>UESW01005022.1:97814-376104 GCA_900491605.1 Calamus simplicifolius
GGTCCCCATTGTTCCATGAATTCTATTCAAAGGCCGTCCAACCAAGTCTTCCTCCTTGTTCAAATCTGAATTTGAGCCACCGCCACCATTTACTAGCCTTCCCATCCATGAAGAAACAAGCCACATCTACCCTCTTATCTCTAGGCACCTAATACACATGAAAATAGTGTTGGGCTTTGTCCAACCACTCATGAGGATCTCCACCATCAAAGCAAGGAAAATAATCTTTGGTTTTCTTGATTTCTGATCATGGTAACTCCCCTCCCTTCTATCATGTCCATATATTCCCACGCCATCCATTTCTCCTACGCAATGGCTGCCCATCATCAGAAGCCTTACTGTCCTCTTCCTTGGAGTTCCAATCATTCTGCCCACGCCTATGGTAAGAATCTCGTGAATATGCTGAATTATCAAGCCATTTCTCCACTACAATTCCTCTGCCTTCAACTCTGCCTCCCCGCCTCCTTTCATCCCATTCCGGCTCCTCCTCATGCCTTGATCTTTCCGAATTAGAGTCACCGTGAGATGCAAGCCTTTCATCTGCATGTCGCCTAGTAGGTCCAGAATTGTTGGACTGTCCATCCCTTCTCCTCTTCCCATCATGTTCCACACTTCTTCGCTCCATGCGCTCCCTTCTCTCCGTGATGTTAAGGGAGAGTTGATTAATGGCGGCCTTCATTTCAACTAATTCTGCCATAATTTCTTTTTGGTTCTCCTCCAATCCTTCGAACCTCGCTCGGTTAGAGCCCACTATTGCTTCCCGCTCCATGACTTCCCACAACCAAAAGAGGTACCTTGAGTCCCCCGCTGCGATGTACTCTCAATGAAAGTACCAAAATTGTTGGGTTTCCTCACTTGGACTCCACACAATGGGTTCAACAACCTCCAACCTCACAAAATCTGGTTCAGAAATTTGATCAAACACCTGGAGTGCACCCAGAATTTGTCTCCTTTGTGAGTGAAGATTTAGTCCTTCAATCCTTACCACTGTGAAAGAAAGCTTCTGACCACACCAATGATTATCCTTGATTCCTTGCACACTTCACACAGATTTGAGAGGATTTCCACATCAAGATCAAGCACAAAATAAAATCTAACACGAACAAACCAGTTTTGACAACAATAAAGAGCACCACTTCAATAACCAACAAATCCCACCTATTACAAGCCACCAAAACAAAGATAAATACAGCAGTAAAAAAAGATGATAAATAGATGAGATCTCCCCACTACAACCCGTGCTTCGATCTCTCTAGCTCGGGAATAAACCTACCCCCTTGCCAGTCCAAGTAGACACCGTATTGCTACGCCGCTACCAATCTCAAGCTTCCCGATGAAGACAAACTCAAGCCGCCACAAGCACTCTCAAAGAGCTCCCAAAATGTCCCAGATAAAACCCTCTTGCTCAAACACACATCCTTTTTATATGGACTCCCACAATGACCCAAATACCTAAGATCCAACAAAACCATACAAACATAACAAAAGACCATACCAACATGACAAAAGACAAGATAAGATAATATGAAAGACATCATAAGGATCAACTAGTAGCATCAAGTGGGTCCAATGTGCTTCCTCCCGCTTTGTCCCGAATTTGTGCGCTCCTCACCTTGTGCTTTACCAGTCACCTTCCTTCGACACTCCGCATGCCAAGTCGACATTGCCATTTTATGATTAAGGTGACCTACTTCCAACATGCCGTGTTGAATTGGCTGAGGTAATTCTTCAGGATTCCCTCTCCCTCTGCTTGACCTTGGAGAGGGAATCAGATCTCCGTCGATAACAACGGCTGCTGACGAACTGACTAATGAATAGGTTGCTCAGCTCGTCAAAAGAATTGATGGAACTTGATTTCAGGCTGTTGAACCAAGTTCTAGCGAACCCCCTAAGTGTAGAGGGGAAGGCTCTGCATAGGATTGCATCCGACACTCCATGGAACATCATGATGGATCGAAAGCTGCTTAAATGTCATCGTGGTCAGTGAACCCATGGTATGGTTTGATGGTGGAAAGCTTGATATAAGAAGGGATCATTTTCTGCATGATCTCCTCGGAGAAGGGGATGCCCTACTTCGCCTTCGATTGGGGAGGGACATGTCTGATGGCATTCAGCTCCTGGCGCCACTCCCAACGCATCTCTTGCATCTATCGCCGGAACCCCTCATCTCGGGCGGTAGGGGAAACTGACCAAGGAGAATATAGCAACGGCGTCGAGTCGTGGCAGGATGACACAGGGGAGAGAGAGCGAACTCGTCGAGATCTAGGCGGGCTTTTCCTTCCAACTTTTTGCGGCGCTGGCTCAGTTCCCCTGGGTCGTTGACGATGGCCCGCGACCTCAAGCGGGTTGGAAGAAGAGATCGCCAATGAAGCGGAGGCGACAACTGCATCAAGGAGTTGCGGAGGAGGAGCGGCCAGACGGGGAGCCCCCTAGAGCCCTTGGACCAGCTGTGCAAGAGCTTACACCTGCTGTACCAACACAGCAAACTAATCCTGGGTCATCGTGACCGCTGGTGGTAAGGGAGTCTCGATTGGTGACCGCAGTGGAGGAGTCGCATTGTTTGAAGGATCAAGCCTCTAGGAAGCGGTCTGATCCTGTACATCAGAGGTAGCTCTCCTCCAATTAGCCATTGAAGGGTTCTTCTGAATCTAAGCCTTGTCTCATTGATTACAAGTTTATGGGACTTGAGGCCCTTCCTCTAGCGCCAATCTATTGCTGCAGAAATTCGTTCTCCAACTCGAGTGCGATCCAACTCCGGATTTGGAAGCCGATCACTTGCCCAGGTGGAACCTGCAAGACAGTCTTCGCGCAGAGAGTGTCGAAGGTGGCCCTCTGCAGAAGACCCTCCGACGTCCAAGTCAGTGAAGATTCACAGCAAGCAGATATGAGGAGAAGGCTCTCGCAGAAGAATCCCTCAAGAACGGCTTCTCTGGAAAACCGAGGAGCTCTGCTCGAGCTTTAATGAAGTTTTTTTCTCAATGAAAGAGTGAGCATACCTGAAAGACTTCAGGGCAGAACATATATATAGGTTGCTAAGGTGATGGCAGACAACTACCTGACTCCTTGGGCATGTCACCGAGGATCCAAAACCGTCATGATTCAAATCTGATTCGAATCAAGTTTGTTACGAGATCGGTATCTTTCGAATCTAGTTAGAGAATCAACGGTCAGGAAGGTTAGCTAGTACTTTGAGATTCAGTGACTTAGAGGCTCTAGGTCACGTTTGTCATTATTTGGCTTTTTCCTTCTCTTAGGAGTTGGAGACCCACATGGTTGGAATCTTGCCGAATTATCATGGATTTGAATTCTTCCACATTTGGTTCCGTAGAAGTTCAAGGGTACCTCGGTCTGGCCGAGGTATGAGGATAGCTCGGTCCCGCCAAGGTACAAGAATAGCTCGGTTGGGCCGAGATATGAGGATGGCTCGATCTTACCGAGGCATGAGAATAGCTCGGTCTTGCCGAGGCAAAAGAATAGCTCGGCCTTGCCAAGGTGTATCTGCTTTGTTTTTTTCGAATGTAAAAGCTGATGGATCACAAATCAAAGGTGATCTTGACCTTTTTGTCGTATGCACGAATATTGATGCAATGATAATTTTACCCCTCATCATATATATATATGGCAATATGAACTAATGTGTACAATAATGTCGAAAGATTCATGCTCCTTTAAGTTCATAAAATTTAACAAGATGAATGCTAATTATTATATCTGAATTAAAATATAAGTCCTAAACGTAGAAAGAATGATAACGACATCATAATTTGATAGTATAACTATAAGGTGTAAGAGTTCCATGAGGTGTCCAAGTATCTACCATATCAGAAATGCCAAAATTTGGAATATCCAGGTTTCTTTTTCGAATGTAACAGCTGATGGATCAAAAATCAAAGGTGATCTTGACCTTTTTGTCGTATGCACAAATATTGATGCAATGATAATTTTACCCTCATCAATATGTATATGGCAATATGAACTAATGTGTACAATAATGTCCAATGGGCAAGATTCTGCTCCTTTAACTTCATAAAATTTAACAAGATGAATGCTAATTATTATATCCGAATTAAAATATAAGTCCTAAAAGTAGAAAGAATGATAACGACATCATAATTTGATGGTATAACTATGAGGTGTAAGAGTTCCATGAGGTGTCCAAGTATCTACCATATCAGAAATGCCAAAATTTGGAATATCCAAGTAACACTACATGATCAGGCATAGCTGGCTTATAAAAAAACTATAATAACACATGTTTTATGTATGCGCACACATACAAAAATGGATAAAACTTAGATACAGTTCGTCAGCTGTTTACCATCAAGTTCTCCATTTAACAAATGGCCCATATATAATTTCACTCCATTGGACGCTTAGACTCCATTAGAAAATGATAGCAAACATGTATCACTTATTAAATGCAATGGTTGTACACATGTCATTTGTTATATTTTCAGTCTAATGGAACTATACTTAAGTTTCATCCTACACAAATTTATATTTTATATTTCTATAATTATATACTCACATATGTGTCCATTATGTATGTATATAGGGGGTGCCATTTCGGTTTAACAGATTTTGGTTTCAATCAAACTCAAAGCAAGAGGCAAGGCAACTAATGATCCCCCCATCCTGCGTGCCTTGAGAACATCTTCGATCACCTCCAATCTTCCTATAGGTTGCTTGGTGGTTGGTGCTCTGTCAAGAGATCTACCATCTTCATCAATAGTTGGCATCTCAAAGCTGATTCAAACGCCAACAATATCTATTATTTATTCTCCAAAAACCCTCAGCAGCAGCGCATCAAATGCTTTACTTCATTAAGGCTCTTTGTTCAAGCTCAAGTTTTTCTCTCATGTTGGTCCTCTAATCGAGGCCTTACATTGGACAAAATCTTACCAAGACACAAGTTGCCAAAAGAAGCTTCTATACATTGTATATGTAACACAATAGATCCATCAAATCAAGCACATGATATTGCAAGTAAACTAGAAAGGACACTGTTCATTTCAATAACATAAAAAAAAAACTGAACAGATATGATTGTTAAATTGCACAAGAATTGATAAAATAATTGCACCATAAACTAAATGAAAAATGCCTAAACAAGTCAGTTATATCATGCATTTTATCCTAACAACAAATTTCATAATATAAAGTTCGTAAACTCCAAGATCCCAGGATGTTGCATGTAATCAAAATATTTAGCAACTTAAAATAGGGTTGTGATATTTAATATTTGATAAGCCTTCAAGAAAATTTGTTGAGGGCAAATTAAGGTCTCTATAAATTGCATAGTTTAATTTGGACCTGAATTTGTAGCACAAGAAGCTGATATATTGGTATCATTATGAAGAGTATTAATATGGCTCCCTATAGCCCTCCCATCGCTTGTCTCTGTAACAGAATGAGTTTGAGCACTATTTGAGGCTGAGGCTCGAGATGCTTCAACATTGTCTCTTGTGTCAAGGCGCTCTATCATGCGTGACACACTAGCAATTCCAGCATTAACCTCTCTCCTGACTTCAGAACCAAGATCTGCTATAGAATTGCTTCGGGAGAACAGCCTCTCTTTCCATCCTCTTGTACTCTTAGTTATTGACTTGTTGTAGCTAACATGCAACAAATGCATCAGTGTGTTATTCAAGATCATTATCAAATCATGAGCAAACTTTTGAGCACAAAAGGCATATTCAAACTACCTCATTGAGATTGCACTGAGGCGAGATTTTAAGGACACTGAAAATGAATGGAAATCGAATTGTCCTGCTCTATCCTGGCTTAGTAAAGTAGACTGACCAGCAAAAATCCTATCATAAAGTGAGCACGGAACATTGTTTTAATATCTAGAAGAATAGAAGAGTATAGTGAAAACACAATGTGTAGCATTAATAGGTCTCAAGAAGTACCTGGGGCTGTTAGCAGTAGCAACACTATTCCTCGATGGCAAGTTAGCAACTTGATCAGCTTGACCTGTGCTTGCCTCGGCATGGCGTATAGGTTCCTCTTCTGCAACAGCAAGGGGAACTGATGGAATAGCAGCAGTGAAAGCAGGGGCTGGTTCATTTTCCTCTCTACGAGCAGAAGATGCAGGAACAGGGCCAATAGAAGGTGCACTAGGTTGCCTTGAATAAACCAGAAATTGTGGTCGACCCTGTGATGCTGACCTACCCTGCGAAGCCTCTCTTCTAACTAAGTGATGTGCCCTGCCCATTGAAGGGGCAGCCAAATGTTGGATAATACGCTCTTGAAGTTCAGCATCATCCATGCCTACTGGCAACTGTAAAAAACATTGGCAGGAAAAACTCAAATTGCTTGATTAGCGTTTGGAAGAAGTAGAGAAGTAAATTCATCCAGACGGGAACAGAAACCCAGAAAATATCACAAAGGGGAAGCGAACGAGAAATCGAAGCATACCTACGGCGAATTTCCCTGAATTAGGGTTGAGGAATAAACGAAACCGCCCAGCGAGCAAAGGTGGACCTCGAAACCAATGAGAAGGACGACCGTGCTCCAGGGATGCGACGCCGAAGGCGAGAGGAGATGGAGAAGAGAGGAGAATGGGAAAGGAAGCCAGCCGCGCCCCTCCCCCTTGTTCTCCTCTTGCCTCGGCTGGGGAAAATAATCAAGCAATTAGTTAAGGGTATCTTTAAAGCATCCACGGATTATGTCGACAAATAAAGTATGTTGACGCAATATTTTCCGTACGCTCGGTAAATCCAATATTATCCATAATGTTTTAATTAGTTAAGTGATCCCACCAATCCTTCTACGTTATGGAACTGGACAAAAATGATAATCCATCAAATAAATAAATCGATAAATAAATAAAACAAAAACTTTTAAGTAAAGCTCATGGCAGCGATATTCTTCCTGTTATGGAAAAAATTTTGAATTCTTATCCTTCTTTATTGATCGAATTAGTCTTTAAATAAACAATCCTATTAAGTTAAGAAACAAAAAAGAATTGTTATCTATGAATAAAAAAATAAAGAAAAAATTTTGCAGTATTATTCATAGTAACCAAATCATAATTATTATTATTATTTACTGATCGAATTAGTCTCTATAAACAAACTAATTGAGGATTTATCGGATATTCAAGAGTTGTACTTAAATATTATGGTTTAATTGAGTTATTTACAATCAATATTTTAAATGCCTCTTAGCACTATAAAATAAAAATTGTTAACTATCGAAAACAAATTAAATGAGAATTTTTAATTAAAACTCAAGGAAACTATATTCTCTGAGTTATTTAAATTTATTAAATTATTATTAATTTTTAATCAAATTATTCTCTAAAAATAAAGTCGTTAAAAATATATATTGTGTGCATGAATATTATGATTTAATTATTAAAAATAATATAAAAATGTTTATATGACACATGCTATTTATACTATGTATTGTTATGTGATCATTATCGTTGGCGGTCAAAAATAGAACTTACTCACTACTATAGCTAGTGATGAATCGGGATGGTATTCTTGGGATCAAGGTAATTATTTCAAGAAAAAAATAAAAAAAATATTTATAGAGGATTATATTTAGAATAATGATTATTAAAAGATAACAACTAATTAATTAACAAAATTAAGACAAAAGAAGCAACCAGGAATCCGAATTTATCATGCATACTTCTTTTCTTTATATTGCGATAACAATAATTTTTGCAAATCTAGAATTAAAATAATTTATCTCTTATGGGCCACGCGAACATTCCCTCTATAATTTTTCTCCCATGAACTCATTCCCCATGTGACTCCTACATGAGGTCCTTCTTTTATAGAGCTTATTTAGGGCTTCCTCTTAGTTAAAGTTAGAGTCAATCGGGCTCAAGATCATTCAGATATAGTAAGAAAATTCTTCAGCCATCCATTCAACATCACCTACTTTAGTTTACATCGGAAATTATGTGAAATCATCTCTTTCTTCATTTTTGGGCAAACAGAGTCCTGATTTGAGTGCTAGTGCATCGTTGGACTCAACAAATCGAGTTCTTTTCATCTATAGGTTCATTTTCAGTAAACATCCATAAAAAGTATCAATTCTTAATATATTTAAAGTATTTAATATTTATTTTAATAATTAAATTAGAATAATGAATAAACTTATCATATCTCCAACTTAATTATTACTAGTCCCGTAGCAATGTAATTAAAATAAAATCATGTGTCACTAAGATTCTCTTTTGCTAGAAGCTAGACAGGTATCACTAAGTATTGAGTTTCTAAAGTAAATTTTATACTCAGAATTATCAGAAGCTTTCGTAGAGTTCATCCATAAATCTACAATATTTGTGTTTGTGATGGCTAACTTAGCATTTTGTACCAGTTTGTAAGGAATAATGGTATCTTCACTTATCACTTACTTTGGTCAGTTTTCTATATACCCTTAAATTAAGCACATGATCTGAGGTAGCTTTTACACGGCCTGATATATATATATATATAATATTATTTAGCAATATCTTTATACTGCCCACTTTTTGTCATGAACAACAATGCTTACTTCGGCGAAGGTGCCCAATTACTCGATGAAAAATCAATATTTAGACTTAGCTTTTTTTATACATATACATTTTTTTATTTTTTTATCACGCAGATAGCTCTTTCCTTAAATTCAAGTTTCTATCATTGGGATATATATAATTACCAATTTTAAGTAAAAAATTGAATCTCCAATTGACCTTACAAGTAATACCTAGTTTACCTCATTAGTGTACATGTGTAATAGAAGTGCTAAAAGTTTGACCAGCTAGTTTACTCATTAGCTCGTTACAGTAATTAGCCAATACTTTCTAACTCTATTACCTTTTCTTAGTCTTTTTACTCAAAAATTTCTTTCATGGCACATGATTTATAAAAAAATTAAATTTTTTAAAAAAATGTCAAGGCGTTTTAAAATATTTTTTAAAAAGGTTTTCTTATCCTTCAACTTAATTTTATTATCCTTAATGGAGTAAGAAAGAATAAAACAAAGAGAAATACCACCTAGACGAGACATGCCTTGTGTAATATTAAAAGTCATCGTGCGGAGTAGTCTCTTATTCCTAAAAATAAGAATCACTAAAATAAAGATAAAAAATATAATTTTGGTTGCTTCCAAAAAGCGCTAAGTTTAACGTCTTCAGCCCAGACGTCATGGCTTACTCTGGTTCATATAAGATCATAATCTTCCCACTTCTTCAATGGGTAATTCCAGGAATGGTTTTAAGCGTTGTCTATTAACTTTGAAGATAGCACGATTTTTAATTTCTATCGCTCTATATAGGAAGACTTCTTTCACTATGTATGGGCCAGCCCATCTAGATTTTAATTTCTCTAGAAATAGGTGAAGCCTTGAATTGTATAAGAGAACTTTTTCCCACGAGTAAAAGATTTTCTAAAATAGCTTCATCGTGGAAGGTTTTAGTTCTCTCCTTATAAATTTTTGCATTCTCATATGCTTCGTTTATAATTTCCTCAAGTTTATCCATATGTAATTTTCTCTGGTCTCCGACTGCATCCAAATCCATGTTTAATTATTTTATGGCCCACATTGCCCTATGTTCTAATTCTACTAGCAAATGACACGCTTTACCAAATACAAGCCTATAAGAAGACATTCCTAAATTGATCTTGAGGCAATGCAATACGCCAAAGTGCATCCACTAGCTTCACTGACCAATCTTTTCTATTAGGGCTCATGGTCTTATTTAGGATTTGTTTGATTTATCGATTAGAAACTTCTACTTGCCCACTCATTTGTGGGTGATAAGGTGTGGCAATCTTATGGTTGATGTTATACTTTCTTATTAGTGATGCAAAGAATTTGTTGCAGAAGTGTATTCCATGGTCACTAATGATAGCCCTTGAAAAACCAAAGCGGGAGAGGATATGCTCTTTAAGAAATTTTACAATAATTTTGTTATCATTAGTTCTGCAAGGTATTACCTTTATCCACTTTGATACGTAATCTACTGCTATCAAATATATTTATTTTCAAAAGATTTTAAAAATGGTCCTATAAAGTTAATTCTCCACACATCAAAAATCTCTACAATCAATATTGGATTCATAGGCATCATATTTTTCTTTATGATTCGGCCTATTTACTGGCACTAGCATAACTTTTACAATATTCATAACATCTTTGAATAGGTTAGGCTAGTAAAATCTGTATTGGAGCACCTTTGCCGCTGTCTTTTTAGCTTCAAAATGACCACCACAAGCTTGGTCATGGAAAAAGGATAAAATGCTCCTAACTTCTTGTCTGGAATACATCTCCTAATAATAGGTCATGACATTGTTTAAATAAATATGGGTCATCCCAAATAAAGTATTTTACTTGAGAGAGAAATTGATTTTTGTCCTAAGCAGTCCAGTGCATCAGAATCTGATCAATGGCTAAGTAATTGACTATGTCGGTGTGCTATAGTTCCATGGTGGTGGACATAAGTTGTTCATCAGGAAAAGACTCGTTAACATGTAGTTCTTAAGTAGGTATGATCGCTAACCTAGATAAGTGATCGACGACAACATTTTTAGTGCCTTTTTATCCCTGATCTCTAGGTCAAATTTTTGTAAGAACAAGATCCATCTAATTAAGTGTGTCTTGGCATCCTTCTTTGAAAGAAGATGTCTGATGGCAGAGTGATCGGTATAGATGACTACATAAGACCTTACTAAGTAAGACTTAAATTTTTCTAGTGAAAATATCATAGCTAAAAATTCTTTTCTAGTGGTAGAATAGTTGAGTTGTGTATCATTCAAGGTCTTACTAGCATAGTAGATCACTCGAGGTAGCTTATTAATTCTTTGCCTTAGGACCGCTCCTATAGCATGATCAGATGCATCACACATCAGCTTAAAAGGTTGAGTCCATACAGATGGAACGATTGGTGCTGAGGTTAATTCTCTCTTGAAATATTCAAAGGACTCAAGACATTCAGTGTGAAGTCAAATTTGACTTCTTTGGCTAATAATAGGTTAGTCAATGGTCGAGCCACTTTGCTAAAATTCTTGATAAATCTTTTATAAAATTTAGCATGTCCAAGGAATGATCTTATTTCTTTGATTGATTTAGGTAAAGAAAGATTTGCAATCAAATCTACTTTGGCCTTGTCTACTTCTATACCTCTATTTGAAATTACAAGGCCAAGGACAGTACCTTCCTTCATCATAAATTGGCACTTCTCCCAATTTAATACTAGATGTTTTTTCTTGCATCTTTCTAAGACTAGTCTAAGGTGATACAAGCATTCAGAAAAAGTAGAACAAAAAATGGAAAAGTTATCCATGAAAATCTTAAGAAACTGTTCTACCATATCAGAGAAAATACTAATCATGTACCTTTGAAAGGTAGATAGTGCGTTACACAAGCCAAAGAGCATACGTCTATAGTCAAAGGTTCCATATGGATAGGTAAATGTTGTCTTCTCTTGATCCTCTAAGGCTATTGCAATTCGTTGTAAACAGAGTATCCATTCAAAAAATAGTTAAAGTCATGTCCTGCTAATCATTCTAACATTTGGTCTATAAAGGAAAAAAAAGTGGTCCTTCTTAGTGGTAGCATTTAATTTTCTGTAATCGATGCACACCCTCCATCCTTCTTTGAATTCTTGTAGGGACCAACCCATTGCTGTCATTTTGTATCATAATGACTCATGACTTCTTGGGCACCACTTGCACAAGACTTACCCAAGCACTATCTGAAATAAGATAAATTATACCGTTGTCAAGGAGTTTGATGGTCTCTTTTCTTACTACTTCCTTCATGGCTAGGTTAAGTCTCCTTTGGGGTTCTCTTGTAGGCTTGGCTTTTTTCCCTAAGTGAATCATATATTGAACGATCGAGGGCTAATCCCTTTTATGTCAGTCATAGTCTATTCCAATGCTTCTTTATTTTCTCTTAGAACATTCAGTAGTTTTTCTTCTTGTGAGGAGTTTAGGTCGGCTGAAATAATCACAAGTAGGGTTTCTGATGGACCTAGGTATGCATATTTGAGATGCTTGGGAAGTGGTTTCAGTTCTAATTTGGGTGCTTCCTCTATTGATGGTTTGGGTAATGGTCAGGTACTTTCCCTAGTAGTTCAATTGGAGGTTCCCATCTTCATTTTTCATCAATTGTAACAACCTCATTAATTTGCTTCCCATCTTGGTTCATGCAGATTTCTAAGTCAAGCTTTTCGTCACTAAGGTCAATTGGATTATAGACAGTATCTTGAATATAATATGAGTCACTCGTTTGATGTGTAATGGTAAGATTGAAAATATTAAGATCAATTGACATATTTCCAAAGAAAAGTTTCATTAATCCATTTGATAATTAATTAGGGCATTAGCTATAGCCAAAAATGGTCTACCTAAAATCATTGGGATGTGGCTCTTTGGGTTTGTCACTGGCTCAGTTTCTAAATTCACAAAGTCTACTGGATAGATAAAGTCACTAACTCTGATCAACACATCCTCTATTATTCCCCTGAGTACTTTTAAAGAGCGATTTGCTAGTTGTAGGGTCATTCCCGTAGGCTTTAGTTCTTCCAACCCTAGTTGCTCATATACAGAGTATGACAATATATTAACACTCGCTCCTAAGTTTAATAGAACCCTGTTTATAAGGGTGTTCCCCATAATGCATGAAATAGTGGGTGACCCTTGATCTTTGTATTTCACTGGCATATGGTTTAACAGGTAAGAGCTCACACTGGCTGCCAGAAAGGCTTTTTTGGACACATTGGTGGTCTTCTTTTTGGTACATAGATTCTTAAGGAATTTAGCATAGCTTGGGACCTGTTGGATCATGTCCAATAAGGGGATGTTCACTTTAACATGCTTAAAGACCTCCAAAATTTTATTGAATTAGGATGAATTTTGATTGGGCTTAAGTCTATTTGGGAATGGTGCTATAATCCTAATTTTTGGTTCATCTCCTTCTGACATAGGATCAGTTGGTGGGTTGGGCATCACATCAGACTCTAATGCCTCAGGTGTTTCTGGCTAATCCAGCTCAATAAGTTATTCAAGTGGTGGGGCTTCTAATTCTTCTTTTTCATATGTATCCACCTGGTTATCTATTTGTTTTCCAGATCTTAATATATGAATGATACTTAGTTGGTTAATCTTGGGATTTAACTAGGGTTTTCAGGGCCTTGTATAGGGAACTATACCTCTTTTCATTCTCATTGACTAGTGGGTTATTTCCTATAAAATTGGGCCTTGGGTTAGGCCGGTTGAAGTTGGGACCACCTGCACTAGGACCTTGTGACCAAGCAAAGTTTGGATGATTCCTTCACCTTGGGTTGTAGGTTGGTGCATAAGGATTGTTGGTTATTCTTTGATAGGTTGCATTCACCTGTGCACAACTGTTTTCAGTTTGAGTCATGAAGTGGAAGCACTCTTCTACTATATGTCCTAGCTCATTACATCCAGTGAAGATAAGTGCAGCCACTTGGTTTACGTGATTTATCGAAGCTTGTCCCTTAAGTTTCAAGGCTTCTATCCTACGAATCAGAGATGCCATCTTAGCTTCTTCAGCTATAGATGGAGAGTATTGGTGCATACCATCTCTTGATGGTGTGGGTTCAGATTCCTTAGTTTTCTTTCATTGTAAGCTCTTTTCTGCTAAATCTTCTAAAAACTGTCAGGCTTTATGGGTGGTTTCTACATAAAGTTGCTCTGACACATCGACTTGAGCATAGTTCTAGAGTTTAAGTTTAGACCTTTATAGAAGATTTGACATAACCTCCAAGTCTCTATCCCATGGTGTGGATATTGGCTTAACAGATTCTTAAATTGGTCTAGATACTTTCAGAAAGGCTCACCCCCTAATTGATAAAATTGGGCAATTTTGTTTCTCAACTTGGCTGTTTTATGATGTGAAAAGAATTTTCTCAAGAACGCTTTAACAAAACCTTCCCAGGTTAAGGTTGACTGAGTAGGTAAACATACATCCACTTTTTGGCGTTTTTCTTAAGAGCAAAGTTAATTAGCTTAAGTTTTATAGCATCTTCTGAAAGTTTATGCATTCTCATAGTATCACATACTTCCTCAAATTCTCTAATAAAAATGTAAGCATCCTTAATTCTTGTGAATTTAGGGAGCATGTTGATAATCTGAGGCTTAATCTCAAAACTGGCCGCATTTATTTGAGGTAGTTGAATGGATGAGGATTGGGTAGATCCAATTAGGTAGCAATATTCTCTTAGGCTAAGAGGAAGTGCTAATTCCTCCATAGTTACTTTTTCTTCATCAAGTGTAGAGTCTAGATCTATCCTTACTAATTGACCGAACTCCCTTTTCTAAGTTACAATTTAAAAATTTTTTATGTTATGTAGAGAGAGAAGAGAAGAAGAGGAAAGAAAGAGAAATAAGAAGTCTAAAGATGAGAACCTAAGAAATCCTAGATCTAGAGATGATAGTGTTGGCCCAGATGACAACCCAAGAGGGGGGGGGTGAATTGGGTTCTTTAAAAAATTTAGCCTTTTTAATGTAGTTTGCTTAAAAAGAATGAAAATAAATGCAATGTAAATACAAAGTGCAGAGAATAAAACAGAGATAGAGATAGAGTCAATGGAAGCACGGCAAACACAAAGATTTTATAGTGGTTCGGTGTATCCAACACCTACGTCCACTCCCAAGATTCACTTGGGTCCACACTATAATCTTCCTTGATTACAGCCGAGTTATTTTACAAGCTCACAACTCAAACTTGTTGTTTTTCCGGGATCACAACGAACCCAGCTGGTTTTCCGGGCTCACCAGCACAAAAACCCTAACACAAGCTATACCAAGCTTGTACCGAGGTAAGACTACCTCCACTAGTTCAATCCCCCAGATTGAACTAAATACAAATAATAGAAATAGTTTTTTCAAGTACACAGCTCCTCAATGAGCAGATAATCAAATAAAAGAACAAAGTTTAGAAAAGCCTGATTTGAAGTTGGTTGGCTTTTGAGCTTTTCTTCTTTTCCTCAACTCCTTTGAAGTGTAGAATCGGGCCTCAGCTCGGATTCTTCACGGACTGAACGTTGGAGTTGATTTGAGCTTTTTCTTCCTTTCTTTGAATATTGAAAATCTTTTGATTTGCTCTTGAATAGCTCTTGGATTTTCTTCTGAAGCTTTCTTGGATTGTTGAGCTTGAGCACAGACGAAGCTTCCCTTGATTTCACACTTTTTCTTTCACTCTATTTTGAATCTCGGATTTTTTCAAATGATGCTCTCTTTTTTCAATTTTTTCCTTTTTCTCTCTTGATGTGTATATCTCTTTATTTGTATCTCTTTGATTTGAAAACGGCTTCTCTATTTATAGATTCTGCAAAATATAGCCGTTAGAAACAAAAAAAAATAGTCGTTAATTAAAAATCTTACCGTTGACGCTGAGTTGGCATTCGGAAAAATCTCGCCCAGATTTGCTGGAGTCGACTCCTGCTTTCCGCGAGTCGGCTCGAAGGCGCGATACCAAAAATAGAAATATTCAGAAAGTCAAAGGGTCGACTCATCAAAAATAAGGTGTCGACTCCTGTGTTGACTCATGAAAAGTTAGGGGTCGACTCGCGAAGTGCTCAGAAAAATAACCTTCTGGTGTCTGAGCGAAGTCGACTCACACAGTCATAGATTCGGCTCGACAGAATCGGGGGTCGACTCATGAAATCACAGGGGTCGACTCGTGAAAATTAGAAATCTCTGTATATGAGTGGAGTCGACTCTGAAACTCTAGAGTCGGCTCTGGAACGTATCAAAAATCAGAGAATTTTCTGATTGACTTGAAATTCGTTCCAGATTCATTTTAAATCAATTTTTTTGACTTGAATACAATAAAATTGTCATTAGGAATCAATTCAAGAAATATTCCAAAACTCATTGATTGACATATGAAGTATAAAAATTTCTTTTTGAAAGCTTAAACATGGAGCTTGATGTTACTTTCAAATTGATTAAAGTCATACTTAACATACTCATTGATTGTTCTAAAAAAATTCATTTCTTATGTAAATAAACTCATTGCATCTTTTAATATACTCATGGCTTTTGGTAATCATCAAATCAATAAGATTGGGGCAATATTTTCTCAACAATCTCCCCAACAGATAGAGAAGAGTGTAGTGTCTTAATTAGGTTAAAGTTTCTGTTAGAAAAAACAAGTTGTCAAGCACTGGATCTCTACCTTAGGGTTACCTTATATCTAGACAGCTCCTAACTACTAAGGTTGCCTTTGAATCTTCAAAGTCAGATACTAACTAGCAATTGGCCAGGTAAGGGTAAAGTCAGTGGGGTCCCCCGTTGCTTTCCTTAGATACCAAATTAATTGGCCAGATCAGACAATGGAACCAATTAAAGAACCACTTTTCTTTAGGGTTGCATCATCCTTAAACCCTTTTTCTATATACCAATGAACTAGTTAATACTGAACTAGTCCAACTCTCAGGGTCCCTTATCCTAGTGAGGTCGAAAGTCCTTAAGGGGCCATCGTCTAATTAATTTTAAATTAATGGCTTAGGGTTATGCAGTATGCAGGATGGTGGTTTGTGGGCTAAGAAAGGGTAATGAAATTTTTACCATATGTTATTAGGGGTTGCACCCTTAAAGTATTTTATAAAAATGTAATGTAATTCAAACAAAGTGCCTAAACAAGTTAGAAAATTTTTAAAGTTTATTATTTATTTCCTTAAATTAATTATATTTTGTGGTAAGTATTTTAGGGTTTTCATTTAGGTTCTTTAAGGTAAATTAATTAAAAGAAAAGGTTAATTAGGTTAAAAGTGAATTTGTGATATGAAGGAAAGTAATTTTTTTAATGTTAAAAAGAAAATAAAAAAATCTAATAATTAAGGTAACTCAAAAAAAGCAATAAGCTAAAAAGAGCAATAACTATTCAATAAAAAAGGATTTTTTTTACTATTTGCTTTTATATAGAAGCACGAATAATAATGAAATAATAAAAAACCAAAAATAATAAAAGAAATAAAAAAATATGATAATTCTTTTTATTTTTTTATTTTTTTTTATAAACTAATCATGTCTGAATCTTCGACAATGATGCCAAAATTTGATCGCTGTCGTTAGCGGTCAAAAATAGAACCTACTCCCTACTATAGCTAGTGGTGAATCGAGATCGTATCCTCGGGGATCAAGGGCAATTATTTCATAAAAAAAATAAAAAAAATTTATTTGTAAAGGATTATATTTAGAATAATGGTTATTAAAAGATAATAACTAATTAATTAATAAAATTAAGATAGCAGGAGAAGCAACCCAGAAATTTGAATCCAGGTTTTATCTTTTTTCTTTATGTTGCAATAACAATAATTTTTGCAAATCTAGGATTAGAATAATTTATCTTGCAATAACAATAATTTTTGCAAATCTAGGGTTAGAATAATTTATCTCTTGTCAGGATCACAGCACGTTCGCAGCACGTTCGCGTATAAACTATCTAATTATTTACAAAATCAGAGGTCTAAACTATTATAATACGATCTATCTCTTTTAGGCATGTGCCGTATCTTGAGATCACGACATAATAGAGGATATAGGCCGTGTATACCAGATCAAAACCTCGATCAGAAAATAACTCAAAAAATATATGAAAGAAGAGCATGATTTTTATTGCATGGAAATTAAGAACTAAAAGAAAGATAGAACTTGGTTATAGGCTTCATCATCATTCCAAGTTGAAGGAATCTAGCCACGCATTGCTGGCGCCAACATTTTCTTCATAATTTTTTCTCTTCGGGCCTAAATATAATGATCTAAATAAAAAAATAAAAAAATTAGAGAAAACTCCTCTCCCCTAACTGTTGCTTGAGGTCCTCCTTTCATAGAACTTGTTTAGGACCTTCTTCTAGTTAAAGTTGGAGTCAATCGAGCTCAAGATCGTTAAAAAATCATGAAAAAATTTCTCAGCCATTTATTCAATATCATCTGCCTTAGTTTGCATCAGGAATCATGTGAAATCATCTCTTTCTTCCTTTTTGGGCAAATAAAGTCCTGATTTGAGTGCGTGTGCATCGTTGAACTCTCAAAAATCGAGCTCTTTTCATCTATAGATTCCTTTTATGCAAACATCTATAAAAAGTATCAATTTTTAATACATTTAAAGTATTTAATATTTATTTTAATGGTTAAATTAGGATAATGAATAAACTTATCATTATGGCATATTTTTACCTTCTCATTGTAATTGGTCATAGATATTCACATTAAATGGAATCTAGTATATGCAATATATTTCAATAAAATTATTAGTCTATAATCTCCATGATTCCCTTGCTTATAATCTTCATATTCTCTCTTATAATCCTTTTATATTCTTCTATAATTTCTCTTAAAATTATATTGAGATATCATATAATATTCTTCAGTAATATTTTTTGAATACTTTTATAATATTTTTTTTGATGTAAGCTTTATAAATAATACTATCCATGTACAATTGAAGAAGGCAATAATACATAATTAAATATTTGCTTTATGATACTAAAGTCCTAGTTCTTTTATAGCTTGTTATATAGCCACGCCTTGTTTTTTCTAGAGTAGCTCATTCTCTATCATGGCACTTTTGTGCATGCCATCTGCATTATTGAGGAAATCCATGACCTTAGCTTGTGACCTTTCACATCTGCATTTAGCAACCCTCTTCAACTATTCTATCACTACTTGACCATCATCTATATGAAATAAGGGCTGCAACCTTATAAGATTGGTAAATAGCCAATTAACCTCTCTACAATAACACCTTCTTCTACGATGTGCTCCATCATCAATCTTTAGGCTTGATTTGAATATCCAAGCTTTGTCAACAATCCTCAAGGAAGTATAGCGGACTATCACCATTGCTCTCCCATTCAAATCTTAGAATAGGGGCAAGAATAGAGGCCTATCACCATCTTAGTGCCCGATGCCAAGTTTTCCTCCAAATGTTCACCATTGTCGCACCAACTGTTATCGCTAGAGTAGGAATTAGTTTGACCATAGCTCCCCCTATTCCAATTTTTCAATGACAAAAATGAATACATGGGCATTGGCTAGCTTTCCTCCTCCCCAACAACTTTCATCTTGGACAAATGTTGTTCATCTAGAATCCTCCTAAGCATGACTATCATTGGCACTTTATGGAGCCACCTAATGCTTTGTCTTACAATCTACCCCAAGCTATTCATGATTTCGTCCAACATGCTCCCATCATAGCGGTTTGATTTGATTGAACCATGAGCATGATTTTAGGCAAGCGAAGAAGATTCTTCTTAAATCAAAATGACTCATTTTCAATTAATTTTAATTTTCTTGCTAAAGAAAAATTTTAGAAAACTTAAGTTAGAGTTCTCATTCAGCTGTAGTTAATTACTATTGCCTTCACCTATGACTACAACCTACTCAAGTCTATCCCTCTTGTTCACACCACCTACTCCTATGCCTAAGTCAACCTTAATAAATGGACCACCATTGTCCAACTCTACCAAAATGCTGGATGGGGAACTTTCAAAAAGGGCTATTAAGTAGGCCTCAATGGAGTTTTTTCTACTTCATGTGAAATATTTTCTTTATTTTATATTAGAGATTCTCTCTTTAGTCCATCAGAGATTTTCTCTTTAATCCTCAATGGAGATTTTCTCTATTTTTCTTCTAAGTTTTTCTTCATTTTTCATTAAAGATGTTATCTACTTCTTGTTGTTTCACGATCATATGTTTGAAGGGAAGTAGTAATACTATGAAGAAATCTAAAGTCCTTTTCCTACTTCCACTATTTTGAATGGCACCAATTAGATTCTCTAGTCTCAAAGTAATATGTAGCTTCTTTAAGAGATAAACTTTGGCATTGTATTATTAGAGACATTCAACAACTGATTCAAAAGATCAATGGGGATTTAGAGGATTATTGTGAGTGACTTGAGAACTAAAACAAAAAAAGTCATCAAATTCTTACGTAGTTTTGCATCACTTCTGTATTATCTATCCATACTCAATTTGGGCACTTTAGAATGGCTAAGGAACTTTGGGATTTCCTAACAAATTGGTGCTCTACTTTCAAACTAACTTATTAGTATCAACTCTTATTTAATTTGCATCGCATGCAACAAGAGCTAGAAAAGTTTCTCCATGACTCTCTTTCACAAATGCATGCCAATTGGGATCAAATGTCTCAATCTAAACCTTAATCGTATCATGCCAACAACATCATTAAGTTTATCACCTATAGATAACATATGAGAGGTATGCAATTCTTTAGAGCACCAAATGATAACTTTGAGTTTGTTTGAGCATTTATTCTTTATTAAGCTGCCTTACCCATCCTTAATATGATTGTGGCTAAAACTATGTCTAAGGAAATACGATTGGGTTTGCTCAAATCCAATCATGCTAATATTGTTTTTGGCACTCCATCTTAAGCTCTTAAGGGAAAACAATCTTCTTCAGATTAGATCATATACAGATATTGCTAAAAGTCCAATCATATTCCACTCAACTGCCTAAATCAAAAATATAAATTTAAATTTTGTCAAAAGACTAACCACTATTTAGATGATTGCCCACAAAATCCTAATCCCAAATCTAGTTGATTTCAAGGTAATCAACATAAATCAAGTTATCAATTTAAACCTACTTTTCATCATACTATTGTGGCGCTATTCAAGATTCCATCATATAGGACTCTTCCTCCATAGCAATCAAAAATCTTTTCATTAGTGATTTGTTAGATATCTTTAAATAGGTTAAACCTGATCCCTTATTTGTTATTTTAAGTAATCACACTTGGTGTTTTGACTCTTTATGTTCCTATCATATGACATTGAATTTTATCATTTTCTCTTCTAAAACTCTTGCTTTTCATGCACCTTCAATACTTATTGTAGTAATAAAGAATTCCTTAATTTTTTCTCTATGGCCTTAAACATGCCAATCATCTATCTTCCCTTTATAGTTGCAAAGAATCTAAAGCTGGTCATTGGTCATTGTAGAGGCCAAGACACCAAATAGCACACTACCTCTGAAACTAACCAGCATAATAAACTCAACCAAATTAGGAGATCCAACTTTTGGAGCTTTGTTAAGGAAAGCCAAAGAAGCTAATAAAGTAAGGTCGCATATGATCAAGAGTTTCATGTCCTCAATGATCTTGCACTTAGTAATCAAATTACTAAAAATATAAAATTATCATATATGGTTTGCTTTGATACTATTAAATCAAAATTTAGATTTATAATATAAACCAATAGCATATAAATATAAAAAGAGTAGTATATACATATAATACTTATAAAATACAATAAAATATAGAAATAACAACGTCGATCAATCGAGGAAGGATCATCTGGAACTGGACCAGAGAATTATGTCAACTGCGACATTCGCATAACCAACTATCGCATCTTTTGTAACTACTGCTCATACCAACTATCACATCTTTTGCAACTACTGCTCATAATGAACATGCTCTTACTGTTTCCATTGGATGTCCGTGATCTGTGCAAATGATTTTCACTATGTAATGTTTAGTTAAATGGATTTGATGCAAAGAAAAAATCCAATATCATGGCCTCCAATGCAATAGACAAACTTTATGATTGCTGAGTACTGATGAACCAAATCATTTTGGTTCATTGATGTTGAGTAGCTTTCAGAAGATATAAGTCCAATAATAATTTCTCCTTAAGCATATGAAATGAAAACAAAATCGAGATATTCTTTTCTTTTGCTATCATGTTTTATTTTTTATGAGCTTATTTTTGAAAAAATACAACACATAGAGGCATTGAAATGGAAGGATCAAAAATTGAATGGATTGCATTGGACATTCAAAAAAAAAAGTATTTCATAGAAGGGTTTCAACATCATGGTTGGAGAAATTCTGGCAATTTATATTTAAAATAAAGAAATACTAGATAAATCTTTGCCATGAATTGCCTTTGGATCTGTGTTTGGGATAATTGTTATTAGCCCAGTTATTAGCCTATCTCATATAGCTATTAGAAAATAACCACTTAAAGGCATTTAGATACTTAATCCAAACAACTTGTGTTGTGAATCAAAATTATCTATTTAATTGACTCCTGGCAAGTGCCTTTGCTGAAAGTGTAGTATGGCAACGATTTTAAGAATTGAGCAAAGTACGCTGCTAATTTCTTGTAATCTCTATTTGCAACAACCATCAAATCTCAAATAGTCATGGTTAACCTCACAAAGGACATCTTGATGATGATTTCTAAAAAAACGGTAACAAGCTTGAAATCTTTGCATGCGCACCATCAACCTTGAGCAAAAACAAAATTAATCTTATTGACTTCCTCGGGCTTGCAATAGAATTTGAGACACATCCGCAATAAGTCAAACAAAACAACATCCCAAAATCTCCAATTGAAGAAGGAACCTTCCCTCCCGGGTGCTTTCTTTGCCCCTGAATCAAAGACTTCTTCATGAACTACCATTCTAACTGCTTTGGACCTGGAATCCCATGCTCTTGCTTATTAAAGGTTAGCCTCCGACTTCTCCTCAAACCAACGATCCATTCAACAGTATCAGTCACCATTGATTCCACCTCTTGAGCTCTCTTTGCCTCCATTAAGTCCCTCTCTCCTTGCATTTAGTTCAAGCGTCGATGAGTGCACCGTAGTTGGAGGAGATGATGTATACCAGCCATTTTTTATTTCGAAACAAAGTCAAAACAGTTGGATGTTGTTCATCACAAATTAATTGGAAAACGTATTATAACTGATGTAGATCCTCAACCGTGCCTCTAATCACAACCAATCTCTTTTTTTTCGGCTTTTTTTTGTTCTGAGTTCTTGGTCGGCTATGATTCAAGCTCATCACCCTATGTCGCCTTCCAACCCATTTCATCGAAGAAATTAATAAACTGTCCTCATAGTAGATAGATTTGGTGAAATTTTTTTTAAAAAGATCTACGTACTGTTGCTGTAGTAGATGATTTTGTAGTCAAGAAATTAAAACACTACACTACATCTATCTGTCGCCATAAATTAAATCATGTCTGTCACCTAACATCAAAAATCACATTCTTCAGTCCTAAATTCTAATAATATTGTTTACCACATGTATTGCAGAGACGTATATATCTAAGTATCGATTCTTTATCAACTTTTTCGCCTCCTATTTTTAGCTTCATCACTAAATATTATCGAATGAAACAGTAAGAATGCAGTCTCCAATCGGAAAAAGTTCAAAATCAAAGCAAATCATGTAGTAACAAAACCCAACTAACCCAACTAGATGAACATTCCAACTACATACGTTTAATAGAACTTTGCCATGTATTTTTGTCCTAGAAACAAGAAGAAATTATAAGGTTGATTCAAAGTAAGCGACACCATTCCATTCACCAAAACAAAGAAAATAAGTGCTCATATCCAACATCCGATATGCAAAGGTCATCATTATCTAAGAAATTTTTGTAATGGTTCAAACCAACTACCATCAAACCACATCCCAGACGTTCCCTGGCTTTTCCTTCACCTTAATTAGTCCGGCTGACATCATCTTCTCCACAACAAGTGTATTAAAATTTAAATTCTATATTATATACAAACAAAGCCGCCTCCCTGTCTGAATAAAACAGCAGTAACGAACCGAAGACGAAAACGGAACAAGGGTGAGTAAAGAAGAGAAAAAGACGTCGCCTTTTAACCTGTTATACCGTCGAAGATCAGAACGGAGAAAGGGGGGAGAGAGTCGGAGAGAGACCGTTGCCGATGTCGTTACGGCCTAACCGTTCCTCCTCTTCTCTTTGTGACGGGCTCCTCCAAAACCCCGCACTACGGAACATAGCCCACATCTCCTTCTCCATCTCCACCACCTCCGGCGGCGGCGGCTTCGCCGGCCAATCCTCCCCTGCCACTTCCACCACCGCCCCGTGGAGCCCAACGGCCTTCTCATCCTCCTCCCAGGCCCCGCCGCCGCCGCCCCCCGGCTTGGCGCCGAGCAGCCCGACCTTCCGCTTCTTGACCACGGCCCGCCGCTTCGTCCCCGCCTTCAGCGCCCGCTGGCAGACAACTGCCGGCAGGCGCACCAATGTGAGCACCATGAGGTTCACCAGCACGCACGGGCAGCAGCAGCACACCGCCGCGCACTCCGCCGCCGTCCCGCCGGCGACCTCCGCTAGCAGGGCCGAGGGCTTCGCAGGCTCTTTCATGATCACCGGCCGCCGGCGGATCGGGGCCGCCGCCCCACGGGCCCCGCCCTCCCGCGTCATGCAGTGAGTCTTCTCCTTCTCCGTGCTTTCTGACGACTCAAATCCGGCGATGACTCGACATCGTCGTCGGAGATGGCAACCGTCGCCGTTTGATTTGATCGAGTGGAAAAAACAAGAAGGGTAGCCGTTGGGTTGAGTCGCGCTAAGAGCCAGTATAAAGGCGTGGTTCCGACGGAGAAACGCGCTGCCGATTCCGTAGCCGAAGAATCCAATTCGCCCTTTTGGGACCGTTTCGATTCCCAAAGGACGCCATTAATATGCAGCAAATGAAAATGTTAAACGTAAATAATCGTGAACGTAAGAATGCGTTTCAAGTGGAGCGGTTTCTCTCTTACCTTTCTCCAACCATTCTTAAAAATAAAAATAAAAAAAAAATGCTCCCAAACAAAAGCCTAGTTCTTTCAATTGGTTGGAGAAGCATTTGTTGCTTTTGTTATCACTAGGAGTTTGATTTTTCTTGATAAACCCATTACAGTTAGAAATCACTAATAATATATTTTGTCCTTATTCTTAAACCTAATTAATATTATTTTCTCTATAGCTATCTTTCAAATATGCTCTCCAAGATTCTATTAAATTAACCCATGTATTGCACTCATTCTTTGTGCTAATTGGTAAAAATTAAAGATAGATGATAGGCCTAAAATCTCTAATGTGAGAGAATGAGAATACATTTATATTAGAAATTGTTAATTTTGTAAAACTTTAACATGTCAACTTTCAATCACATACCATCTTCGAATCAAAAATTGGCAAATT
Organism: Calamus simplicifolius; assembly: GCA_900491605.1. NCBI lineage: Eukaryota > Viridiplantae > Streptophyta > Magnoliopsida > Arecales > Arecaceae > Calamus > Calamus simplicifolius. The sequence continues at coordinate 122,766 of UESW01005022.1, forward strand.
AGATCAGATTCTGGGTATCTTTTAATAAGATTCAAGAAAGACTAAAAAAATAATAATTACGTCAAACTAGGAATAGCTAAGCTCGATCATCTTATTTCATTTTTATTCTTTTTTACTTTTCTTTCAGAAGCATGTTTATACGGTTCGAATGATGTCAAAATATTCAAAATATAGCTTTATATCCCATGCATCTTTAAATTTATAGACTATGTTTTTCATTTCTGATCTTATAAATTATTTTTTAATTTATTTGACACACTATAAGCAAGATAGAAATTAACAGCATTGCTTTACCATCAGATTTTCACAACTGCTGCCATAAGATTTTTTTTAAGCAACATTATCTACATTTTATGTTTCTAGAAGTTTTATATAATTACATTCTATCTTACATTGCCATGCGTTGTATTTCCTAACTAATGGTAAAGGTGGTCTACTGAACAACATCAAACACTAAGTAGATAGATGGCATTATAAGCATGCTTGCTTGGGATTCAGATGAGTAGAACAATTAGGGTTGTGTGTTAAGAAAGTTTGTCAAAGGAAAAAAAAAAAAATCATACAATAAAAATAGCAGCATCCTTTAAGCATGATGGGGCATAATCATGTCTACATTGAAAATAATATATCCTCATCAATTGTACCCTCTCATTTTCATTTGCATTCTTCTTTTATTTATAATTTCTGGGCACCTTTGTAGGTTCGAAATGATGTAAAAATATACAACAAAAAAGAGAAAAGATTACTAGTGTACCTTTTGAACTTCTAGCATTTCATTTTCCCCTTTCAAAAAAGCCATTCATTGATCAATTTCTCACAAATTCTGCATTTGTAGAGTATTTACACTCATATGTTTTATATCTTGAACCTATAGTTCCATTTATCAAGTAATGCTAAAAATGGTACAATAATTTTTTTTTGAAAAAAAAATATTTGGCATGTGGAACCATTAAGCCTACAATGTTTAAAAATCAAAACAAACAATGATAGTTAATATTAAGTTAATTTATCAAGGAAACATGTAACATGCCACAAAAGTAGCCACATATGTCTATGCTTGTCTATGAGTCAAAGTGACCTATTCTCATATATGCCAAGACATTTCTATATTCACATTGTAAGAAAGTAAATTATTTAATTTTATATTATTTGATAGTGTTAGATTCTATTGGCAATCAATTGGAATCCTAGAAGGGATGCATGGCCTTAAAGCCATGGTGCTAGCACTTGTAGCAATTGGATAACATTAGAAAAGCACATCTCAAAGTTTTTATCCATTTCATTCATCATAGTTGCAAACCATTCAGATATAATAATATTGTAATTAAACAAATATGCATATTCTTGTGTCAGAAGATATGGTTATAGTAACTAAAATTATCTTGTCTTCTCATAAGCTTCATCATAACAAAGCACGATATGATAGGCTCAGCAATGCTATCTCCAAAGCCTGTTTATAAAAGAAGATCCAAGCCAAAAGCAAAGAGTCTCTTATCTCTCTTTTTTCTCTCTCTATCTCTACTCCACTAGTTGTAAGCTCCATAATCTTTTGTTCTTCTCAACTTTCCTCCTTATTGAATAGGCTACAAGGCATGTCATTGACCTCCATTTCTTTTCATCACTGACTTGAATATTGAAGAGCCTTAGTCATGCAACTCTCTACACTCCTCTTACTCTCCTTCTATTTACATAGAAACATCGATCCTTATGTGGAGCATTTTCTTGCTAAATCCCTAGACCGATCGCTACTTTAGTTTTATTCTGCATTATCTCTAGCAGCATTTGGGATACCTCAACCAATTTTTGGTACCATCAAAGTGGTAGCATTTGTATAAATTTAGATAAGCAATCTGTCACTAATTCGTCACTAATTTAGTGACGAATTACACTTCCATCACTAATTTGTGATGGATTAGTGACGAATTGGACAATCCGTCACTAAATTAGTGATGGATGCCGCATTCGTCACTAATTTATGATGGATTAATGATGGAAGGAAAATTTGTCACTAATTCGTCACTAATTTGTGATGGAAGGACAACCCGTCACTAAATTAGTGATGAATTGCTCCATTCGTCACTAATTTAGTGATGGATTGCCCCATTCATCACTAATTTATGACAGATTAGTGATGGAAAGGAAATTCATCACTAACTTAGTGACGGATTGCCCTTCCATCACTAATTTGTGACGGAAGGGCAATCCGTCTCTAAATTAGTGACGGATTCCCATCCGTCACTAATTTAGTGATGAATTGCCTTATCCTTCATAAATTTGTGATGGATTAGTGACGAAAGAAAAATATGTCACTAATTTTCGTCACTATTTTGACATTTTCTTGTAGTGGGAGCAAGGTAAAAGTCATGTTAATTGAACTTAGAAAGAAAGCTTTTACCAATTTTTGGTACATCATAATGGCTTCTATCTCTTTTTCTTATTGACTTGAGTCTTTGATGGCCTTAGCTAGGTAGCCTTTACCACCTCTTACACACTCCTTCTGTTCTCATATAAACATTAATATTATTAAAGTGGAGCCTTTTCATTCTAGATCGATTGCTGCATCAATTTCTAACTCTTTATCCATTTCATCATGTTTGCTGGTGTTCAATGTTTTTTAGCCGGTTTCTAATGCCACCACTATTATGTCAAAATTATCAAGCTTTTTGTTTATTTTTTAATAGTCCATTCAATCATAAGATATCCTCCATTCATTGAATAAAACAACCAAAGAAATGTCTCACATTTAAGGAATCCAACTAATATGAAAAGGGTAGAGGCACTAACAAGAGGTTTCAACTATGGGTGGAGGCTTAGGGATTTTCATGGATGAAGGCTAAGGAGGTCTCGGGTGAATGGGAGGAGTAAGGGAGAAGTGAATGTGTGAAGGTATGAGGATGGGTGGAGGGTTTTTATAGATAGCTTGGAAGAAGTGGAGGCCTTAGTGGAGAGGGGAGTGGAGTTTGAGTGGAGGTGAGTGGATCTTAGTGGAGTATGGGTGGAGGTGAGTGGAGCTTTGGTGGAGGTTTAGTGAAGCTTGAGTGGGGTTAAGTGAAGTTTGAGTGGAATCTTGGTGGAGGCTTAGTGGAGCTTAAATGGGTTTTTAGTGATCATGAATGAGGGTTAGGTGATTATGGTGGAGGTTTAATGGTCATAAACATGGATGATGGGTAATGATTGTGGATGAGTGCGGATGCCTCTCACAGGTTGAGGGCTATCCGTTTTATAGACTGGTCTGGACGGACTTCAGACTGGTTGGAGTCCGGAGTGGTTGGTGCGGACTTCACTTCCTTTGAAATCCAAAAAGTGATCTGGCTTGTTTAATTATTTCTGTCCTTGGGAACAGCTGGTTGGCTGGCTTTGATAAAGTTTGTCTGTCCTTGGGGACAGCTGGCTGGCTAACTTTGATAAAGTCTGTCTGTCCTTGGGGACAGTTGGCTGGCTGGCTTTGATAAGGTCTGTCCTTGGGGACAGCTGGCTGGCTTGCTTTGATAAAGTATGTCTGTCCTTGGGGACAGCTGACTGGCTGGCTTCTGCGGACTTCAAATGGGTTGAAATCCAGTATTGGTTTTAGGTTTGGGGCAGGACGTCTGGATTTAGGACAACTGGCTTTGCTATCCTTTGAGCACTGCAGCACATGTGCGGCTGCTCTTGAGTTACTTTCCGTAACAGTGCTCTAATACCAGAAAAGTCCTTCATATGAGTTGGCATATTCTGACTGGCTGTTGTTGTTGTAGCTTCATATGTGTAAGCTGTTGTGTCAATATCTGGTTGATTATGGCTGCTGTGCTGGAGGATAAGTCTGAGGAGCGTGCATCTGAGGGGATGCCTTTGGTAGGGCCGAGAAGTCACATGGGTGACTTTGTTGTGAAGTGTGCCATGATAGTGTTTATTGATAATAGTGCTGATGAGGCTAGGGTCTCGTGCGAGACATGTATGACAATAGTACTGCTGGAGTCACATGCGTGACCTGTGTGATAAGAGTGCTGCTGAAAATAGTGAGACTGGAGTTTTTGGGCCAAAGTTGTGGACTGGATCTGGGTTCTGGTTAAAGCAGGCTGAAAGGTCTGTGGACTATTGGATTGGGAAGCAAGAGGTTTAGTTTCCATATATGTGGACTAGGTTTTGTTTGGAATTGGGCTACATTATATCATAGTCTTCATATGGATCCTGGGCATCCTGTAGATATAGTTGGTCTGTTGGCTTGGGCTGAGATGAACTGATATCCTCCTCCTCATTAGAGTCTCCTAGCTGTGATAATTCTTCTAGTAATTTTTTCTTTAGTTCCTTTTTGTTAGGAGTTTTACTTGAAGAAGGAGAAGTGGTAGTTTTTTCTAGGGCAGGTTTTTCCATTTTTGGGAATTGTCTGGGGCTATCATAAGTAACTAGCCATTGGCTGATGTTACTTAGTGATAGTCTTTCTCCGGATTGAAAGTTTTTCCACCACTTGATCCTAAATCGTCTTTCTAGGATAAGTGGATACTGTTGGTCAAGGGATCTACTAACAGCAAAATCCCATCCCAAAATCCATGGAACTTGAAATTCAATTGTGAACATCATAGTTTTGTTTCCATAATGGGCTGTTTTGAGTCGATCATGGAAATAAACCCATGCTGATAATGCTGGTTCTGGAACTATTTCTTTTGTTATCCCAAAGTAGGTCCACCAATCATGAATCCAGCTTGGGATCCTTTTGTCTATCTTTGGACTGAAGTTGAGGAACCAACTATGGTCCGTGGGCTTAAGATAGAAGGCCTTATACCAGGCTTCCTGGTAGTCAAAATAGTTGTATTGAGAAGGCTGGTATTTTTGAGAAAAGGTTCTGGGCTGATAGGGTTTCCCCATTCTTGTTTAGTCATGAACTTCTTAATCTTACACTTTGAATAGGCGACTGCCTCTGAGTTCTGTTCTGATGTATGGGTTATTTCGGCTGAGTCTGTGTCGACTAAAATAAACTCATAATATTTGGGTTTTAAGGGGATTTTGAAATCCTTTGGGTAAGTGGTATTGCATGATTTTTCCATTAATCGAAGGGAAAATCCTGGACAGCTTGGGGATTTGGTTGTCTCCTATTTCGTCTGGTTCTAAGAGTTTAATGGTAAGGGAGCAATTCTTACTATAATATGGGTTGAATACAGGAGACTTGGATGGACTAGACCTAGTCTGCTCAGTAGTAGTACTGGGACTAGGAGGCGACCGCTTTAGAGTTGCTTGAGAATAGGTTTGAGAAGGCGAGACTAAAGCTGAATATTGAGGTCTAAGAGGGAGAAAAGTTCTGGGTGGAGTCAATACTGAGTATGTATTACTGAGAGGGATTGGGATTATTGATTTTGCATAGGATGCTTTTGTTCTGGGTCTGTCTGACATCTTGTTCCTGTAAGAAATTCTCATGTCAGAAAGTCTGGTAAACTATTTTCTGTGCCTTTTAGAAATTCTATTTCAAAATCAAATACTGATAAAATGGCTTGTCATCTGGCAAAAATTTGTTTTGAAACAAGATTTTCAATATCCTTTTCTAAAACTTCTTTGGCTGGTTTGCAATCAATTCTGAGAAGGAATTTTTTGAAATATAAATCCTCTTGGAATTTTTGTATGCATAGGACTATTGACAAAACCTCCTTTTTTACTATGCTATAATTTGTTTGAGCATTATCCATATTCCCGAGTGATATCTGACTAATGTTTCTTTCTTATGGGTTTTTTGTTTGAGGATTCCTCCAAATCCTATTTCTGAGGCATCTGTCTCTACTATTACTAAGGCTGCTGGGTCTAGTAATTCTAAGCAAGGAAGGTTTTTGACTATAGTTTTTACTTTTCTGACTACTTGGGTATGTTCTTTTGTCCACCCTTTTTTCTTTTTTCTAAGCTGAGCGTACAGGGGTTCTAGAGTGATCCTGATATTTGGGATAAAGTCTGAGACATAATTAAGGCATCCTAGAAATCTTTGTAACTGGGTTTTTTCTTTGATTTCATCTGGAAATTTATCTGCGAATTCTATCGACCTTTCTATGGGTTTGATAGTTCCCTGATAAATATAGTGTCCGAGAAATCTGACTTTGGTCTGAAAGATTTTGATCTTGGGTGCTGAGATTGCTAGCCCATTTTGTTTTGCTAAATTGTGAAAGAGTCTAATGTGTTTAACATGCTTTTCTAGATCTTCTAAGAAGATAAGGATGTCGTCTATATAAACTATTATGAACTGGGTAAATTGATTAAAAATTTCATTCATCATGTTCTGGAATTCGCTAGGGGCATTTTTTAAACCAAAAGGCATTACATTCCATTCGTAATGTCCAAATGGTACAGTGAACGCTGTTTTGTATCTATCTTCTTCAGTTATTTGTATCTGCCAAAATCCTGATTTCATGTCAAACTTGAAAAATATTTTTGCTTTATATAGTCTGGATAACAAGTCTTTTTTATTAGGTATGGGATATCTAATCCATTCTAAAACTTTATTCAAAGGTTTATAATTTATGACTAATCTAGGTGTTCCTCTTTCTAATTCCGAAGCTTTCTGGACATAAAAGGCTGAACATGACCATGGAGACTTGCTTGGTCTAATAAGTCTTTTGTCTAAGAGATCTGCTATCTCCTTTTTACAATATTCTAATAGTTCTAGGTTCATCTGAATTGGTCTGGCCTTTGTCGGGATATTAGTTTCTTTGAAGTCTTTAGCATAAGGCAAGCTGACCTGGTGCTTCTTTCTATTCCAGAAGGCTGTAGGGTCTTGGCTGTACAATTCTTTTTCTAATTTTTCTTGGATATCTTTTATTTTAGTTTTCCATGATTCTAGATGTAGTTGTTCTTCTATTCTATTTGTCTTTATTTCTTCTTTAAGTTGTTGTTTTTTATCCTTCAAGGATTGTATCTTTTGGCTGGAATCTTTTAGTTGATTAATCTTTTTGAGTTCAACGGGGCTTACGAATTTGAAGGTGACTGGGTTTTCTAAGACATAGGTGGTTATGCATTTCTTATTAATCTCTAGTTCATAGAGGAGTGTTAGAAACGGTGTACCTAGAATGACTGTTTGGATATCTTTAACTATAATGAAAGTTGTTTTAAAGCAAATGTTATCTTGGCAGACATGCACATTTGGAATTTTATATTTTACTTTAAGATTTTTACTGTTGGCTGTATAGAGTTTTTCCATGGTTTCTTCATAATATTTTCTAGGAAATAGTTCCTCTGGAATACAATTTATGTTGCTCCTGAGTCTACTAAAGCATAGGTTTCCCTAATCTCATTTTTGACTACTAGATTCACTTTAATGTGCTACTTTTGTCTTTCAACTATCGTAGTATGATCTTCTTGTTCTTTTTCTGCTGGTCCTTCTTCTGAGGATTCTTCTTTTCCCTTATTTGATTTTTTTAGATTTTGTATTTTTGACTCGTTGGTAAGCGTAAGACTGGCAGAAAGGAGCGTAAGACCAGCAGTTCCCGGTAGTGTTCCTGACTCATTATCAACCCTTAGAAAGCAGTGGAACAAATAATTAAGAGATTGACTAAGGTTTAGAAGCTTAAAATGTTAAAGGGTTAGAAAACTATGAATCCTAAACACACCCGAATCCAAACCAAAAATACAAACTAATGGAAGGAATGATCAAAAGATTAACCAAGTCCCGAAAACCTAACCTATTAGAAAAATTAGAAAAGTATGAGTCCAAAGACCAGGACCAGTTCCAGAACGAAATAATAAATATGATGACTCAATCAGCCTCTAGAATCCAAGCAAACTTAATCAATAATAAACTACCAAAGGTTGAGTACAAACAAATTTACAAAATAGGAACCTTTGAACTCTCAGAAGACTATAGGATTAAAACAGCAGAACATAGTCTTCCAGTTACGCTAGAAAATAGGTAGACCAGCATTAGACTCTTTAGAGATGAAGATCTCAAGTCTATTGATACCAAGTACGGGTATGTTCACATTGTAGCCATCCAAGTAGGAATTATTCCAAACCATAGATTAGGATTAGATAAACCAATCTTCATTGCCTTAAAAGATGGAAGGTTTCGCGAGGCAAACGATGCAGCACTTAGTATCATTAGCACCAATGCCCATTGGGGGCCGATTTATTTTGAAAATTATCCAGACCTTAGCACATGAATTGACAGATCCATCAAAAACCTCCTAATTATAGATATTAAGGCCTCAGGTTATGAAAATATAGATCCAGAATTTGAACCACTTAGCATAGTTTATAGAATTATTTATAAGTTAATGACAACAAGAATCAATGTTAAAGGAATAAAAAGAACTCCAATAGGCCAAACGTTATTCTTAGCAACAGATGAAAGACATCATTCAATGACACCTCAGATGTACAAATGGAATGAAGTTAAAATTAAGAACAACTGGACTCTAGAACAAGTTCAACCCCCTAGAAAATCAGTAACCAAAAATCAAGCAATCCATGAAATCAACCAAGATGATGAGGGAAATGTAACTTATACTTTCAGAAGATCCTACAGCCTTAGAACACCTAGGACAGAACCGAGAGACTAGCAATATTAGCACCAGAAGCTTAAAACTCAAGGGTGTAGACCTAGAACCCAACATTCCAAATCTATACTATGAAAATGACTACTCTCCAACTTACTCCCAAATGAGAGATGAAATACCTAACCAACTGAATATGATTTCAAAATATGAAATAGATAAAAAGAAAATTAGAGAAGATTTTCTATCAGAACAAAACAAAGAAAAAAGAAAATGGCTCTTTGAAACTATAAATACAGAGGAAAGAGAGTTTCTTAAACAAGAGTATTATAATTGCATAAACGAGTTAAGATTAGAAATTCCTTACTTTATATGGCTTAAGGTAGCATGTAAAAATAAGGAAATCAAAGACAGATACTTAACATGGCTCAGAGCTAGAGAAACCAATAACCAACACCCTGCCAAATCATTAGGAATAATTTGGAAAACTACAGACAATAGAGAAATTAATTCAAGACACATCCCATTAGAAGAATGCCAAATTCAATATAAAAACAAGATCCTAGTAGCCTCTCCATTCAAGTATCTAAAGCCAGAACAAGAACAAGTAGAACAAGTAGCCACCACTAGCGAACTCAGAAAGATAATCCAGCAAAATAATTACAGTAATCAACTCTTACATACCATGTCAGACCAGATAGACAAAATAGAAAAAAATGTCACTAGGGAAGGTGAAGGCTCCAAAATAATTCAAGAAATAAAAATGCAAAAACCTATATTAGAAATAGACAATAGTTGGACAACAGGTTTTAGAACCAGAGAAGACAAGATTGTAGACCAATTGGCAGACAGACTCAGGGGAGTAAGATTAGGTATGATCTAGCTCAAGACCAACTTAACAAAATCAAAACTGAAGGACAAACATATTATAAAACACAAAAGGATTACTATCCTAGACCTACACCCCCAGACATTCAATTCAAAGAAAGAAAAAGCTTCAATAGAGAAATCTACTATGGCGATGGAATATATGAATGGAATATAGACGGAAAATCTGAACGAGAAATTTGGAATCTATTAAGAGAAATGACCATGGCCGCAGGGTCCCTAAGGGCAAACAAAACCTCAGAAGAAAACAATGTAAATGTCTTAATACAAGGCTTTACCGGAATGTTAGAAGGATGGTGGAGTAGATATATTACACAACAAGACAGAGACAATATACTAAATAGTAGAAAAATTCTAGTAAAACCAAACTCTTCAGAAATTACAGAAGAATCAAATGCTATAGAAACATTGATCCATGCCATTTACAGACATTTCATAGGGTCAAGAGACCGCAAACAAGAAAATAACAAAATGCTTTTAATGAAGCTTAAGTGTTCCAAAATGCAAGACTTTAGATGGTATAAAGACACCTTCCTTTGTAGAGTATTAGAAAGGAAAGACTGCAACTCTCCCTTTTGGAAAGAAAAGTTTATTTCAGGACTACCCAGACTTTTCTTAGAAAAGGTAAGTGAGGCATTAATAGAAGAATGTGGAGGCAATATCATATGGGAAAAAGTTACCTATGGAGACATTAGCAATATCATTCAACGAACTGCTTTAAAAACATGCACAGAGATACAGCTCCAGTCTAAATTAAAGAAAGAAGAAGAAACATCAAGAAAAGAACTAGGAGGTTTCTGTAAACAATACGGATATGAAGCCTTAACTCCACCTTCAAAAAAGGAACAGAAAGCCAATAGAAAAACCATATACCCCAAAACCTATAGATCTCGGTTCAATAGACAAAATAAATACCCACGATGGGAAAAAAGGAAATTAAGCAAACAAAAACCTAGAAAGCCTCCCCTATGGAATAAAGGAAAAAGAGAATCTAATCCAAAACAAGAAAATGCTCCAATATGTTTTGGTTGTGGAAGAGAAGGACATTACAAGAGAAACTGTAGAATATCTCAGATTCAGGAATTAGACATCCCTGATAAACAAAAAGAAGAAATAGTAAAAATTATGCTCTCAAACAACGAGGATAACTATTCCTCGGAAGAAGAGGGAAACGCTTCAGAAGAACAAATCCAACTAATTGAAGAAAATAGTTCCTCAGAAACAGAAAGATCTTCTTCATCCCACTTAGAAGGAATAAATCTATGTGGATGTATGGAAAAACTCAAGATCAATATGATGAGAAAAGAAGACTTTCTTTTTGATCTAGTAGAAGAAATGAATGATCCAGGACTAAGAAAAAAATGTATAGAAAAACTTAAAGAGGAATTTCAGCCCTACCCTAATAAAAAAAGAATTCTTAGCCTTCCAGAGATCATTAAAGAAAAAGAACGAGAAGAAAAAATAAAATCAGACCCAATTTATAAGCTTAACCAAGAAATTGAACAGATAAAACAAGATATCAGAATACTTAGTCACGAATAAAAGAAGCAGATAAGGAGGAAGAGATACAAATAGACAAGGGAAAAGGAATACTTCAAGAAAACGATTACATAGACAAAATTGCAATAAAACCTCTTAGATGGTATATCAGCATTACCCTTAAGATCAAAAATAAATCAAAACACTTTGTGCCCTAATTGACTCAAAATTTTGGAGAAGAAACCTCAGAAAAGATACTTACAGCAGACAGTAAAAACCTTCAAGTAAAATATAAATACCCAGAAACGTATGTCTGCCAGGATGACATACAACTTGAAACCCCCTTTCATGTCATCAAAAATGTTCAGTCAACTACAGTAGGAATGCCATTCTTAACACTATTTCACAAAATAGAAATCGATAAAAATGGCATAACTGCCCAGATTTCAGATAAACAACTTCACTTTAGATTTTTATAAAACCTTGTTTTTATAAACTCTAAGCCTACTTTATCAAAAAGAATTTTTCAAAAGATTTTCAGCCTACAAAAACTACTCAGCATCTTAGCCTATTTGTAGATCAATACTATTCCAAACCTAGTCCACATATATAGAAATTAAACCTCTTGCTTCCCAATCCAATAGTCCACAGACCTTTCAGCCTGCTTTAACCAGAACCCAGGTCCAGTCCACAACTTTGGCCCAAAAACACCAGTCTCACTATTTTCAGCAACTCCAGTCTCACTATTTTTAGCAGCACTATTATCGCACAGGTCACGCATGTGACTCCAGCAGTACTATTGTCACACATGTCTCGCACGAGACCCCCAGCCTCATCAACACTATTATCACTAACACTATCATGGCACACTTCACAACAAAGTCACCCATGTGACTCTTCGGCCCTACTAGAGCATGTGACTCTTCAGCCTCTTCAAAGTCACCCATGTGACTTCTCGGCCCTACCAAAGGCATCCCCTCAGATGCACGCTCCTCAGACTTATCCTCCAGCACAGCAGCCATAATCAACCAGATATTAACACAACAACTTACACATATGAAGCTACAACAGCAACAGCAGTCAGAATATGCCAACTTATATGAAGGACTTTTCTGGTATTAGAGCACTGTTACGGGAAGTAACTCAAGAGCAGCCGCACATGTGCTGCAGTGCTTAAAGGATAGCAAAGCCAGCTGTCCTAAATCCAGACGTCCTGCCCCAAACCTAAAACCAATACTGGATTTCAACCCATTTGAAGTCCGCAGAAGCCAGCCAGCCAGTTGTCCCCAAGGATGGACATACTTTATCAAAGCAAGCCAGCCAGCTGTCCCCAAGGACAGACCTTATCGAAGCAGCCAGCCAACTGTCCCCAAGGACAGACATACTTTATCAAAGTTAGCCAGCCACTGTCCCCAAGGACAAACAAACTTTATCAAAGCCAGCCAACCAGCTGTCCTCAAGGACAGAAATAATTGAAGACCAGCCATATCACTTTTCGGATTTCAAAGGAAGTGAAGTCCGCACCAACCACTCCAGACTCCAACCAGTATGAAGTCCGTCTAGACCAGTCATTGATAGATATTGTGCATAAAATTGATCTTTTATGTAAAAAAAAAGAAGTAAAATTATACTCATTTTTACATATTTATGTTAGTATTATTTATTATTTGTATTGCATACATTATATATGCTAGTAATATAAGTTTATTAGCAATTAGAATTGATACAAGGGTATGTGCATGTTGTATCATCTTCATCTTAGTTGCACCTATACCTCACTCATAGCCATGGAACCATTTATATTAATCATTTAATTCAATTCAATTCAATTCAAATTTTGTTGGAGCAAGCTTTTCTTATAAAAAATATGTGATATCCTAAATTTAGTTCCAATTGGAAGGAAAAGAAATATGTTATGTGCTTATAACTCAAGTCTACTTGCTACCCAATAACTTTTATTTGAGTTTTTAAATCAAGTCGGTAGGTGAGCTTGGGGCATTACAAACGGTATCAGAATCGACTCGAGAATGTGAAAGTTGATGGGTAATTTTACCATAGTGTGAAGCTATCCTTGCAACACCAACGATCTGACTCAATCTAGTTAGCTTGTGGCATGCGATGAGAACGTCATATTATAAGGGAAAATATTGTGATACTCCAAATATTGAATGAGAAAGAAATATGTTATGTGCTTATAACTCAATTCCACTTGCTATCCATTAACTTTCACTTGAGTTTTTGGGTTGAGGAGGAGATTATGATGCTTCAAATTTAGTTCTAATTGGATGAGAAATAAATATACTATGTGCTTATAACTCAAGTCCACTTGCTATCTATTAACTTTTTGTTGGCCCAGATAGCAACCCAAGAGAGGGGGGTGAATTGGGTTCTTTAAAATTTTAATACTTTAAAACTATGTGCTTTGATATGAAAGTGTTTAAGTGCAATGTATAGATAAATGCTAAGCACAAAAAAATGAGATAGAGAGAAAGAGACAAAGCACGGCAAACATAAAGATTTTATAGTGGTTCGGTGTATCCAATACCTACGTCCACTCCCAAGCAGCACTTGGGTCCACACTATAATCTACTTGATTACAGTCGAGTTGTTTTGCAAACTCACAACTCAAACTTGTTATTTTTCCAGGATCACAACGAACCCAGCTGGTTTTTCCGGGCTCACCAGTACGAAACCCAATATAAGCTACACTTAGCTTACCCCGAGGTTAACAACCTCAACTAATTCAATCCCCTGATTGAATTAGACAAACAGCAAATCAATTAAAGGTTTACAACAATAACATCTCCTTAATTGAGCAAATAAGAAATGTAAGTAAATGGGAATAGAAAAGCCTGATTTCTGAAGCAATGTAGGGCTTGAGCTTTTCTTCTCTTCTCCTTCTCTTTTGAATTGAATGGAATTAGAGCACTTGAAGAGATTTTGGTGAAGAAACGGTTGAAGATTTAGGGATCTTCTCCTTCTTCTTCAAAACTAGGGAAATCCTTTGAAATAGCTCTTTTGGCTCTTTTGGATTCCTCATCTAACTCTCAATAGTGGATAGGCTTTGGTTCAAAAAATTTCTTGAAGAAATTTTTTGATTTCTTCTTTTTTCTTTTCGTTTTCACTGTTTTTTCGTTCTTCTTTTCAAATGATTCAATCCTATTTTAAAGGCGTTTCAATCCATGAGTAGGTGAAAAATAGCCATTGGAGTTGTCCTTGGATGTATCTTACCAAAAGAAAATATATCCGTTAGAGATTAGGTAAGAAAAATATATCCGTTGAAAACTTAAAAAATCTATTTCTAATGTGGAGGTGTCAGCTCCAGGTCTTCAGGTGTCGACTCCAAATCGGAATCCTAAAAATAGTAATAAATGATCCGTCAAGGTGTCGGCTCCAAGATTTTGAAGTGTCGGCTCGGCAAGATCTGAAGTCAGCTCCAACTTTTTAAAGGTGTTGGCTCCACCAGTGTCCCAAAACATCACTCTCTATAACTGGTCTGGAGTCGGCTCCACACTCTGCAGGTGTTGACTCCAACTTTTCATATGTCGGCTCCGAAGCGTGCCAAAAATCAACACTGTTCTGATACTCTCTGGAGTCGGCTCCGAAGATTTAGGGTGTTGGCTCCAAGTTCTGAACTTACATAAATTCCATTTAAATTTAACTTGAAACTGACTTTCTAAGTAACATATTGATGAATGACCAATCTTAATTCCTGAAACACTTATCAAACTTATTAGAAACATAAGAAATATACTCATGGCTTTTGTTAATCATCAAAATTAATAATTGGATCAAAAATCTCTCCCTTTTTGATGATGACAAAAACATTGAGTATATGTATGATTAATTAGTGAGAGTTTCAAAACAGAGAAGAGTTCTCATAGTTAAGCTCCCCCTGAATAAGGTAGCTCCCCCTATGATACTCAAATTAACATCTTTTCATTTTATCATTGTAATTCATACAATTAAGCTACAATCAAGCTCATTCAATGCTTGATACCAATTGATTAATTACATTCATTCAATTAGGTTCATTTAATGCTTGATACTAATTAATTAAATTCATTCAATGTATATATATATATATATCCCTTTTATGCATATACAACTATCATTTACTTCTCCCCCTTTTTTGTAATCAACAAAAAGGTTAAGAAGATTAAAATCAATGCATTAAACATTAAGTGAATCAACATTCAATTCAAATTACTCAATATTAAGATTCAAAGATAGTAAATATTCATTAAAAGTATCAAAACATTACATGATAATTGAACTACAACAAAATGTTACCTTAATTAAAACATCAAAACATATTCAACTAAAAATCAACTTCTAATTACATCAAAACATCAAAACTAAAATTCTAAAGACCAAATCTAAGAAGTCTTTGCAATTCTTCTAAAATCTTTCCCATTCCTTCCTTTTGAACATTCATGAAGTCTTTTAATCTGTCATCAATGAAAGCAGATGCAGTAACAATTTTGTCTTGAAGCTCCGCATTGCATTTTGAATAAATATCTGAGTCTCCTCCTATATCTTTGATCTTTTCAAAAATAAGCTTTAAGTCTGACTTCAAAGCCTCTGAAGAAGTTTCAAAAGATGAACCAAATCTTGTAACCTTGTCTTCTATAGAGTAGAGGATCTCCTTTATATTCAAAAATTTAGCTTCAATCTCAGCTTTTATCCTATTTTCATGACTAGCCAAAAGACTTTTAAGCTGCTCTAATTAAATATCAGAAAAACCAGAAGAACTATAAGAAGAGGGTGCAGAATCATGTACAACTACAGGTGCAGGAGCTAGAGTCACCGGAGGTGTCTCCGGGGGTACTTAACAACTCGGTGCAGGTGAGTAATGCCTATCTGAGTGTCCTACCTTGGAAGGTCCATCGACCATAAAGTCAACTCTAGTAGCTCTCAACTCATCCTGTCCTTTCCTTAACCAAATATCATTTACTTTCTTAAAACCCATCCGGTGCAAAGTAGCAAAACTGTAATAGTCAGTGTGCCGAAGTCTCTTCAGGGGCTCATTTTCCAGAATGCTAACTCCTTGGCTTCGAAATACTCTTGTCAAAACCATGCCATAAGGAAGTGTAGCTCTCTTCTTGCTGCCAGCCTCTGCCATGTAACCAATAATCATTCCTGGTAGATTAAGAGGCTGCCCTGTGATTACACTGTCCATAACTACAATGTCTTGCTCCGATACCTACTCAAAACGTCCAGTTTTAGGAAATAAGATCCGGCTACAAATATTGTGAAGCAATCTAAGCTCTAGGGGTAGCTGATTAGCACTCACTTCCTCAAAATCAGTCATCTCTCTGCCAAGTAATCTCAAAAGTGCTACACCTCTCTCACTATGTGCACTCGCTATCAAACCAATAGCAGGGATTTCCAATAAATTTCCTAAAATTTTAGCTGTCAGATGAATTCTAGTACCTCTGACTGAGCTAACAAGCCCACCATCTCCTCTAGATAAATTATTGTAAAATTCCTTTACTAGACTAGGATAGGTTGGGATATCCAATGAGTAAATATGTTCCCAACCCATTTCCTTTAATTATCTTCCTAATGAAAAACCCTTTGAATCAAAAAAGTCGAAATCCACTTTCCTACCAGTTGTAATGATCTTTCCTACTAATAAATCAACTTGAGGGGATGAAGTGGAGGGATTCACACTTTAGGTTGAGGATGAACTGCGCGACTGTTGATGAGCCGGACGCCTCGCAGTCCTTCTCTCAGTTGTAATGGGCGCTCCAAAGGATGATCCACAACGCTTTGGTTCCATTGGAAGCAAGGGGATGATAGATTTGAAGGATTCGGAGGTTTGAGTGAAGTGGGAAAGGATTTGGAGATGATTTGAGGATTTTAGAAAATGAAATGTGTCGATTCTGTCCTAAAATAGTCGAATTGGGTCCACCAGGTGTTGACTCCCGCAAAGCGAGGTATCGACTCCAACTTGCTAAAACAGTCAGCGCTCAAAATGGACTCGGCTCCGCAAAGCCAGGTGTTAGGTCCAAGAAACACAGACAGAGCAACACAAACAGGTGTCGACTCCACCAACTGTGGTGTCGACTCTAAGAAAGTTTCAGTGAAAAATTGAAAGTTTCAAATGATCCGAAACTTGTCAAAAAGGTTATCAAAATTTGAATAGATCAAGGGATTCATGTTTCTAGATAAATTTTCCTTAGAATCATGAGAAAATTTTTTAAGAAAAGTAATTGAAATCTAGATAATTGAACCTTGGGGGTTTAGACTATTCTAAAGGATTACAAATTCTTAATTCACCTCTAAAATAGCAAAATCTTTCTTCACTAAGGGGTTTTGTAAATATGTCAGCTAATTGTTCATCAGTACAAACATAATCAAGATAAATGTCACCATTAGTTACATGTTCTCTAATAAAGTGATATCTAATTTCAATATGTTTAGTTCTTGAATGTTGTATAGGATTTTTAGTTAAATTGATTGCACTCGTATTATCACATCTAATGGAAGTTTTATCAAGTGTTATGCCATAATCTTCAAGTTGTCGCTTAATCCAAAGGATTTGAGCATAACAACTTCCAGCTGCAACATATTCTGCTTCAGCAGTAGATAATGCAACCGAATTTTGCTTTTTGCTAAACCATGAGATTAAGTTACTTCCTAAAAATTGATATGCACCACTTATGCTTTTTCTATCTAGTTTACATCCAGCATAGTCAGAATCAGAATATGCAATCAAATTTAGTGTTGAGTCTCTAGAATACCATAATCCTACATTTTTAGTTTCACTTAGATATCTTAGTATTCTTTTTACAGTAATTAAATGAGATTCCTTAGGTTCGGATTGATATCTAGCACATAGGTAAACAACAAATATGATATCAGGTCTACTTGCAGTTAAGTAAAGTAGAGATTCGATTATACCTCTATAATGCTTTTGATCAATAGGCTTACTATCTCATCTTTATCCAATTTGCATGAAGGACTCATTGGTGTTCCGAGAGATTTGATTGATTCCATTCCAAATTTTTTGAGAATTTCCTTTGTGTACTTTGTTTGGTTGATGAAAATCCCCTCTCTCTCTTGTTTGATTTGTAGTCCTAGGAAGAAGTTGAGTTCTCCCATCATTCTCATCTTGAATTCTCCCTGCATTAGCTTAGCAAATTCTTGACACAAAAGATTGTTAGTAGCATCGAATACAATATCATCTACATAGATTTGTACTACTAATAAATCTTTATCTTTTCTTTTCAAAAATAAGGTTTTATCAACATTTCCTTTAGAAAAATCATTTTCAATTAGAAATTTGCTTAATCTATCATACCAAGCTCTAGGTGCTTGTTTTAAACCATAAAGTGCTTTGTGTAATTTAAAAACATGGTTTGAAAATTCATGATCTTCAAAACCTGAGGGTTGTTCTACATAAACTTCCTCATTTATAAAACCATTTAAAAATGCACTTTTAATATCCATTTGAAATAAATTGATATCCATATGACATGCAAATGCAAGTAATAGTCTAATTGCTTCTAATCTAGCTACAGGTGCAAAGGTTTCATCAAAATCAATTCCTTCTTCTTGATTATATCCTTTTGCAACTAATCTAGCTTTATTTCTAATTACTATACCATTTTCATCTAATTTATTTCTAAATATCCATTTAGATCCTATAACTGAGTGACCTTTAGGTCTATCAACTAAGGACCATACATTATTTCTAGTAAATTGATTTAATTCTTCTTGCATAGCTAGCATCCAGTTACTATCTTTTTCAGTTTCTTCAATAGTTTTAGGTTCAATTTGAGATACAAATGCAAGATGATTATTGATATTTCTCATAGATAATCTAGTTCTTACACCTTGAGATGGATCACCTATAATCAATTCCTTTGGATGTCCATAGGCATATCTCCAATCTCTAGAAAGATCTACCTCATCATGATTAGTATCAATAACATCAACTCTAAGTGAATCATCATCCTTAGCTTCTTGTTCATGATCCAAAGATACATCTATATTTAATTTTTCAAAATTTCTCTCTAGAAAATTTGTATCTTCCTCATCATCAATCTTTTCTAAACTTGATGCTAACGACTCATCAAAAACTACATGAATAGATTCTTCTACAATTAAGTTCCTCTTGTTAAATACTCTGTAGGCTTTACTAGTTATTGAATATCCTAAAAATATGCCTTCATCAGATTTTGCATTAAATTTTTCTAAGTTGTCCTTACCATTATTATGAATGAAACATTTACAACCAAATGCATGAAAATAACTAATATTAGGTTTCCTATCATGTTCATACGGAGTTTTCTTAAGGATTGGCCTAATTAAAGCTCTATTAAGGATGTAATATGCCGTGTTTATGGCTTCCACCCAGAAGTACTTTGGGAGTTGGCTTTCACATAGCATGGTACGGGCTATATCTTCTAATGTTCTATTTTTTCTTTCTACGACTCCATTTTATTGTGATGTTTTAGGTGCAGAAAAATTATGATGAATGCCATGTTCAGTGCATAAATTTTCAAATAAATGATTTTTAAATTCTGTTCCATGATCATTTCTAAGAGACACTATGGTGTTGTTTTTCTCATTAATGACTTTCTTGAAGAATTTCATGAATATAGGGAAAGTCTCATCCTTATGAGCTAAAAACAATATTCAAGTAAATTTGGAATAATCATTTACTATCACAAAACCGTATTTCTTTCCTCCTAGACTAGTGATTCTAGTAGGTCCAAAAAGATCCATGTGAAGTAGCTCTAGTGGCCTAGAAGTGGAAATAATATTTTTAGATTTCAAAGAGTTTTTAGTTTGTTTTCCAAATTGACATGCATCACAAATTCTATTATTTTCAAAATCTAGTTTTGGAAGTCCTTTAACTAAATCCATTCTAATTAATTTTAAAATTAGGTGTGTGCTTGCATGAACTAATCTACGATGTCATAGCCATCCAATCTCATTCACATTAGCATTATCAGCAACTAGGCAATGATTACTAGTAGATAGATTGTCTAAATTAATTAAGTATACATTGTCATTTCTATTACCAACAAATATAATGCTATTATCTACGGGATTAGAAACAGTGCAAATGGAAGCTTCAAATGAAACTTTGAAACCTTTATCACACAATTGGCTAATGCTAATCAAATTATGCTTTAAACCATCAACATATAAAACATTCTCAATAAAAGTGGATGGAGTTATTTGAATTTTACCAAGGCCCATAATTTGACCTTTACCATTGTCTTCAAATGTAACAACTCCTCCTCTTTTATCTTCAAGGGTGATAAATTGCTCCTTGTCACCCGTCATGTGCCTTGAGCAGCCGCTATCAAGATACCACTTTCATTTTGATCTTTTGGCCGCAAGACACTCCTGCAAGACAATCAAACCTTTTGTTTAGGTACCCAAGCTTTCTTGGGTCCTTCATGGTTAGTAGCAATAAAGATTGTTCCTTTCGGAACCCATATTTTCTTTCCTATAATCATTGTGTTCTAGTTGGTTTTCTTAATATTACATTCATATGATTTATGTCCTTTTAAATCACATTTGAAACAAGTAATATTAGGAGATTGACCAGCACGTACAAAAATATTTTTCAAAGATTTTTGCTTCCTAAGAGGATTATATCCTAATCCTTCCTTGTCAAAAATAGCTTTTTGACTATCTAAAATCATGTTTAATTTTGAAGAAATTAAAGTAAATCTATCAACTATATCCTTATATTTTTTAATTTCTTTCTTTAACTTAATGTTTTCATTTGAAATTGATTCCTTTTCCTTTAAAAAATCTTCTTTTTTAGATTTCACATCTTTAATTTCAAGAGCTAATTCATTTTTCTCTTTAAGAAGGTTTACATTTTCAATTTTTAAAAATTTACTTTTCTTTTTTAAAACTTTGAAATTAGCAACTAATTCATTAAATGCATCAAATAATTCTTCAAATGTAAAGTCTTGAGTTTCAGAACTTACATCATCATCTTCTTTTGCCATGAAGCAAATATTTGCAACTTCATTTTGTTCTTCCTCGGAAGAGAATTCTTCACTATCACTCCATGTTGCAACATATGCCTTCTTCTTCTTCTTCTTATACCCATTTTTTAATTAAGGACATTCATATCGGAAATGTCCTGGCTTCTTACACTCATAGCAGGTCAAGGGTTCTTTTTCTTTTTCTTTCTCCTTCTCTTTTTTCCTTTCACCTTCCATCTTAATTCCAGATTTCTTTTTGTGGAAAGGTCTCCTTCTTTGCATGAATTTCTTAAACTTTCTAGCAAGGAGAGCTGTCTTATCATCATCATCTTCATCCTCACTGCTGCTTTCCTCAATTTCTGTAGCCTTAAGAGCAATAGTTCTCTTTTTCTTGATGTCTTCCTCTATATGCTGCTTCATTGTTAATTCATGGGTCATCAATGATCCAAGTAGCTCCTCCAAAGGTAAGGCATTGAGGTCCTTGGCTTCTTGGATTGCAGTCACCTTAGCTTCCCATGACCTTAGAAGAGACATAAGAATTTTACGAATCAACTCAGAGTTAGTATAGGTCTTGCCAAGACTCTTTAAACATTTACAATATCAGTAAATCTGGTGTACAAGCAGGTTATAGATTCAGTTTGTTCCATGCTAAACAATTCATATTTATGAACAAGAATATTAATTTTAGATTCCTTAACTTGATTTGTACCCTTATAGGTAACCTCTAACCTATCCCATATTTTTTTTATGGAATTACATGTAGAAATACGATTAAATTTGTTTGCATCTAAGGAACAATACAACACATTCATGGCTTTAGCATTAAGCTGAGCCATTTTTCTATCATTATCATTCCAATCCCTTTTGGGCTTAGGAATAATAGAACCATCAACTATATGTGTGGGTGTGCTAGGTCCATTAATTATGACACTCCACAATTCATAATCTAAAGCTTGAATGAATATCCTCATTCTTGCTTTCCAATATGAATAGTTGATGCCATTGAACAAGAATGACCTGTTAGTGGATTGACCTTCTAGAAAGGATGATCCAACTTGAGCTGCCATTTGGATCTTTGACTCTTGATTGTGTAATCAAGCCAAAATGAGCACAAGCTCTGATACCAATTGTTGGCCCAGATGGCAACCCAAGAAGGGAGGGTGAATTGGGATTCTTTAAAATTTTAACACTTTAAAACTATGTACTTTGATATGAAAGTGCTTGAGTGCAATGTATAGATAAATGCTAAGCACAAATAAATGAGATAGAGAGAAAGAGACAAAGCATGACAAACATAAAGATTTTATAGTGGTTCGGTGTATCCAACACCTACGTCCACTCCCAAGCAGCACTTGGGCCCATACTATATTCCACTTGATTACAGTCGAGTTGTTTTGTAAGCTCACAACTCAAACTTATTATTTTCCTGGGTCACAACGAACCCAGCTGGTTTTTCTGGGCTCACCAGCAAGAAACCCAACGTAAGCTACACTTAGCTTACCCCGAGGTTAACAACCTCAACTAATTCAATCCTCTGATTGAATTAGACAAACAGCAAATCAATTAAAGGTTTACAACAATAACAGCTCCTTAATTGAGCAAATAAGCAATGTAAGTAAATGGGAATAGAAAAGCCTAATTTCTGAAGCAATGTAGGGCTTGAGCTTTTCTTCTTTTCTTCTCTTCTCCTTCTCTTTTGAATTGAATGGAATTAGAGCACTTGAAGAGATTTTGGTGAAGAAACGGCTGAAGCTTTATGGCTCTTCTCCTTCTTCTTCAAAACTAAGGAAATCCTTTGAAATAGCTCTTTTGGCTCTTTTGGATTCCTCTTCTAACTCTCAATAGTGGATAGGCTTTGGCTCAGAAAATTTCTTGAAAAAGATTTTTGATTTCTCCTTTTTTCTTTTCGTTTTCACTATTTTTTCGTTCTTCTTTTCAAACGATTCAATCCTATTTTATAGGCATTTTAATCCATGAGTAGGTGAAAAATAGCCGTTGGAGTTGTCCTTGGATGTACCTTACCAAAAGAAAATATATCCATTAGAGATTAGGTAAGAAAAATATATCCGTTGAAAACTTAAAAAATCCATTTCTGATATGGAGGTGTCGGCTCCAAGTCTTCAGGTGTCGGCTCCAAATCGGGATCCTAAAAATAGTAATAAACGGTCCGTCAAGGTGTTGGCTCCAAGATTTTGAAGTGTCAGCTCGGCGAGATCTGGAGTCGGCTCCAACTTTCTGAAGGTGTCGGCTCCACCAGTGTCCCAAAACATCACTCTCTGTAATTGGTCTGGAGTCGGCTCCATACTCTGCAGGTGTCGACTCCAACTTTTCATGTGTCGGCTCTAGAAATTTAGGTGTCGGCTCTGAAGCGTGCCAAAAATTAACACTGTTCTGATACTCTCTGGAGTCGGCTATGAAGATTTAGGGTGTCGGCTCCAAGTTCTGAACTTACATAAATTCCATTTAAATTTAACTTGAAACTGACTTTCTAAGTAACATATTTCTAAGTAACATATTAGAAACATAAGAAATATACTCATGGCTTTTGTTAATCATCAAAATCAATAATTGGGTCAACACTTTTACTCAAATTTTTGAGTTGGATCAATAGGTCTTGTAGCTGGTTAGATTATTATGATTCACTTGTGGCTAGTCGAGATGATATGCCACCTCAAAGTTGGATTTTTTTTTTGGCTCATTGGCATTTAGAAGCATTTTTCAAAACATACAGTAACAATTAATCCAAGGCCTCACAAAAAATATTAATCGAAAAGCATTATTTAAATTTCTTAATTTTATATAAGCATTTAAAATTTTCTTCGTATACCGTCAATGTGAAACTAAACGCTCCTTAGCATAGGCTCTTATAGACCCTTCGTTCAAGACCTGGCATTTTTGTTTAGCTAAAAGTCCATACTTAAATTTAATTATAAATATATGGATCCCATATGCCATGTTCCCAAGTTCACACGGATCATATTTTTGTTTAGCTAAAAGTCCATACTTAAATTTAATCATAAATATATGGATCCCATATGCCATGTTCCCAAGTTCACACGGATCATTGGCTGAGTTAGTCCTGGTATCATTTGTAACTATCTAAAATCTTATCTAAAAAGATTATCTAAAAATATTATTTAGATCTTTTGATCTTCAAAAGATTTTTGAAGACATAGCCAAGGACTAAACAATTTTGTAACGTTTCAAATGCTACTAGATTGTTAATAGGTTCGTGTCAGGTGGATTCAATAGTGCCTATTGAGATTTTGTTTAAATAAATATTTGTGGATGTCTTTAGAGAACGGTAACCTTTTGGTCTTCCATTCTTATTTGTAAGTCATTAATATGCAATTTAGTTGGTGTAAATTGTAATAATAATGGCAATTTAGTTAGTTAACCTTGGTCTAGGTCTTTTAAGACTTATAACCATTTTCATTGATTTGAGTAATGGCTATTTAGTTGTCTATGTCTTCTGTAACCCTTCATATTTGCAATTAACTTTAATAATGACATAACCATTCATATTTGCATTATTAACTTTAATAATGATAATTTTAGTTATTAATGATAACATAACGATAGGCCATTGTTAATAGAGTAATGGCTATATAAAGAATAACTCTTCCAATAGTTAATAGGCATGCGATGGTTTAGCCATCCATCCACTGGCAAGCCGAAACATTTGGTGTTGGAATCGCATGAGTAGATTGACCCTCATGCTAAATCAATGTACATGTTTTAGCCTTCTTCTAACTCGTAACGAAATGTCTGAAATATATATATATATATAATGATCTCAGTGTGGCAACACAGTCTATTTGTCTTGTGGTAAGATTAGATTCACTGGCTTCCATCAATTACATGCTTTAATGCCACAAACGATTCCATTTATAGACCGTTATGATCAAAGCTACATCCCATTCTTTGTTGGCGTCTATTAAGTAATATTCCCTGTTGTGGTCGAGAAGGAACGCTCTCTTGTTATTCTCGAAATTTGGCCATAGGTACGGACTTAGGAGTTTTAGCATGAAAGGATGAGGAGCTTAAGAAGAAGGAGTGGAGGAGGATTTAGGCTCTATTTTGTTCTGGGAAATGTTTTATGTTGCCGCCGGAATCCGTCCTCCGACTCGGACGCGGTCGATCTTCAGGGAGAGGGGTGCGGCGGACCTGCAAAAAGAAGCCCACACACGGGGGACGCTGGGGGTGATCCTCCGCGGAAGGCCCTCCGACGCTCAAGTCATTAGAGAAGAAATCGACGATCAACCAGACAATGGAGAGGTGGATCTCTCCGGGAGACCTCTCCAGGGGTGGCCAATCGGAAGCTCTAGGAGGGGCAGAGCACCGACGAGCTGCCGGGAGAGAGGAGTGTCCAGAGTTTCGTGCGTACCTGAGGGGGTCTGAGAATCTGTTATTTATAGACTGTCATCTGGATCTTGAGCGTCTTCTAGAAGGTTCAGAGGTTGTTACGATACGGAGGCGGACAGAATCAGGCCATCGTGGGGCCGTTAGGCTCCGTACTCGTTTGTTAAGGGATCGACGGACGGGAGAGCTCCTTGACGCCTCGAGATCTGGTCAGGTAGGCGTGGGGCGGTTACAATAGGCTCTAGGCCACGTTCCGACATGATTCCTTATCTGGGATGCTGCTCGGGTAGGCCTGGGTTCTCCCGCGTCAAGTTCCGCGGAGGGGGTGTTAAGTTACGGATCGCTTGGTGAAACCGAGCCATGGAAGAGACCGAGCTACAGAGGCCCGGAAGGAGCCGAGCTATGGAAGCCCGGAAGGAGCCGAGCTATGGAAGCCCGGAAGGGCCGAGCTATGGAAGCCCGGAAGGGGCCGAGCTATGGAAGCCCGGAAGGGCCGAGCCACGGAAGCCCGGAAGGGGCCGAGCTATGGAAGCCCGGAAGGGGCCGAGCTATGGAAGCCCGAAGGGCCGAGCTACGGAAGCCCGGAAGGGGCCAAGCTATGGAAGCCCGGAAGGGCCGAGCCACGGAAGCCCGGAGGAGCCGAGCTATGGAAGCCTGGAAGGAGTCGAGCTATGGAAGCCCAGAAGGGCCGAGCCATGGAAGCCCGGAAGGGCCGAGCCACGGAAGCCCGGAAGGATCGAGCTATGGAAGCCCGGAGGAGCCGAGCTATGGAAGCCCGGAAGGAGCCGAGCTATGGAAGCCCGGAAGGGCCGAGCCACGGAAGCCCGGAAGGGGCTGAGCTATGGAAGCTTGGAAGGATCGAGCTATGGAAGCCCGGAGGAGCCGAGCTATGGAAGCCCGGAAGGAGCCGAGCTATGGAAGCCCGGAAGGGCCGAGCCACAGAAGCCCGAAAGGGACCGAGCTATGGAAGCCCGGAAGGGGCCGAGCCACGGAAGCCCGGAAGGGGCCGAAGGGAGGAGGTTAGCCTTAACCGCCTCACACAGATATTAATGTGATGACGATTTTACCCCTCAACACATGCCCTCCACTCCCTAGTCCGAAGCGTAGGTTTGGGCGTAGGGAGTACAAGTTCGAATGGCGCGCCACGGATGGGACGTCTTGGTCTAGACAGCCCGCGCAATGATGCCCTAATTAATGCGACAGGGGCATCTCGCCTTCGGGGCTAAGGCTCCTCCACGAGCGACGGTTGGGATCGCGCCACGCTACGAATCCTGATCGATTGGGTGGTTGTCGAGGCGATTCCGAACGCCTGGGATGAGACGCCCCGCCTCTTCAGGGCGGCTTCCTTGGTGGAGAAGTGAAGTGACGGCCGCATGGTGTATATATATGTATATATGTGCATGCTCTCGAAGTCTTCTCGTTTTGCTCTCAAAGGGGTTCCGGGTATATATATGTATATATATGTGCATGCTCTCGAAGTCTTCTCGTTTTGCTCTCAAAGGGGTTCCGGGTTTTCATCTTCCTTGACGCTTATCGTTCTCGTCTGGTACCCTTTCAATGGCGATGAGCCCCGACGATGTGGCCTCCGAGATCGTTGCCGAGGACCTGGGGAGGATTCATCAACGGTATGGCTTGCCCTTGGATGTCGTCCTACGGGCGCCAGAGCTCAATGATAGAGTTACCCGGGACTTGGAGTCCGGGGTCTTCATCTACGAGGATAGTTTGAAGGCAGGCCTTCGTTTTCCTCTCCATCCCCTTGTGAAGGAGATCATGATCCACTACAATATCTGCCCATCAATGGTGGCTCCAAACAGCTGGCGGAACATCATTGGATTCATCTCAATGTGCCACCAGATTCGGATCGTCGCCACTCTCCCTCTTTTTCGCACCTGCTACCATCTGACTCCGGGGAGGAAATCAGAGTGGCCCTACATCGGGCCCCGGAGATCCTTCAACGTCATCGCGGACAAGCCCTCTTCCATCAAGGGATGGAAGAGTCGGTTTGTTATCGCGGAGGGGAACGTCGGTTCCGACTTCCCTCGGCGATGGGGGAATGTCGCAAGGGATGCGGAGACGCATCCGGCTTTGTCGGCGCAGGAGGAGAAGGACTTGGACGTCCTTCGTAATGGTCAGGTGTTTTCGGCAAATGATTTGCTATCAGAGGGGGCCCTCTTCGCAGCCGGGCTCAGCCCTCTGGATCCGCAAGGTGAGTTCCTTTCGCGCTGTGGATTTTTCTTGATTAATGCACCTGGATCTGAGCACGTGTATTCTGGTTTGACAGCCACAAGGTTGGCGTTGTCGAGCCTCTCCAAGAGGAAGAGAGGGAAGTACCCAGGGGAAGGCAGCGGCGCGGACAGCGGCCGGCCCGAGAAAAGGGCTCATACATCCGCCAGAAGCCCACCGGACGTCGGAGCAGCCGCTACAGGAGCGCCGGGGGCGAGAGAGGATCCGAGGAGGGCAGTTATGGCGGCCGACCCTCTCGTGCTGGAAATTTCAGACAGCTCGGACGAAGCTCCGTTGGCTCGCCAGACCGCTCCCCCTGAAAGAGGAAACGGCGGCGGATCCGGCGGAGGCGGCCATCTCCGAGGGGGCCATTGTCCCCGCGGGATCGCCACCGGCCCCGGCGGGAGAGGGGGAGGAGACGGCCGTAGCTGAGGGAGTTTAGGGGGAGCCCCTACTTGGTTTATCTGCCGGGGAGTCTGGTAGCAGTGAGGTCGGGGCGCCCTCGATGGGTCGAGAGGCGGGTCAGGCCGAGGCTTCGGGGGAGCCTGCAGAGGAGATGCATGTGACGATAACCGGAAAGGATGCGTCGGAGGAGGGAGCGGCCATGTGAGAGTCCCGCAATCGGGGCCCCCTCGAAGAAGATTTTGGGAAAGCTGGCGCTTGGGTTGGCTGAAATATCTGAAGAAACCCAAGCCAGGGCCTTGATAGAGGAGGCTGGGATGTTGAAGGCCTCTCAGGCGGAGGCCGCCCAGGCCGGTCCTTCAGGCGGGGTTGGCCCATTCGGCAGCTCGGACGCTAGTATTGAGGAGGCGTTCTTGCCATGATAAGGTCGGCCCTGTATCCGGGTGCGGATCCTTCGGCGGATAAGTTTGCCGACCTGGGGTTGGTCGACGCTGCGTTCGGGCGGCAAGGCGCGGCAGAGGGCATTCATCTTCTTCCCGATATCGACAACACGACCTTGATGAGGATGACCCGGGCCTACGCATCGCGGGTAAGTTGTCAGTCCCGAGTAGCGGGTTTACTCTGGTTGACTTGACCTTCATGTATTCACTTTTTGTGTCGCAGAGTGTTTTGCTTTCTAGGGCGATATGCTGGCGTCTGAGTTTGGCGACTGGGGCTAGCGTTCAAGCCAGGAGGGATAATGTCGAGCTCCGGTCGCGATTGATGGTGTCCGAGAAGTTCGAGGAGCTCATGGCAATCAGCGACAGGAATTTACAGGGGATAAGGGCGGCATATCAGGCTACCGTGGACGAGGTGTCCAAGCAAAAGCGTAGAGTAGAGGAGCTGCAGGGACTCCTGGCGAAGAGCGACGACGCGTGCCAGGAGCTGGCCAGGATTGAATCAAAACACTCCGCGGAGGTGGCGGCGATGCGGCGGGAATACGGCGAAAGTATGAGTCGGCTGGGAAGAGAGGCCGACGATGAAAGAAGGCGTTTGGCGAGGATGCTCGGCGAAGTGGAGGAGAAATTGAAACGACGTGATGGCGAAATCGCCCATTTGAAGGAGGGTGCTAGGTGGGACCAGGGGATGATAGCTCGGGTGAGCGACGAATTATCCCAAGCCCGGAGGGATATTGAAGCCAGACAGCTGAAGATCAGTACTCTGCAGGAGAGGGTTGAGCTGATAAGGGTTGACAGGACGAGAGCCAGGGGCGAGGCAGAAGAGATGGCCAAAAGGTTGGCCGAGCGAGAGGGGGAGGTACGCTCTTATTTTTCCCCTTTTTTTTTTACTACTGTGTTCTGTAGTGCCGATTTGATTTTGGATTTTTCGGATGGCGAAGATGGAGTCGGAGGTTCGGGCTCTTCAAGGTGAGCTTGCGTCTACTCGTGATAGGAGCTCGGAGCTCGAGATGCGGGCTAGCGAGCTCGAGGAGCAAAATGTCATCCTGAAGGCCCAGGTGATTGAGGCTGAGAAACAGATGGCGGAGGCCAAGACGCAGCATGCCATACTCAGGGGGAGGCAAGACGCTATCAGCGTTGACGCCTTCCACCATGGGAAGGAGGAGTGCAAACAGCAGATTCTCAGCGAGCACCCGGAATGGGACCTTTCTTTTCTGAGCGCTGAAGATCCCGATGATGGCGAGTCTGATGAAGAAGATGAAGACGAATATGCTGACGTTTCGGACGCCGAACTTGGCGCCGCCCCTGGTCCTAGCGAAGTTGCAGTTGCTGAGGGACGGTCGCACACTGCCGCAGAGGGGGTAAAAATGTCAGAGAAGGGCGAGTCTAGCCGCGCTTCTGCAGGTGCCACTGAGGGTTCCTCCAAAACTGGTGTGGCCCCCGATCCTTAGGGGCCATCCATGTACCTCATCCATTGAACATTTGTTTAACGTTTCATAGTGAAAGAACTTCCTGTTTCCACTTGAGCGTTTTTCTTGCGTGACTTCGCTGTCGCTTAGTCTTGCCTCGATCGGCTTGTGGCTCCCGATGCTCTTGGTCATCTTTATTTTGAGAATGGGAAAGTGTGTTGGCTTGTACCAATGGGTGAAGCAGGTCGGTTAAGACCGACGAGCACAGTAGGTCAGCTTGGGCCGACAGGCAAAATAGGTCGGCTGGGGCCGACAGACAAAATAGGTCGGCTGGGGCCGATGGACAAAATAGGTCGGCTGGGGCCGACAGACAAGATAGGTTGGCTGTGGCTGACAGGCGAAATAGGTCGGTTGGGGCCGACAGACAAGATAGGTCGGCTGTGGCCGACAGGCGAAATGGGTCGGCTGGGGCCGACAGACAAGATAGGTCGGCTAGGGCCGACAGATAAAATGGGTCGGCTGGGGCCGACAGACAAGATAGGTCGGTTGTGGCCGACAGGCGAAATGGGTCGGCTGGGGCCGACAGACAAGATAGGTCGACTGTGGCCGATAGGCGAAATAGGTCGGCTGGCCGACAGACAAGATAGGTCGACTGTGGCCGACAGACAAAATAGGTCGGCTGGGGCCGACAGACAAGATAGGTCGGCTATGGCTGACAGGCAAAATAGGTCGGCTGGGGCTGACAGACAAGATAGGTCGGCTATGGCCGACATGCGAAATGGGTCGGCTGGGGCCGACAGATAAGATAGGTCGGCTGGGGCCGACAGACAAAATGGGTCGGCTGGGGCCGATAGACAAGATAGGTCGACTGTGGCCGACAGGTGAAATGGGTCGGCTGGGGCCGACAGACAAGATAGGTCGGTTGTGGCCGACAGGCGAAATAGGTCGGCTGGGGCCGACAGACAAGATAGGTCGGCTGTGGCCGACAGGAGAAATGGGTTTTCGCGTTTTCTACCATTCTGCCAGCGCCCTGCTGTCTCGCAGGCAATTCGGTTTTTATTTTACTAGAAGCGGTGATACGACACAGTGGGGGGCATAAAGCTGCATCAGAGCTTTTCGGAAGGTGCTCTTTTTCCATGCAGGTCGCTTTATCGTGATGCGTATGCAATCGCCTACTATTAGTGTTGGCCCAGATGGCAACCCAAGAGGGGGGGGGGTGAATTGGGTTCTTAAAAATTTAAGTCTTTTTAACGTTAGTGATTAGTTAGCAAAATGTGCAAGTGAGAGGCTAACGTAAATCAATACACAAGCAAATAAAGAGAGATAGAGAGAGAGAAAATATAGCACGGCAAACACAAGATAATTTTATAGTGGTTCGGTGCAATCAACACCTACGTCCACTCCCAAGATTCACTTGGGTCCACACTATAATCTCTCTAGATTACAGCCGAGTTGTTTTCCAAGCTCACAACTCAAACTTGTTGTTTTCCCGGGTGCACAACGAACCCAGCCGGTTTTAACTCGGGCTTACCAGCACAAAACCCAACACGTTGTTTTAACGGGGTCACAACTAACCCAACACAAGCACTCCGGCTTGCAACGAGGTATAATAACCTCCACTGATTCAATCCACTGATTGAATCAGCAAACAACCAATAAAACAGTGTTTAAATATTGAAATGCTCCCCTTGAGCAAATATACAAATGAAGTATTAAAAGGGTTAGAAAAGCCTGATAAGATTGCAGATGGATGTGGCTTTGGCTTTCTTCCTTCTCCTCTTAACTCCTCTTGAAGTATTGAATCAGGCCTCAGCAAGATTCTTGACCGTTTGAAAACTTTGGAGTTGAGATGAAGCTTTTTCTCCTTTTGTTGAATGTGAAAATCCTTCGATTTGATCTTTGAAAAGCTTGTGGATTTTCTTTTGACTCTTGTGGATTGATGAGATGGAGCAGACGAACTTCCTCTTTGATTTCACTCCTTTTGAATCACTCTTTTTGAACTTGAAGATTTTTCTATGAAAGCTCTGTTTTTCCCTCTTTTTGAAAGATATTCTTTTCTCTCTTTTTGATTTTCTCTGGATTGTTTTGATTTGAAAAGAGCTCCTCTATTTATAGATTCTGCAAAAATATATCCGTTAGAGACAAAGAAAAATAGCCGTTATTTGAAAATCTTACCGTTGGGGCTGATGTGTCATCGTGAAAAATCGCGCCCAGATTTCGCGGAGTCGACTCGAGCTTTGTGGGAGTCGGCTCGAAGTCGATTACTAAAAATAGAAACATTTTAAATGTTAGAGGGTCGACTCGCGAAAAACCAAAGTGTCGGCTCCCGAAAGTCGGGGGTCGACTCGAGGAAAATGGGGAGTCGACTCGAGAAGTGCTCAAAAAACATGGTTTCTGTTGTTTGAGCGGAGTCGACTCGCACAGACAGGAGTCGGCTCGCACAGAGTCAGGGGTCGACTCTTGAAAACCAAGGGTCGACTCGAGAAAATCAGAAAACTCTGTGGCTTACAGGAGTCGACTCTGAAACTCTAGAGTCGGCTCGGAACGTATCAAAAATCAGATATTTTTCTGATTGACTTTGAAATTCGTCCCAGAATAAATTTAAAATATAAATTGACTTGAATACATTAAATATGACATTAAGCATGGATTCAAGACATGTTTCAAGAATTCATAGATTGAATTATATGTGTAAAAATTCCTTTTTGAAATCTTTAAGCATAGAGCTTGAAACTCCTTTTTCTAATAGATTCAAACTCATTAAATTTAACCATTGAGAGTCCATTCCTTTCAATTTGAATAAGCTCAAGGTTTTTGATAAATAAACTCATTGTTTCCTTTAAAGTACTCATGGCTTTTGGAAATCATCAAAATCAATAAAGTTGGGGCAATTATGTTTCAATAATTTCTCAACAATCTCCCCCTTTTTGATGATGACAAAAACATTGAGTATATGCATTATAAAATTGAAAAATTTGTGATTCCAAAATCAACTTTTGTGTTCATGGAAAGGCTCCCCCTCAATGAGGTAGCTCCCCCTATGAACCTTAATTTATAATTCATTCAAAATTTTCAAATTCAGAAACTTAAGCAAATAAATTTTTCTTTATGAAATTCAATTTAAATTTAATTTTATCTATCTCTTCCTCCATATACTCTCTCCCTCTTTCAAATTTAAACTTTGATTGCATTGAAGGCATATACGATTGAATAAAATCTCTCCCCCTTTTTTGTAATCAACAAAAAGGTTAGGAAGTTCAATATCAATAACATTCTTATTTTTCATTTAATTATCAATTGAGGATAATCATTCAAAATATTCAAGGATACTTACAATTGAAATAGACATAAGTAATGCATCAAACTTTCTCATTACTTCAAAATGATAATACATGAAAATGTAAACTTGCTCATTGCATTGAAAGTAAACTTGATTACATCAAAAAGAGATTACATAAAAAATCAAAAGTTTCTTCTTAGTAATCCTATTCAAGTGATCAACTATCTGCTTCATTCCTTCACATTGAAGTCTAACATAATCTTTGAGCTTATTATCAACAAAAGTACAAGCAGATGTAATTTTATCCTGAAGCTCGGCGTTGCACTGGGAATAGGTCTCTGAGTCACCGCAGATATCCTTAAGTTCTCCAAAAATATTCTTTAAGTCTTCACTTAAGGAGCTGGTAGATGAACTGAGAGTAGACTCAATCGATGCAACCCGATCACTAAGTGAATATAAGGCTTCTTTAAATTCATAAACTTTTCATCAAATTCTTCTTTCAGTCTATTTCATGCTCACTTATCTCAGATTTGAATAAGGATCTAAGCTGATCTAACTGTACATCAGAAAAGCTAACAGATGATAAAAGAAGTCTGAGCAGGAGCAATAGCAGGAGCAGGGGTAGAATCAGGAGCAGGAGCTGGAACAAAATCTGGAACAGACGAGCACTGAGGAGGCTCAGGTGATGAATGTCTCATAGAAGGTCTGGGGGCCTCAGCATCTATAGCTCTGTCCTCTGTAACATTCTTTCTCTCCCAATTTCCATTCCTCTTAACAAACCCCATTCGATGTATAGTAGCCAAAGAGTAAAATCAGTATGCCTTAGTTCCTTTTTCGGCTCACTATCACCAAATGCAATCCCTTGGCTTTGAAATAACTTTGTTAGAACCATGCCATAGGGCAAACTTGACTTTTTCTTCCCACCACAATCTGCAATGTACCATATGATCATCCGAGGTAGATTAATAGGCTTCCCAGAAACAACAGCATCCATAATAAAAATATCTCTCTCAGATACATAGTCGAATCTGCCGGTCTTGGGAAACAAAATTCTGCTGCAGATGTTGTGAAGTAATCTTAATTCCAAAGGCAATTGACTTGCAAATACTTCTTCAAATCCCTCAAAATTTCTGTTCAATAGTCTTGTGAGGGCTGGAGATCTATCTTCTGGGGCAAAGGTGGATGGTCCAGGGGTAAATTCAACAATCTAGATAGAATAGTGGAAGTGATGTTCAGACCAATGCCTCTCACTACGCTCACTAAACCATCATCTCCTCTGGTCAAATTCTTGTAAAACTCCTTAACTAGAGCAGGGTACGTGGGACAGTCCAATGAACACATATTCTCAAATCCCATCTCAATCAGTTGTCTACCTATTATAAAGCCTTCATTCTCAAATAATTCAAAATCAACCTTTCTTCCTGTTGTGATAACTCTACTGGCAAGATGATCTACCTGAAGAGTGGTAGCTGGAGCAGGAGAATCACTCGGAGAAGGGGTAGAGGACGAATCCGGAGACGGCTCGCGGACGGGTCGTCGAACGGTCCGTTTCCTCTTCAATCCGGCGCCACTACTGCTAGCTCCACGGGTTTTGGGTGCCATAGATCTCAATGGAGTTAATCAGAGGTTTTTTGGAGTTTTGGAGGGTTTGGGAAAGCTTTGGAGAGAGTTTGGAATGATTTGAAACGAATGAAATGTCCGTGGGGTCGACTCGTGCCCTAAATAATCAGACTGGGACCACGTCGAGTCGACTCGCGCAAAGTGTGGAGTCGGCTCCCGACTAGTCACAGAGCACGACACGATCTCGAGTCGACTCGCTCAGAGGAGGGGTCGACTCCTGAGTTTCAGCAGAAACTCGAGTCGACTCCGATACTCTCGAGTCGGCTCCGAGACCATTTCAGAGAAAAAATGAAAATTCAGAGTGTCTGAAATGAGTCCGGATTTGATCTTTGAGTATGATAAAAATCATGGATTTTGAGAGATCAAATTGATATGAGTTCTAGATAAAATTTCCTTAAGATTTTGAGAAATTGAAAGAACTCTAGATATATTTCCTTAGAGGTTTCAAAATCTATTCAAAAGGGTTACAAATTCCTAACTCTCCTCTAAGATAACAAAATCTTTCTTCGCTTAAAGGTTTTGTAAAGATGTCAGCTAATTGTTCTTCAGTGTTTACATAATCTAAACAAATTTCATCATTAGCTACATGTTCCCTTATAAAATGATATCTAATTTCTATGTGTTTTGTCCTTGAGTGTTGAATTGGATTTTTAGTTAAATTGATTGCGCTAGTGTTATCACATCTTATGGGTGTTTTATCAAGTGTGATACCATAGTCTTCAAGTTGTCGCTTAATCCATAGGATTTGCGCACAGCAACTTCCAGCTGCTACATATTCAGCTTCAGTAGTTGATAATGCAACTGAATTTTGCTTTTTGCTAAACCATGTGATTAAGTTACTTCCTAAGAAATGGCATGCACCACTTGTGCTTTTTCTATCTAATTTACATCCAGCATAATCAGAATCTGAATATGCAATTAGGTTTAATGTGAGTCTCTAGAATACCATAAACCTACATTTTTTGTTCCATTTAGATATCTTAAAATTCTTTTAACAGCTATTAAATGTGATTCTTTAGGTTCAGATTGAAATCTAGCACATAAACATACTGAAAACATAATATCTGGTCTACTTGCTGTTAAATAAAGAAGGGATCCGATAATACCTCGATAATACTTTTGATCAACCTTTTTACCTTCTTCATCTTTGTCCAGCTTGCATGAAGGACTCATTGGAGTTCCGAGGGGTTTCATTGTTTCCATACCAAACTTTTTGAGTAGTTCTCTTGTGTATTTGGTTTGGTTGATAAAGATTCCCTCCTTGCATTGTTTGATTTGGAGTCCAAGGAAGAAGTTGAGTTCTCCCATCATGCTCATCTCGAATTCTCCCTGCATCAACTTTGCAAATTCTTGACAAAGAGAATCGTTAGTAGCACCAAAAATAATGTCATCTACGTATATTTGTACTACAAGTAAATCTTTACTTTTTCTTTTCAAAAACAAAGTTTTATCAACATTTCCTCTTGTAAAATCATTTTCTATTAAGAATTTACTTAACCTATCATACCAAGCTCTAGGTGCTTGTTTCAAACCATATAAAGCTTTGTGCAATTTAAAAACGTGATTTGAAAATTCGTGATCTTCAAAACCTGGTGGTTGTTCTACATAAACTTCTTCATTTATAAATCCATTTAAAAATGCGCTTTTAACATCCATTTGAAATAAGTTAAAATTCATATGACATGCAAATGCAAGTAATAGCCTAATGGCTTCTAATCTAGCTACAGGTGCAAAGGTTTCATCAAAATCAATACCTTCCTCTTGATTATATCCTTTTGCAACCAATCTAGCTTTGTTTCTAATTACTATGCCATTTTCATCTAGTTTATTTCTAAAATCCATTTTGATCCTATTACTGAATGATTTTTAGGTCTTTCAACTAAAGTCCAAACATTATTTCTAGTAAATTGATTTAGTTCTTCTTGCATTGCTAACATCCAATTATTATCTTTTTCAGCTTCTTCAATAGTTTTAGGTTCAATTTGTGATACAAATGCAAGATGATTACTAATATTTCTCATATATGATCTAGTTCTTATTCCTTGAGATGGATCACCTATAATCAATTCCTTAGGATGACTATGAGCATATCTCCAGTCTCTTGGAAGATCTATATCATTATGATCAATATTGACATCATCGTCCTTATGTGAATCATCATCTTTAGCCTCTTGTTCATGATCAGAAGATACTTCAATATTAAGTTTTTCAAGATCTTTTTCAATTATGTTTGTATCTTCCTCATCATCAATCTTTTCAGATCCAGTTGCTAAAGATTCATCAAAAACTACATGTATGGATTCTTCAACTACTAAGGTTTTCTTGTTAAAGATTCTATATGCCTTACTAGTTGTTGAATAACCTAGAAAAATTCCTTCATCAGATTTAGCATCAAATTTTCCTAAGTTGTTTTTACCATTATTATGAATGAAACATTTACATCCAAATGCATGAAAGTATTTTATATTTGGTTTTCTTTCATTCCATAATTCATAAGGTGTTTTCTTTAATATTGGTCTTATTAAGCTCTATTTAAGATGTAACATGCTGTGTTAATTGCTTCCGCCCAAAAATACTTTGGTAAGTTGCTTTCGCATAGCATGGTACGGGCCATGTCTTCTAAGGTTCTATTTTTTCTTTCAACTACACCATTTTGCTGTGGAGTCCTAGGGGCTGAAAAATTATGATTAATTCCATTTTCAGTGCAGAAACTTTCAAATAAGTGATTTTCAAATTCTGTTCCATGATCACTTCTTAGAGATACTATGGTAGTGTTTTTCTCATTTGTGACTTTCTTGAAGAATTTCAGGAATATCGAGAAAGTCTCATCTTTGTGAGCTAAAAACATTACCCAAGTATATCTAGAATAATCATCTACAATCACTAGACCATATTTCTTTCCTCCTAGACTTGTGGTTCTAGTTGGTCCAAAAAGGTCCATGTGAAGTAGCTCTAAAGCCCTAGAAGTTGAAACAATGTTTTTAGATTTGAAAGAACTTCTAGTTTGTTTTCCAAATTGACATGCATCACATATTTTATTATTTTCAAAATCTAGTTTAGGTAATCCTTTAACTAAATCCATTTTAATTAGTTTTGAAATAAGGTGTGTGCTTGCATGACCTAATCTACGATGCCACAACCAACTAATATCATTTATGTTAGCATTGTCAGCAATTAGGCAATGACTACACTCAGATAATTTGTCTAAGTCAACTAAGTAACATTGCCATGTCTATAACCAGTAAAAACAATGCTATCATTAATGGAATTAGTTACTATGCAATAGAAGATTTAAATGAAACATTAAAGTTTTATCACATAGTTGGCTTATACTAATTAAATTATGCTTTAAACCATCAACATAAAGTACATTATCAATAAATATAGATGGAGTTATGCGAACTTTACCAAGGCCCATAATTTGACCTTTACCGTTATCGCCAAACGTCACAACTCCACCTTTCTTTTCTTCTAGGGTGATGAATTCATCTTTGTCACCCGTCATATGTCTTGAGCAGCCACTATCAAGGTACCACTTTTTCTTTGATCTTTTGGCTACAAGACATTCCTGCAATATAATCAAACTTTATGTTTAGGTACCCAAGCTTTCTTGGGTCCTTCATGGTTAGTAGCAACAAAAATTGTTCCTTTCGGAACCCATATTTTCTTTGCTTTAACATTTAACTTGTTATTATTTAATGTTTTGCATTCAAATGATTTATGACCTTTTTCATTACATTTAAAACAAGTTATATTACTTTGGTTGGCTTTTACAAAAATATTCTTTAAAGATTTTTGTTTCCTAATGTGTTATATCCTAAACCAGCTTTGTCAAAAACAGCTTTTTGACTATCTAAGATCATGTTAAGTTTAGTTGAACTTAAGGTGAATTTCTCAACAATGTCTTTATATTTTTAACATCTTTCTTAAGAATCATTTCTTTACTTGCTGTTCTTTTTCTAAAGCTAAGTTTCTAATTGATCTTTTAAATCTTTTGTTGAGTTTTTAGTTCAGATTTAACAAATCTATTTCTTGATTAAGATTATCTCTTTCTTTCCTAAGTTCTTCTTTTTCATTAGTTAAGTTCTTAACTTCTAAAGCTAATTCATTTTTACTTTTAGCTAAGCTAATATTGTCATTTTTCAAAAACTTATACTTCTTTTTCAAAGATTTAAAATCAATCATAAGTTCATTGAAAGCCTCAAACATTTCATCAAAAGTAAATTCATCATTTGAGTTTTCAGAACTTACCTCATTGTCGTTGTCGTCGTTGTTGGCCATGAAGCAGATATTGGCAACTTCCTTTTGTTCTTCTTCTTCCGACGAGGAAGATTCATCAGACCATGTTGCCATGTATGCTTTCTTCTTTTTCTTGTAGGCCTTTTTCAGCAAAGGACAATCATATCTAAAGTGCCCTGGCTTTTTACACTCATAACATACTAAGGGCTCTTTTCTTTTTCTTTCTCCTTGTCCTTTTTCTTATCTTTTTCTCCTTCAAATCTTGCTCCAAATTTCTTTTTATGGAAGGGCCTTTTTCTCATAAACTTTCTGAATTTTTTGGCCAAGAGAGCAGTTTCATCATCATCTTCATCATTACTTTCACTGCTGCTCTCTTCCATTTCTGCAGTCTTGAGGGCAAGTGTTTTCTTCTTTTTGTTTCCTCCTCAACATGCTGCTTCATTGTCAGCTCGTGGGTCATTAGGATCCTAGAAGCTCCTCTAAAGGTAATGCATTGAGGTCCTTTGCTTCTTGGATAGCAG
Source organism: Calamus simplicifolius (assembly GCA_900491605.1). NCBI lineage: Eukaryota > Viridiplantae > Streptophyta > Magnoliopsida > Arecales > Arecaceae > Calamus > Calamus simplicifolius. The sequence goes on from UESW01005022.1 coordinate 162,032, forward strand.
TGACTTTGCTTCCCACGATCTTGGTAGTGACCTAAGAATTTTGCGCACAAGATCAGCATTAGAATAAATTCTACCAAGACTTTTAAACCATTCACAATATCAGTGAATCTAGTGAACATGCATGTGATGGTTTCAGTTTGTTCCATTGTAAACAATTCATATTTATGAACCAAAATATTTATTTTTGATTCCTTACTTGGTTTGTTCCTTCATGTGTTATTTCCAACCTATCCCAAATTTCTTTTGCGGAATTACAGTTGAGATTCGGTTGAATTCATTTGAGTCTAAGGAACAATATAAAATATTAATGGCTTTAGCATTTAATTGTGCCATTCTCCTATCATTATCATTCCAATCCCTTTCGGGCTTAGGAACAATAGTGCCATCAATAAGGTGTGTGGGTGTACTAGGTCCATTATTATTACTCCCCACAATTCATAGTCAGAAGCTTGAATGAATATTCTCATTCTAGCTTTCCAATATGAATAGTTGGTTCCATTAAATAAAGGAGGTCTATTCGTAGAATGACCTTCAGCAAAACTTGAACCACTTTGTGTTGCCATAAGGATCTTTAGCCCTTGATCGTGAGATCAAATTCTAAATGAGCACTTGCTCTGATACCAATTGTTGGCCCAGATGGCAACCCAAGAGGGGGGGGGTGAATTGGGTTCTTAAAAATTTAAGACTTTTTAACTTTATTGATTAGTTAGCAAGATGTGCAAGTGAGAGGCTAACTAAATCAATACACAAGCAAATAAAGAGAGATAGAGAGAGAGAAATATAGCACGGCAAACACAAGATAATTTTATAGTGGTTCGGTGCAACCAACACCTACGTCCACTCCCAAGATTCACTTGGGTCCACACTATAATCTCTCTAGATTACAGCCGAGTTGTTTTCCAAGCTCACAACTCAAACTTGTTGTTTTCCGGGTGCACAACGAACCCAGCTGGTTTTAACTCGGGCTTACCAGCACAAAACCCTACACGTTGTTTTTCGGGCTCACAACTAACCCAACACAAGCACTCCGGCTTGCAACGAGGTATAATAACCTCCACTGATTCAATCCACTGATTGAATCAGCAAACAACCAATAAAACAGTGTTTAAATATGAAATGCTCCCCTTGAGCAAATATACAAATGAAGTATTAAAAGGGTTAGAAAAGCCTGATAAGATTGCAGATGGTGTGGCTTTGGCTTTCTTCCTTCTCTCTTCAACTCCTCTTGAAGTGTTGAATCAGGCCTCAGCAAGATTCTTGACCGTTGAAAACTTTGGAGTTGAGATGAAGCTTTTTCTCCTTTTTTGAATGAAAATCCTTCGATTTGATCTTTGAAAAGCTTTGGATTTTCTTTTGACTCTTGTGGATTGATGAGAGGAGCAGACGGAACTTCCTCTTTGATTTCACTCCTTTTGAATCACTCTATTTTGAGCTTGAAGATTTTTCATGAAAGCTCTGTTTTTCCCTCTTTTTGAAAGATATTCTTTTCTCTCTTTTTGATTTTCTCTTTTGATTTGAAAAGAACTCCTCTATTTATAGATTCTGCAAAAATATATCCGTTAGAGACAAAGAAAAATAGCCGTTATTTGAAAATCTTACCGTTGGGGCTGATGTGTCATCGTAAAAATCGCGCCCAGATTTCGCGGAGTCGACTCGAGCTTTGTGGGAGTCGGCTCGAAGTCGATTACAAAAATAGAAACATTTTTTAGAGGGTCGACTCGCGAAAAATAAGTGTCGGCTCCCGAAAGTCAGGGGTCGACTCGAGAAAAAAGGGGAGTCGACTCGAGAAGTGCTCAAAAAATATGGTTTCTGTTTGAGCGGAGTCGACTCGCACAGACAGGAGTCGGCTCGCAAGAGTCAGGGGTCGACTCTTGAAAACCAAGGGTCGACTCGAGAAAATCAGAAAACTCTGTGGGGAGTCGACTCTGAAACTCTGAGTCGGCTCCGGAACGTATCAAAAATCAGAAAATTTTCTGATTGACTTTAAAATTCATCCCAAATAAATTTAAAATATAAATGTGACTTGAATACATTAAATATGACATTAAGCATGGATTCAAGACATGTTTCAAGAATTCATAGATTGAATTATATGTGTAAAAATTCCTTTTTGAAATCTTTAAGCATAGAGCTTGAAACTCCTTTTTCTAATAGATTCAAACTCATTAAATTTAACCATTGAGAGTCCATTCCTTTCAATTTGAATAAGCTCAAGGTTTTTGATAAATAAACTCATTGTTTCCTTTAAAGTACTCATGGCTTTTGGAAATCATCAAAATCAATAAAGTTGGGGCAATTATGTTTCAATAATTTCTCAACAATTAGATGGTACTTTTTCAAAGGACGATTTTCTGAGTCCGTCGGTTTTCGAAGTGCCAGTGGGCAATTTCCGGCATTTAATGAACGCGATTCAGGATCAGGAGGGGATCTTCGTACACATCATGGCTCAGGCTATGGGTTTGGCACGCAGTGGGGCGCTGTGCCACTCTTGAGGGGCCACATGAAGGTATGGGCCAGGTGTTTGAATCTCGGGACTCTCAGCTCTGATAGCTCATCCCGGGTTTTCCCTGCCTATAAAAGGGGTGAAAGGGGTCATGTTTGGTTATCCCCAAAGTGTATTTTCCATTAGAGCTTCCGTTATGCTCGTTTCTTTGTTGTTGCAAGTAGGAGGATCAGGCCTTCCTTTCATAGGCTCCTTGCCGCCGGATAGCTTGGGCGACTAGGGAGCTGCCGAAGAATGGCCCATCCTTAGGGGATGGGTCTGGAGATCATATGGAGAGCGCACAAGGAGGGCGCAGAGATCATACGGAGAGCGCACATATGCGCTTCCTATGTGATCTTTGTGGCCCGTTACGGGGGCGCAAGGTAGGAAGTGCATCGATACCCCGTAGCACGCACAGACTCTCCCTATTTCGCTGGCTTGGGTTCCCGTCCATTCTCTAAGGGGAATCCTTGCCACGGGAGGGAGAAGATGGGAGCAACCGGGGTCAGATGGTCCCCGGTTCCCTTGACTGGATGGCGGCCTGCGATCCAGCACCCCCTCCTAGGGGAGCGGGCTGGGTTGTTCGAATCCTCAGAATCAGCATCTACGGGCCATGCCTCCTTTTGGATCCACGGGCCATGCCTCCCTTTGGATCTTTTAATTCATCCGGGGCCGTGGAGGGTCATCTTGATTATCCGTCCAGGCGGACTGGCCATTTCGTGGTTTGCATGATTTGTCGATCCGGATGTTGGAACATCGCAGTTGTCTAGGTCTGCTTTGGAGCAGTTGTCCGAGTTTTGTATTTGCCTTTATTTTATGCATTTCAATGCTCTTGTAACGCCTATGAGGCATTTGTAACTGATCTTGATCGACAATAAAGAGAATTTGGTTCTGTTTTTCAATCCTCATCTTTTCTGTGCCGAGCTTGCTATCATTATTGTTTGTGGGGCGAAAGCGTTCCGCTCGTCCTTAGACGAGGGTCTTACGCTGCCCAAACCAATTGAGGTTCGCGCGCGGTGGCTCGAAGATCGTTCGGCAAAATATGCTCCTTGCTTAGGTTAGGAGTTTGATATTTTTGTGTTTCGCCTTTATCGGAGCTTGGAGTATCGTGAGTCGGCTGTGGCCGAAGTTCGGGGAGTCTGTACCTTCTCCCATTATGGTTCGGGGAACCTGTTGCCCGAGTAGTCGAGTTTCGAAGGTATTTGCCTTGGCCTTGCCAAGGTCCGAAGATTTATCCACTCGGCCCTGCCGAGGTTCGGAGAACTTGACGATCGGTCCAACCGAGGCTCGGAGGATGTATCACTTGGCCCTGCCAAGGTTCGGGATTCAGTCACTCGGCCCAATCGAGGTTCGGAGAACACTTTACTTGGCCCTGCCAAGGTTCGGAGAACTGGTCACTCGGCCCTGCCGAGGTTCGGAGAACACTTTACTTGGCCCTGCCAAGGTTCAGAGAACTGGTCACTCGGCCCTGCCGAGGTTCGGAGAACACTTTACTTGGCCCTGCCAAGGTTCGGAGAACTGGTCACTGAAGGAAGCGACTCAGCTGTAAATGCGGGTCGCAGCGTTAGGCCTACGTGGCGCTTGGTGAGGGGCACCAGGGCGGAACAAGCGGTATATTGCCATGCTTTTATTGGTGACGCGCTCTTCCCGAGGGGACAAGTCGCCGGGCCGAATGTTGGACCTCTTCCCGAGGAAGGGACCGGTTTTAAGAGGCTTGGGGAAGCGTCGAAGGGTATTTATTGCTGGGGCGACAGATCGGAAAATGTTCCTTAGGGAACTCTGGACAATCTGCTCGCGCTTACCGATCTCGCTCGGGACGGGGCGACGGTACTTCGGATTTTGCAAGCATTAAAACGGCGACGCGTGGCAAGTTCTCATGGGTCGGTGGTTACGGCGCGATCGATAGAGATACCTGCCTGGCGAGTATAAATATGACCGAGGGGCGTTGGTTTCGGCCATCCCTCGGTTTAAGTTCCGAAAAATGGACTCTCCAGGGCGATCAGTCGAGTCGCGTTCCTCGCTTAGCAGCCTGCCGTGTTCGGAGGGGAGGCACACCTCCGTCACTGTCGACGGGCTGAGCCTCGCGTCGGCCTTTGTGAACAATGAGCAGCTTGCGAGGACCGCCGAAGAATTCTTGGACGTGTCGGTCAGGGAGGCGGAGGCCTCACGCCGGTTGATGGACCGGCAGAGGGAGGAGATTATGTCCCTTCGTCAGCAGGTGGCTGACCTGACGGAGCGCCTGGAGGAGCTGCTGGCCTCCGGGAGTGACTCCGAATTCTGAGGGCCTCCCTTCTTGTTTTCTTTTTACTACCTCTCTGTGATCCTCTCTTTTATAAATGAAAGATGGATCTTATTTTGAAGTCCCTTTCTTTAAGAGTTTATGGCCTTGACCTGTGTGACGAATCAGGGCATTGGCGTGGCCCCGTCGTTTTTGCACATCTGATATAGGTTTTAAACGATGGGTTGTCGGGGCGTTGCCCAAAGGGTTTTCAGCAGCAGAGAGGGAATCTCCTAGCTCTGTTTGGGGCCTTTGGCCGATACGTGGGGCTCGATGGCCTCAAGAGGGGGTTTGCCAATGGTGGCTTCTTTTTGTGCGTCTACGATTTTTGTTTAACGCGCTCGTTTTTAAACCGGACGAAGTCCTTCGGGGACTATTTGGGGGCCGTTCGGCTTTGGTCGAGGCCTGTACGCTTAGGCTTTTTGCTGGGGTTTTAGCCCGAGTGACTTTTACCTGGCCTTGCCATGGCTCGGAGGATTCGTTGCTCGGCCCTGCCGAGGTTCGGAGAAATATTTTACTTGGCCCTGCCAAGGTTCGGAGATTTGTTGCTCGGCCCTGCCGAGGTTCGGAGAAATATTTTACTTGGCCCTGCCAAGGTTCGGAGATTTGTTGCTCGGCCCTGCCGAGGTTCGGAGAAATATTTTACTTGGCCCTGCCAAGGTTCGGAGATTTGTTGCTCGGCCCTGCCGAGGTTCGGAGAAATATTTTACTTGGCCCTGCCAAGGTTCGGAGATTTGTTGCTCGGCCCTGCCGAGGTTCGGAGAAATATTTTACTTGGCCCTGCCAAGGTTCGGAGATTTGTTGCTCGGCCCTGCCGAGGTTCGAAATATTTTACTTGGCCCTGCCAAGGTTCGGAGATTTGTTGCTCGGCCCTGCCGAGGTTCGGAGAAATATTTTACTTGGCCCTGCCAAGGTTCGGAGATTTGTGCTCGGCCCTGCCGAGGTTCGGAGAAATATTTTACTTGGCCCTGCCAAGGTTCGGAGATTTGTTGCTCGGCCCTGCCGAGGTTCGGAGAAATATTTTACTTGGCCCTGCCAAGGTTCGGAGATTTGTTGCTCGGCCCTGCCGAGGTTCGGAGAAATATTTTACTTGGCCCTGCCAAGGTTCGGAGATTTGTTGCTCGGCCCTGCCGAGGTTCGGAGAAATATTTTACTTGGCCCTGCCAAGGTTCGGAGATTTGTTGCTCGGCCCTGCCGAGGTTCGGAGAAATATTTTACTTGGCCCTGCCAAGGTTCGGAGATTTGTTGCTCGGCCCTGCCGAGGTTCGGAGAAATATTTTACTTGGCCCTGCCAAGGTTCGGAGATTCCTGTTCAACAGACAGCTCGGTTGTGCCGAGGATTGGTAAGCAGTATCTGTTTCTTTTTGCAATTTATAGCAATATAGTGCATAATGATTCACGCAACAGGTTTTGAGGAAACAGCTAAGCAGGAATGTGCAGTGAGGTATATGGGAAGAGGACATACCCTATTGATAATATTTGCGGAAGGTTGTCCGCGTTCCAAGTTCGGGGAATGGATTTCCCATCCAGATCCTGCAGCTTGTAGGTTCCTGGTCCAATAATCTCCGTGACTTGGTACGGGCCCTCCCAGTTTGGCGCCAGCTTTCCTTGCTCCAGCGGTTTGGATACAGAAGCTTTCGGAGGACAAGGTCGCCGGGTAGGAAGGTCTTCCCTTGACTCTGGAGGCATGGTACCGAGCCACCCTCTGTTGATAGGCAGCCGTCCTGATTCGGGCCTTCTCTCTGACTTCCTCTACCAGTCGAGGTTGGTGCGGAGTTGCTCGTTGCTGGCTTCCTCCGAGTAGCTCTCCACCCGCAATGATGGGAGGCCTACTTCCACAGGGATGACGGCCTCCGTGCCAAAAGCCATTCGGAATGGAGTCTCGCCGTCGGGATTCTCGGGGTGGTGCGGTAGGCCCATAAGACATGGTGTAGCTCATCCGCCCACCTGCCTTGGGCTCTGGAGAGGCGAGCTTTGATTCCCTGGAGGAGGGTCCTGTTGGTTACTTCGGCCGCTCCGTTGGCTTGTGGGTGCCCGACCGAAGTAAGGTGGTGACGGATTCCGTGTTCCTCGCAGAATTGGCGGAATTTGGAGTTGTCGAACTGCTTACCGTTATCGGTGATTATGGTGTGGGGGAGGCCGAACCGGCAGATGATGGACCTCCACACAAAGTCTCTGGCCCGTGCTTCGGTGATTTGCGCGACTGCTTCCGCTTCAACCCATTTGGTGAAGTAGTCAATGGCGACAAATAAGAATTTCCGCTGTCCCGTCGCAAGCGGGAATGGGCCGAGGATGTCCATCCCCCACTTGGCAAAGGGCCAAGCGGAGGATATAGAAACTAGCTCGGCGGAAGGGAGCCTTTGGATGTTTGAATGTCTCTGGCAGGCGTCACAGGCTCGGACTAAATCGTCCGCGTCTTTTGCATGGTCGGCCAGTAATAGCCTTGCCGCAGCACCTTGTGACATAGGGACCGGCTTCCCAGATGGTTGCCGCAAATCCCTTCATGTACCTCACGCAGAGCATAGTCCGCTTCGGATGGGCGAAGGCATCTAAGCAGCGGCATGGAAAAAGACCGCTTGTAAAGTTGGTTGTCAATCAATACATAGTGGGTGGCCTGCAGCTTCAATTTCCTAGCCTCTCTTCGGTCGGACGGAAGCGACCCTTCTTTGAGATATCTGAGGATAGGGTCGAACCAGGATGGTTCGGCCTCGACTTGCATCACCGGTCGGCTTCCATGATGCTCGGCTTTTCCAGAGTCTCCAGGTGGAATTTTTGCTCGGCATCCATTGTCTCCGTGGTTGCCATCGGGAGAGTAGGTCGGCACGGGCGTTTCGATCTGGGAATTGAATAATTTCAAATTCAGAAAAGTGAGGAAGCAAGTTACGCACCTCCTGGAGATACCGAATCATGTTGGCTCCCGAGCTTCAAACTCTCCCCGAACATGGCCGGCCACCAGCTGAGAGTCGGTGAAGGCGTTGAGCTTTTCCACCTTCAGGTTGCGGGCGATCCGGAGACCGGCTAACAGGGCTTCATACTCGGCTTCGTTGTTGGAAGCCGGGAAGGAGAATCGGACGCCATACTCGAAAGCCATCCCCTCAGGACTGGTGAGAACTAGACCCGCACCGGAGTGATGGGCATTGGACGACCCGTCGACGTGGAGGAGCCACCGGGCTCAGGACTTTGGCTCTTCGGGATTTTCTGGGGTAGAGCCGTCCTCCGGGATGGTACACTCGAGGAGGAAGTCGGCCAGCACTTGGGCTTTGATGGCGGGCGAGGCTGAAAATGTATGTCATGCTCGCTTAGCTCGACGGCCCATTTGGTCATTCTCCCCGATGTTTCTGGACGGTGGACCACCGCCTTGATGGGTTGGTCAGTCAGGACCGTCACGGAATGTGCTTGGAAATACGGTCGTAGCTTTCGGACTGAGGTGATAAGGCCAGCACCATCTTTTCAATCCTGCTGTACCTCGTCTCCGCATCGCGGAGCAGCCTACTCACATAGTAGATCGGCTTCTGGACTTTGCCTTCTTCTTTGACTAGCACCGAACAAACTGCGCCCTCCGAAACGGCCAGGTACAGAAACAGGGTCTCCCCCGGGGCTGGACTACTGAGAAGTGGAGGCGAGCCGAGGTACTTCTTGAGATCTTGAAATGATTTCTGGCACTCGGGAGTCCACTGGAAGTTTTTGGCCGATCGGAGAGTTTTGAAGAAGGGGAGGCATCTCTCGGCCGACCGCGCCACAAAGCGGTTAAGGGCCGCTATCCTCCCGGTTAGGCGCTGGACCTCTTTAAGACGCTGGGGGCGCCATTTGTTGGAGAGCTTGAATCTTCTGGGGGTTAGCTTCGATACCTCGCTGGGAGACCATGAAGCCGAGGAACTTCCCCGAGTTGACGCCGAAGGCGCACTTGGTGGGTTGAGTTTCATCCCATATTTGCGCAACGTTGCAAAGCTCTCCGCGAGGTCCTCAACATGCCGTGGCGCTTCCTTGCTTTTGACCAGCATGTCGTCCACGTACACCTCCATGTTCCGGCCGATTTGCTCCTTGAACACCTTGTTGACCAGCCGCTGGTAGGTCGCTCCTGCATTTTTAAGACCGAAAGGCATAACTCGGTAACAGTAGGTACCTCGGTCGGTTATGAAGGCGGTCTTTTCTTCATCCTCGGGGGCCATTCGGATCTGATTGTAGCCCGAATAGGCATCCATGAATGACAGCATTTGGTGGCCTGAGGTGGCATCCACGAGCTGATCGATCCGAGGGAGGGGGAAGCTATCCTTCGGGCAGGCCTTGTTGAGGTCGGTGAAGTCGATGCAGATCCTCCATTTGCCGTTCGACTTTTTCACCATGACGACATTTGACAGCCAGCTTGGGTAATTCACCTCTCGGACAAAATTGGCTTTGATGAGTTTGTCGACCTCCTCTTCAATGGCTTTTTGCCGTTCTGGGGCGAAGCTTCTCTTCTTCTGCTTAACAGGCCTGTGCATCTCGTCCACATTGAGATGATGGACGAGGACCTCGGGGCTAATCCTGGCATGTCGGAGGCGGTCCAGGCGAAGATGTCCGCATTGCTTTGGAGGAATCTGATCAGCCCGCGACGAGGCTCTCCCTTGAGTAGCGACCCGATCCTTATGGTTCGGTCGGGCCGAGCTTCGTCTAGTGGTACTTCCTCCAGCTCTTCTGCCGGTTCTCCCCGCTGTTCGGCGAAATCTTCACGAGCGTCTAGCCCGTCAACTTCGGGCATTCTAGACTGAAGGCTCGTAACGAAACATTGCCGAGCCATGGCCTGACTTCCCCGAACCACTCCAATTCCTCGCTCGGTGGGGAACTTCATAGACAGATGCGGGATAGAGACAACTGCCTTGAGGGACATCAAGCCGGGCCTGCCGAATATGGCGTTGTATGGGGACCTGAGGTCGGTCACTAGGAAATCGGTCTGTACAATGGTCACGAGGGGCCAGGTTCCCGCGCGGACCGTCAGGGTGACGATTCCTTCCGGGATGATGACGTCGCCGGTGAATCCCATCAGGGTGGAATCCACGGCTCGAAGGTTTTCCATGAGCAATTTCATCCTGGCAAACACACCGAGGTACAAAACGTTTACCGAGCTTCCACTATCAACGAGGATTCGGCTTACATCATAATTGTTCAAATTAAGGGATACAACAAGTGCGTCATCATGGGGAGCTGTATCCCAAGAAGATCATCATCAGAAAAGGAAAGTTCGCCCCGTGCCTTCTTTGGCACCGGTGCATCACCGCCGCCCCTGGAGCTCGATCCGCCGGCCTCTTCAATCATGTTGATACGGCCAACCACGGGCGGATTTGGTGGAGGAGGAGTTGTGGGAGCTCGGGCTGGCGGTCACCTCCTTGTGGTGGCTCGGGTGCCTCCTGAACTGGTCCAGCCGTCCCCGCCGAATCAGTCTCTCGATCTCATTCTTCAGCTGCCAGCATTCTTCAGTGTCATGACCATGCTCCCTATGGTAGCGGCAGTACTTGGCGGGATCTCTTCGGGTCGGGTTCCCTCGGAGAGGTACTGGTCGGGGAAGCTGGCGCTCTATCTCCATGAGGATTTGCGCCGGGGCACAGTCAACGGAGTGTAGCGATCGAATCGCCTGGGGGGACTCCGGGAGCGATTCCTTGGCGGCAGCGGAGGGACTCTTTGGCGGCGAGGCGGACTTGGCCGACGGAGGGCGGTGTCTGTCGGGACTTTGGGCTCCTTCTTTTTTGCTTGCTCAGCGCGGGCCACTCTCCGCGACTCCTCGACCCTAGCGTACTTGTCCGCAAGGGCCATCATATCAGAGAGACATGGGGGGTAGCTGACCTCCATTGCCAGATAGAAGTCGCTCTCCTTCGAAACTCCCCCCGCCAGGGCGGACATAGCCACCTCATGATTAAGGTGGTCCACCTCCAACATGGCCTTGTTGAAACGGCCAAGGTAAGTTCCTCAAGGACTCCCCCTCTCTCTGCTTGACTTCGGAGAGGGAGTCGGATCTCCGTCGATGGCGGCGGCTGCTGACGAACTGGCCAATAAAAAGGTGGCTCAGCTCGTCGAATGAATCAATGGAACCTGGTTTCAAGGCGTTGAACCAGGTTCGGGCGGATCCTCTGAGGGTGGATGGGAAGGCTCGGCAGAGGACCGCATCAGATGCTCCGTGGAACATCATTATTGACCGGAAGCTACTGAGATGGTCGTCCGGATCAGTGGAGCCGTGATAGGGCTCGACGGCTGGCAGCTTGACATGGGAGGGAATCACTTCCTCCATGATCCCCTTAGAGAAAGGGATGCCCTGCTCTGCCTTGGGCTGGGGCAGATGGGTCTGCTTGGCGGCGTCCAGCTCCTGACGCATCTCTTGGATCTGACGGCGGATCTCCTCCTCGCCGGTAGAGGAGCAGCTGGGCGCGAGAACCGCAAGGATGGCGTCGAATCATGGTGAGACGCCGGAGAGAGGGAGCGGGCTCGCCGAGATCTGGGAGGATCTCTATCATAACCGTTCGAGGGACCGGTTTGTCCCCCTGGGGCGATGTGGGGGATCCGCTGATTCATGGATCAGAGGAGGAGGCCGCGAAGAAGGAATCGCCGCCTCCTTCTGAGGATGCGAAGCAGGAGGAGCTGCAAGGCGCTCCTGGACCAGGTGGGTAAGAGCCTGGACTTGCTGGACCAGCGTAGCAAACTGGTCCTGGGTCACCGGAATGGCAGGCGGCGACGGAGTCTCGACAGGTGGGGGTTGTGGCGCTGTGGCGCCAGTCGGATCAGGCCTCTGGGAGGCGACCTGATCTTGGGCATCAGAGGTTGCTCTCTTCCGGTTGGCCATCAGAGAGGTTCTTCTCCGGATTAGATCCTTGTCTCCTTTCTTCAAGTTTTAATGGGACTTGAGGCCCTTCCTCTAGCGCCAATCTGTTGCCGCCGGGATCCGTCCTCCGACTCGGGCGCGGTCGATCTCCAGGGAGAGGGGTGCGGCGGACCTGCAAAAAGAAGCCCACACGCGGAGGGACGCTGGGGGTGGTCCTCCGCGGAAGGCCCTCCGACGCTCAAGTCAGTGGAGAAGAAATCGGCGATCAACCAGACAATGGGGAGGTGGATCTCTCGGGAGACCTCTCCGGGGGCGGCCAATCGGAAGCTCTAGGAGGGGCAGAGCACCGACGAGCTGCCGGGAGAGAGGAGTGTCCAGAGTGTTCGTGCGTACCTGAGGGAATCTGAGAATCTGATATTTATAGACTGTCACCTGGGATCTTGAGCGTCTTCTGGAAGGTTCTGAGGTTGTTACGATACGGAGGGGACAGAATCAGGCCGTTGTGGGGCCGTTAGAATCCGTACTGTTTGTTAAGGGATCGACGGCTGGGAGAGCTCCTTGATGTCTCGAGATCTGGTGAGTAGGCCTGGGGCGGTTACAATAGGCTTAGGCCACGTCCCGACATGATTCCTTGTCTAGGATGCTGCTCGGGTAGGCCTGGGCTCTCCCGCGTCAGGTTCCGCGGAGGGGGGTGGTTACGGATCGCTTGGTTCGAGCTACAGAGGCCCGGAAGGAGCCGAGCTATGGAAGCCCGGAAGGAGCCGAGCTATGGAAGCCCGGAAGGGCCGAGCTACGGAAGCCCGGAAGGGGCCGAGCTATGGAAGCCCGGAAGGGCCGAGCCACGGAAGCCCGGAAGGGGCCGAGCTATGGAAGCCCGGAAGGGGCTGAGCTATGGAAGCCCGGAAGGGCCGAGCTACGGAAGCCCGAAAGGGGCCGAGCTATGGAAGCCCGGAAGGGCCGAGCCACGGAAGCCCGAAGAGCCGAGCTATGGAAGCCTGGAAGGAGCCGAGCTATGGAAGCCCGGAAGGGCCGAGCCATGGAAGCCCGGAAGGGCCGAGCCACGGAAGCCCGAAAGGATCGAGCTATGGAAGCCCGGAGGAGCCGAGCTATGGAAGCCCGGAAGGAGCCGAGCTATGGAAGCCCGGAAGGGCCGAGCCACGGAAGCCCGGAAGGGGCCGAGCTATGGAAGCCCAGAAGGATCGAGCTATGGAAGCCCGGAGGAGCCGAGCTATGAAGCCCGGAAGGAGCCGAGCTATGGAAGCCCGGAAGGGGCCGAGCCACGGAAGCCCGGAAGGGGCCGAAGGGAGGAGGTTAGCCTTAACCGCCTCACACAGATATTAATGTGATGACGATTTTACCCCTCAACATTTCTATTTTTATTTTTTATTTTATGATTTCTAAAAATATATTTAATAAATAAAAATAAAAATTATTTTCTATTTTCTATTTTCATTATAAATAATATTTTTTAAAAATAATAAATAAAAAAATTAAAGAAATATACCATCAACTTCTATGATACAATAATATAATGTAATGTTATGTACTATATATATTATATAAATTATAATACATATGATATATAATAATATTACAATCTTATAATGTTATATTATCTAATAATATAAAATATTGTTATTACATTAATAATAATATATATATTATATTATTAATATTAATGTAATAAAATATATATATATATTATTATATTACTAATATAAAATAAAGTCAAGTCAAGTTAGGGTTAGGTATGATCTAATCCAATCGGATTCATTTACACCTATAATTATAATTAATAATAGGCTAATCAAATGATCAAATTATCTGCAACAAATGACTCCATAAATGGCATTCACAATTTTTAAAATTATGTACATCTTACACTATCTCTAGGATATTTATCAACTATCAAAATGGTTATAGATATTGATGACGCCAAATCACCGGCCTCGAGCGTGCGGTCGTCTCCTCCAGTGAACTCCTCGTGCCTGCAAGCAAGTCCCGGGGGCCGGAGGGGGCCCCAGCGGGACCCTCCGATGCTCAAGTCAGTGGTCTGGGCATCAGCCGTGAGCTGGAGGAAGCTCCAAAGAGAAAAAGAGAGAGAGAGGCCCAGAGAGGGAGAGGTCTCTCTGTGTGAGCGTTTAGGAGTGTTATGAGTGTGTTACCTGGTCGGGGGTCCCTCTTACCCATTTTATAGATGCTTAAGAGTTTGTCTGGCTTGAGTGGTTGAGGCTCTACAATGATGACTTTGATGGGTGAAGTGTCAGAACTGATGTCCATGAAGCATGGGGCGCTGTCACTAGTCAGAGCATTAATTGATGTTCGTGAAGCATAGGGTGCTGCAGGGCATGGCCAATCGCTACGGCGCTTGTCAGACGTGTCCCCAACGTCATCTTTTTTTTGCATTCCTGCGCGGACAACGATGAGTGATAAAGTTAGGCATATGGGCCCCAAGGTGCAGCCATTGGGACAGAAGATGCAGTTTGGAGTTGAAGCCCATTCAGTTGCATGACACTGTTCACTTGCATGGAACTGTTCACATGGCACTGTTCATATGGCCGAACCCTGGCACTGTTCATATGGCCGAACCCTGGCACTGTTCATATGGCCGAACCCTGGCACTGTTCATATGTGGCCGACCCCTGGCACTGTTCATATGGCCGAACCCTGGCACTGTTCATATGGCCGAACCCCGGCACTGTTCATATGTGGCCGACCCCTGGCACTGTTCATATGGCCGAACCCCGGCGTTGTTCATATGTGGCCGACCCCTGGCACTGTTCATATGGCCGAACCCCGGCGCTGTTCATATGGCCGAACCCCGGCACTGTTCATTTGTGGCTGACCCCTGGCAATGTTCATATGGCCAACCCCTGGCACTGTTCATATGGCCGAACCCCGGCGCTGTTCATATGTGGCCGACCCCTGGCACTGTTCATATGGCCGAACCCCGGCGCTGTTCATATGTGGCCGACCCCTGGCACTATTCATATGGCCGAACCCCGCACTGTTCATATGGCCGAACCCTGGCACTGTTCATATGTGGCCGACCCCTGGCACTGTTCATATAGCCGAACCCCGGCGCTGTTCATATGTGGCCGACCCCTGGCACTGTTATATGGCCGAACCCTGGCACTGTTCATATGGCCGAACCCCAGCACTGTTCATATGTGGCCGACCCCTGGCACTGTTCATATGGCCGAACCTCGGCGCTGTTCATATGTGGCCGACCCCTGGCACTGTTCATATGGCCGAACCCCAGCACTGTTCATATGGCCGAACCCTGGCACTATTCATATGTGGCCGACCCCTGGCACTGTTCATATGGCCGAACCCCGGCGTTGTTCATATGTGGCCGACCCCTGGCACTGTTCATATGGCCGAACCCCGGCGCTGTTCATATGTCCGAGCCTGAAAGGGGTCTCGGGGTAGGATGTTGATGGACCAGGAGGTCAAGGGGGGCCGGAGCCGATGTCGAGACCGACACCGAGATGGGAATGGACCGCTACCGACGCGGAGGTCGAGATGGGCCTTGGAGGTCGAAGCGAGGCTCTATCAACTTCCTTCACGGTTCTCTAACGGCGTTGGATTAGCCACATCAGATGCCCCCTCGCCCTTGAGATGAAGCGGGCCTACCCCAGCAAGGCGAAAGGGGCGTTACCTCCCAAGTGGCTGATCCTCGCCTGATGCAGGGCTTCATACACCGACGGGCGTCGGGCTTCATGTGCCGACAGGTGTCGGGCTTCACGCCTGGCTGGTGCAGGGCTTCATGTGCCGACGGGTGTCGGGATTCATGTGCCGACGGGTGTCGGGCTTCATGCCTGGCTGGTGCAGGGCTTATGTGCCGACTAGTGTCGAGCTTCACACCTGGCTGTTGCAGGGCTTTGGTGCCGACCGGGGTTAGGCTTTTGTTGCTGAGAGCCGATGGTACACGCTCTGCCAGTGGTACACTGGGCTTCATGCCTGGCTAGCCCAGGGCTTTGGTGTCGACCGGGATCGGGCTTTTGTTGCTGATAGCCGGTGGTACACCGCTCTGCCAGTGGTACACTGGGCTTCATGCCTGGCTGGCCCAGGGCTTTGGTGCCGACCGAGGTTAGGCTTTTGTTGCTGAGAGCCGATGGTACACCGCTCTGCCAGTGGTACACTGGGCTTCATGCCTGGCTGGCCCAGGGCTTTGGTGCTGACCGGGGTCGGGCTTTTGTTGCTGAGAGCCGATGGTACACCGCTCTGCCAGTGGTACACTGGGCTTCATGCCTGGCTGGCCCAGGGCTTTGGTGCCGACCGGGGTCGGGCTTTTGTTGCTGAGAGCCGGTGGTACACCGCTCTGCCAGTGGTACACTGGGCTTCATGCGTGGCTGACCCAGGGCTTTGGTGCCGATCGGGGTCGGGCTTTTGTTGCTGAGAGCCGGTGGTACACCGCTCTGCCAGTGGTATACTGGGCTTCATGCCTGGCTGGCCCAGGGCTTTGGTGCTGACCGGGTTGGGCTTTTATTGCTGAGAGCCGGTGGTACACCTCTCTGCCAGTGGTACACTGAGCTTCATGCCTGGTTGGCCCAGGGCTTTGGTGCCGACCGGGTCGGGCTTTTGTTGCTGAGAGCCGGTGGTACACCGCTCTGCCAGTGGTACACTGGGCTTCATGCCTGGCTGGCCTAGGGCTTTGGTGCTGACCAGGGTCGGGCTTTTGTTGCTGATAGCCATGGTACACCGCTCTGCCAGTGGTACACTAGGCTTCATGCCTGGCTGGCCCAGGGCTTTGGTGCCGACCGGGGTCAGGCTTTTGTTGCTGAGAGCCGATGGTACACCGCTCTGCCAGTGGTACACTAGGCTTCATGCCTGACTGGCCCAGGGCTTTGGTGCCGACCGGGGTCGGGCTTTTGTTGCTGAGAGCCGGTGGTACACCGCTCTGCCAGTGGTACACTGGGCTTCATGCCTGGCTGGCCCAGGGCTTTGGTGCCGACCGAGGTTGGACTTTTATTTGATAGCCGGTGGTACACCGCTCTGCCAGTGGTACACTGGGCTTCATGCTGGCTGGCCCAGGGCTTTGGTGCCGACCGGGGTCGGGCTTTTGTTGCTGAGAGCCGATGGTACACCGCTCTGCCAGTGGTACATTGGGCTTTATGCCTGGCTGGCCCAGGGCTTTGGTGCCGACCGGGGTCGGGCTTTTGTTGCTGATAGCCGATGGTACACCGCTCTGCCAGTGGTACACTGGGCATCATGCCTGGCTGGCCTAGGGCTTTGGTGCCGACCGGGGTCAGGCTTTTGTTGCTGAGAGCCGATGGTACACCGCTTTGCCAGTGGTACACTGGGCTTCATGCCTAGCTGGCCCAGGGCTTTGGTGCCGACCGAGGTCGGGCTTTTGTTGCTGATAGCCGATGGTACACCGCTCTGCCAGTGGTACACTGGGCTTCATGCCTGGCTGGCCCAGGGCTTTGGTGCCGACCGAGGTCGGGCTTTTGTTGCTGAGAGCCGATGGTACATCGCTCTGCCAGTGGTACACTGGGCTTCATGCCTGGCTGGCCCAGGGCTTTGGTGCCGACCGGGGTCGGGCTTTTATTACTGAGAGCCGGTGGTACACCGCTCTGCCAGTGGTACACTGGGCTTCATGCCTGGCTGGCCCAGGACTTTGGTGCCGACCGGGGTTGGGCTTTTGTTGTTGAGAGCCGGTGGTACACCGCTCTGCCAGTGGTACACTAGGCTTCATGCCTGGCTGGCCCAGGGCTTTGGTGCCGACCGGGGTTGGGCTTTTGTTGCTGAGAGCCGGTGGTACACCGCTCTGCCAGTGGTATACTGGGCTTCATGCCTGGCTGGCCCAGGGCTTTGGTGCCGACCGGGGTCGAGCTTTTGTTGCTGAGAGCCAGTAGTACACCGCTCTGCCAGTGGTACACTGGGCTTCATGCCTGGCTGGCCCAGGGCTTTGGTGCCGACCGGGGTCGGGCTTTTGTTGCTGAGAGCCGATGGTACACCGCTCTGCCAGTGGTACACTGGGCTTCATGCCTGGCTGGCCCAGGGCTTTGGTGCCGACCGGGGTCGGGCTTTTGTTGCTGAGAGCCGGTGGTACACCACTCTGCCAGTGGTACACTGGGCTTCATGCCTGGCTGGCCTAGGGCTTTGGTGCCGACCGGGGTTGGGCTTTTGTTGCTGAGAGCCGGTGGTACACCGCTCTGCCAGTGGTACACTGGGCTTCATGCCTGGCTGGCCCAGGGCTTTGGTGCCGATCGGGGTCGAGCTTTTGTTGCTGAGAGCCGGTGGTACACCTCTCTGCCAGTGGTACACTGGGCTTCATGCCTGGCTGGCTTAGGGCTTTGGTGCCGACCGGGGTCGGGCTTTTGTTGCTGAGAGCCGGTGGTACACCGCTCTGCCAGTGGTACACTGGGCTTCATGCCTGGCTGGCCCAGGGCTTTGGTGCCGACCGGGGTCGGGCTTTTGTTGCTGAGAGCCGGTGGTACACCGCTCTGCCAGTGGTACACTGGGCTTCATGCCTGGCTGGCCCAGGGCTTTGGTGCCGACCGGGGTCGGGCTTTTGAAACGCCAACACGAGGTTGGTCTTCCCTGCATGACATTTTTAAGTGTCAATGAAAGAAAACTGTCTTAGGTGCATCATACTTAGCTCTTGTAGCACCCCTGTTTTCCCTATGTGGATTTGAGCATTTTCGCCCGCTGGTGGTCTGCCCCCCATGGAGCCTGGAGTCGGTTGATGACCAGCTCCTTTTCAAATGAAGTTGGGGACCCATCTTTGGAGTGCAGTGAAGAGAGAGATGAGGTCCAGAGCCGGGGACGCTGGAGCGGAGCAACGACAATAGTCGGAGTCGAACTCGGGAGCTAGAGGTCGCCGAGGGAAGCCCGAGCAGCCAACGGCCGTTGAAGATGAGCGGCTGGGAGAGTCCGCTGAAGTTGGACGGTTAGGAGAGGAGGTTGCTAGGAGTTATAGGATTCGGGCAGCCTCGACATTGATTCAAGGTAAGGAACCCTCCAGCTTCCACGGTCCTTCTCTCTCCTATGAAGTCTCATTACGTGCATGGGTGCATGTAATGCATCTGGACGTGGCTGCTTTGGGAGCTTTCACTCGGACCTGGGATGCGGCAGAGAGGAAGAGAAGCTTGCCTGGCGCTCGGGGATGTGGTGCCAGGAGCATGAAAATGGGAGCCTCCGGGGCTGGATCTGAAGCCGAGGCGCTAGCGCCGGGTCTGGAGAAGAGCCGATGCCATGGGGCAGAGTCGGGAACCGGAGCCATGGCCAAACCTTCCTCTGCATCGCTGTCCATAGGTGAGAAGGCTGCTTGTGCGGCGAGTGGTGGCTCTCTGAGCTTTAAGTCGCTGATGGGCTTGATGATGTTGGACCTCTTGCTGGGGAGATTCTCAGCAGGATAAAGGATGGCTGGCCTGGGCAGTGACCAAAGGGTGAGTAGAAGCTTTTGCTCGCTGTTGCGTGGTCATAAGATGTTGCTTCTAGAGCTTTTGGACAGCCACCGTCAATGTTTGGATTTGTAGGATGAGTGACAACATGTTCTATTTGAATGGTCTGAGATAGTCGTGATGATGGAACGAAAGGCTGGCCTCCTGCTGCTCAGCTCGTTGAAGGTGCCCCTCAGCTTAACTGGTGAAATCTTCACCATCCACCATCTTCACGATCCACCGTTTTGATAAAAAGGGATGAGGATATGCAAACTAGCATCGTTGATCCCCCCTACCTAGCGCGCCAATCTGATGACGCCAAATCACCGGCCTCGAGCGTGCGGTCATCTCCTCCAGTGAGCTCCTCGCGCCTGCAAGCAAGTCCCGGGGGCCGGAGGGGGCCCCAGCGGGACCCTCCGATGCTCAAGTCAGTGGTCTGGGCATCAGCCGTGAGCTGGAGGAAGCTCCAAAGAGAAAAAGAGAGAGAGAGGCCCAGAGAGGGAGAGGTCTCTCTGTGTGAGCGTTTAGGAGTGTTATGAGTGTGTTACCTGGTCGGGGGTCCCTCTTACCCATTTTATAGACGCTTAAGAGTTTGCCTGGCTTGAGTGGTTGAGGCTCTACAATGATGACTTTGATGGGTGAAGTGTCAGAATTGATGTCCGTGAAGCATGGGGCGCTGTCACTAGTCAGATCATTAATTGATGTTCGTGAAGCATAGGGTGCTGCAGGGCATGGCCAATCGCTACGGCGCTTGTCAGACGTGTCCCCTACGTCATCTTTTTTTTGCATTCCTGCGCGGACAACGATGAGTGATAAAGTTAGGCATATGGGCCCCAAGGTGCAGCCATTGGGATAGAAGATGCAGTTTTGAGTTGAAGCCCGTTCACTTGCATGGCACTGTTCACTTGCATGACACTGTTCACATGGCACTGTTCATATGTGGCCGAACCCTGGCACTGTTCATATGGCCGAACCCTGGCACTGTTCATATGGCCGAACCCCGGCGCTGTTCATATGGCCGAACCCCGGCACTGTTCATATGTGGCCGACCCCTGGCACTGTTCATATGGCCGAACCCCGGCGCTGTTCATATGTGGCCGACCCCTGGCATTGTTCATATGGCCAAACCCCGACGCTGTTCATATGGCCGAACCCCGGCACTGTTCATTTGTGGCCGACCCCTGGCACTGTTCATATGGCCGAACCCTGGCACTGTTCATATGGCCGAACCCCGGCACTGTTCATATGTGGCCGACCCCTGGCACTGCTCATATGGCCGAACCCCAGCGCTGTTCATATGTGGCCGATCCCTGGCACTGTTCATATGGCCTAACCCTGGCATTGTTCATTTGTGGCTGACCCCTGGCACTGTTCATATGGCCAAACCTCGGCACTGTTCATATGGCCGAACCCTGGCACTGTTCATATGTGGCCGACCCCTGGCACTGTTCATATGGCCGAACCCCGGCACTGTTCATATGTGGCCGACCCCTGGCACTGTTCATATGGCCGAACCCTGGCACTGTTCATATGGCCGAACCTCGGCACTGTTCATATGTGGCCGACCCCTGGCACTGTTCATATGGCCGAACCTCGGCGCTGTTCATATGTGGCCGACCCCTGGCACTGTTCATATGGCCGAACCCCGACGCTGTTCATATGGCCGAACCCCGGCACTGTTCATATGGCCGAACCCTGGCACTATTCATATGTGGCCGACCCCTGGCACTGTTCATATGGCCGAACCCCGGCGCTGTTCATATGTGGCCGACCCCTGGCACTGTTCATATGGCTGAACCCCGGTGCTGTTCATATGTCCAAGCCTGAAAGGGGTCTCGGGGTAGGATGTTGATGGACCAGGAGGTCAAGGTGGGCCGGAGCCGACGTCGAGACCGACACCGAGATGGAATGGACTGCTACCGATGCGGAGGTCGAGATGGGCCTTGGAGGTCGAAGCGGGGCTCTATCAGCTTCCTTCACGGTTCTCTAACGGCGTTGGATCAGCCACATCAGATATGATATACAATCTGCTTATATATCTACCTTACCAAATTTGCACCATCTGCCGTGGTAACTCTCTTTGGTTTTCTAATAAATTAAGTAAATCAATCTCTTAAAAGATTGATAAGCATGAAGAAAAGATAAACATAATAGAACTGATAGGTCAAATTGACTCCAATAAATGATATAATAATTGTATTCATAAATGAAAAAAAATATAATTGTCAAAATATAAGTTAAGAAACAAATCCTTGCTTTGTTTTTTCGGATGAAAATTAGTATATGAAATGGAGATCTACAATAAAGTGAGAAAAAAAAACTTTTATTTGCCTGGAGGTTTCAAATGGTCAAAAGAAAAAAAATAACTTTTTATATAAAGCTACTTTCCAAGGCCAAATATTCAGTGACTGCTTATGATGAATATGAAAAAGCTACTTCCTCTAAGCTAAAAAGTTGACTAAAATTTTTAAAATACCCTTGAGCTTCTAAATAAAATAAAATAAAATAATTTTTTATTCAAAATTTTTATATATTATAATTAAATAATGATAATATTATATAATTATATAATTATAATCTTATAATATTACATTATGTTATATTAATATGATAATAACATCAAAGTATATTTTATATTTAACAATTTTATAAGGATAGCTTGAGCCAACTAAACTTGCATATTATGTTTAGGAACATATACGGTATTCTTTACTCATTTTTCATAAAACTATTGGTGAATCAAAAACTGAATCACTCGAAAAAGTATACTTTCTAAGCTTTCTTCCAATACCTTATTAAACATGCCAACACCATTTTTCTATGAATCCACCTTTTAGAAATTCATTATTTTAAGGTATACACTTCCCAAAAGCTTATTCCATAGGCATTTGTCTTCTCATTTTTCAAACAAGGCCTATATGAATTGTCAAAGCTATTGGGAGCATGAGCGATGGCAAGTTAATCAAACATATTTGTTGCAATATTTTCATGTGGATTGAGATATTGATTTGCATTGATATTGAAATGCATTAATATGATATTTTTGACAACTCAATTCATATTATCTTAGCCAATATAAATTAATGTACTCCAAAGTACTAGCCAATGCAGTATAAGATACTAGTCAATATTTTTTAATCAATCATTTATGATTTTAATCATTTTTGGTTATTAAATAATTAAATTAGAGGATAGAAATATTAATCACTTTCCAATTTACTGATCTTTTGAGATCTCATCCTTCTATTCTTGGCTTGGTTTTTCATCTTGGACTTGATGGTAGAGATAAAAAAAATATAAAATCTTATCCATCTTATTTTCAGCCTCTAGCAGGATAGCTAAAATCTTTCAATTTTATAAGCTTTCAGTAAACTCTAATGTGAAAAATATAATATTTTTTTTAGCTCTAAAATTAATATATCTCAAATTTTGCTAATTACTATGCTTTTCTGTTTACCTTTTTTATTTTTTTGAAAAATCATCTAAGGGGTTAGAGATCCCAGTAAAACTCCTACCTCTTCCTAAACTGAGAAAGGTATTGATCAAATTTTTAAATTGAACTAGGATAGGAGCATCTTGGCTTTTCTATCCTTGCAGGAAAATGAGATCATGATACTAATAAGAGTCTAAAATCTATTTATAGAAAAAGAAAAAGAAGAAATAAAAGAAATGAAGGAAAGAAGAATAAAAAAGAAAAGAAAGAAATTAATAGAGAAAAAAAGAAATAAAGAAAATAAAGGAGAAGAAAAAAAAAGAATAATAGAAAGAAGGAAGATGAAAAAAGATAGAAGGAAAGAAAAAAAAAAAAGAGAAATAAAGAAAAACATAAAAATAATAGGAAAGAAATAAGCCAAAGCAGAGGAGAGTGAAGGAGAAAATTATCAGAGCACACACATAAAAAAAAAAAAGATAGAAAAAATAACAAACCTAACTCAAATGACGATAGCACCCAATTCCCAGGACAATTGAGAAGAAATTGAGCACCATTCCAGCGATAGCGCCCCTTCAGGACAAGGATGTTTGCTTCCAGTTCTAAACTTGGGAAGCGTTTTCCCCAGCGTTTGATAACAACTTGGGCGAAAGAGTACGGAAGGGAAAAATAAATAAAAGGAATTAATCAAGGAGGAGATGGTTGACTGATTCTTCACATGCTTCCAAGTTTCAATCGTTAAAATTTATTTTCCTCTAATGACGATCCACTGGTCTTAAGATAGCAGTGTCATAACAATTGAATCCATCGATCGTAGCCGCAATCAGATAGACAATCCGAAGAACGACCCCCCCCCCGCACTTAGGCGTTTGATAAGATCATCAATTCATCAACAACAATAATATTAACTGTTACAATACCAAAGCTAATTTTGAAGCCTTGCTTTGGGTCTACATATTTCTATTATGCAGTAATATAATAATAATATAGTAGTAGTAGTAGAGACTAGAGAGGACACAAAAACGTTCCTTTCAACATTAATTGTAACTGGATTGGTGCAAGCCTACCCATGAACGAAAGAAAGGCATATATAATTAAATAAATACATGACGACCAGGATTATTTCTGAAGTCTTTTTCTAATTCATATACAACAGGCGCAGAGCTCACTTCACAACGAGACAGAGAAATCCTTCCTTCATGGCTGGAACCTGCGCCTCCTCCTATACTTATCGTTATCGGACGACGGCTCCATCACGTCGGCAGCAAACCTCACTTTCTTCTTTGCCCCGTTCCTCACGCGTCCTGTCAAATATTAATATTTTCAACATTAGTGTTGCGTTGACGAAGGAAAGAAAAGTGCAGGGATTTGAAGTTTCTTCACCTACTACCAGTCTACCACTAGGAACAATTAAAGCTAGGAAAGGATATTATACAAGGAAAAAAAATTAAGAGTTGTGAGATAACACCAACAAAATCAATTCACAAACTGATACAAGAAACAATAGAGGAGGAGGAGGAGGGATTCAAGAACCAAAAGGATGAAACTGAAGAGAAAAGAAGAAAAAAAATTAAAAATTTAAAACGAATCGATTCCATATATACCTAGTTCTTCAACCTTCTTCATGAATTCTGACACCAGGCGCTTGTGAACTTGAAGGGATAAGAGCACCACGCTGCTCGAAACCGCGAAGACCGCCACCAATCCAATGCAACTACAGCTTGCCATCTGACTCTCTCTTCCACTTTGCTGATCTCTTATTTCTTGGCCATCTTCTGCGACACACAAGATCTGGACTTGAGGAGGGAAGGAGGAGGAAGAGAAAGAGAGGCTGTTTGATCTTTAAAAGAAACGAGAGGATCCGTTTCATTGCCCTTCGGGCGGTTGACAAGGGCCGAACCGTCGTTTTATTCGATACTTTTATTTAACGGCAACGAAGTCCGCTCGTTCTCTATCTCACGCGTTCCTTTTTGACCCGAGATCCAAACATCAAGTAGGTGAGGGTGCAACCATAGTTGTCATATCGAACATCGACTGGCAGGCTCGGGTTATTGGGTTACTGGAGTGGAACGTTAGATCACCGATTGAATCATCGATTTTAGTTATTTTAATATAAAATTATATATATTTAATAAAAAATATTTTTTTAATAAAAAAATTAAGATTAATATGATAATAAACTTTAACATTTAATGCTATAAAAAATTTTAAATTATAATCATACAAATACATTAAATTAATAATTCAAAAATGATATATATATATATATATATATATATATAGTTTTTTAAAATTTAAATATAAAAAGTCTCTCTATCGCATCATAAAGAATCAAAATAGATTACAAACGGCAAGAGATGAACCCCTTCTCCAAAATCAAATGCCTAAAGGAGGCAAAAGAGTGGAGGCCGCAACTTGGAACTCGAAAATCAAAAGGGATGAAGGTCAAAAAATTTGAAACGGCATTAACAAATCCGTGCACCCCATTCGATTCAGGCTAGGTTGACCGGTTCAAGGATGAATCAAACGGGTTGATCGGGTTATTATGTCTTACACATCCGATTTTATGTTAGAATTAGACTAGCTTGGCCTTCATGTTCTGATTCAATCGGTCCAACCGATCGATTCGGTCTGATTCCAACAACTATGGGTGCAGCCCCCTCCTTCCAAGTGCTAATTGCAATAGGGTTGTGCAGTGCACTGCCCGGTTATTGCAGTTGTAATGAATTGTATCAGGGTGATATTTCTAAAGAAATTATGCAAAGGAGGCTAGCATATTTGAGTTATACTAGAATTAGTTTGGATGAGTTGGGTTTGCTGAGGTTGGTTTCATGCAGGTTTAGCAGAGGAGTTTGGAGAATCCAATAGATGTTATAACAACTACAAAGTTAGGTACCTTATTGATGGCATCCAATGAGGAATACTTTATTAGTTCAACTTGATGATGCTTGATCATCTCGAGCTGACATCCTTAAGCGTTAGTGGATACTCCGTAAATTTGGCAAGGCAGCTTTGCCTCCGCGTCAAGATCTGCAAGAAGTCCCAAGGGCCGGATATTTGGGCAGGGACCCTTCGACGCTCAAATTAGTAATCAGAATCACAATCAGAGAGAGTTGGAAAGATGAGAAAGCTCTCTAAGTGTCTGAGTGTTCATACTTTGGCCAGGGGTCCCTCTTACCCATTTTATTGATATTTGGAGTCTGTGAAACTTGCTTAGAAAGCTTGAAATCTTATGATGAGCCATGACTCCATGAATGGAATATCAGAATTAGTGGGATTTATTCCATCTGAACTGGGTGATTGGTACTTTGGGGCAGATGATGACTTCTTGGACTCATTTGATCAGAGTCATTAAAGCTTCATGATGGACGATGACTTTTTAGGCCCATCTAATCTGGGTCATTAATGCTTTATGATAGATGATGACTTTTTAGGCCCATATAATCCTGGTTATTAAAGCTTTATGATGGACGATGACTTTTCGGGCCTATGCTAGAACTAGTAGAGCTTGTCTTATTAGACACCTATGAGCCAAAGGCGGTTGGTGGGCTCGGCCTAGTCAGAGGCGAAAGCTTGCCTGGGAAGCTAAAGCTGAGCTCAGACGTGAGAAGAGATAAGACCATCTTAGAATAGGGGCTGCTCAGGAGTTGGAGCCGCTTGAGAATTGGAGCTGCCTAAGGACTGGGGCCGCTTAGGAGCTGGAGCCGCCTGAGAACTGAGGCCACCTAGGAGCTGGGTCCACCAACCACTGGGGCTGCTTGAGAACTGGGACTGCTTAGGAGTTGGGGGCACCAACAACTGGGGCCGCCCAGGAGCTGGGGCCGCCTACGTCCTATCGGCTTTCGCCATCATGTAATTTTAGCCATTAATTTACATATGGCTCTTATTAACTATATCATATGCCCCTTTGCTCCTGAGTCTTGGTGCTCATGTGCATAGCACTTGCTAAGAGAAAGGAGCGCAAAATCTTTCACTTTTGTTGGGCCTTGCGCGCATAAATTAGCGGAGGTGTGCACGTGCCTTTGAGGAGGTAAAGTCCCCTCAAAGTCTTCCTACATTTAAGAAATGAGACCAGAAGCGATATGGTTTGCACTAAGAATGAGAAAAATACTCCTCAATCAACGAAAAAGGTGGGGCACCATTATTGGATTGTTCTTATCCATGTTCCATCATTGGGCGTAGATCGCTCTCCTCAAGCATCACTGAGGAGTTGTATCTCGGGTAGCGAAGAGTTTTTGGACAACTGAACATTGCCTTCACTTATGAATCTTCACGTGGTACTGTAGTGGGCGGAACGTTTCAAAAATTATGCATAAAGATCATTCCGCCTGTCTTTTCAAGTCTTTCACGTCTCCAATACCCTCTCTGTGCCTTCTTTGCCTTCTGAGTCTCGAGTTCTTGCTTCTTTCTCTCTGATCTTCAGGTCAGTCCCTTTCACCTCCAAAATCAAGGGATGGAAGTCCCAATTTTTCTATGCCAATATGGATGAAGTGAGAATGGGTTGGAGCATTCCCGACAAACAGTCCTAACAAAAACTCGATTATCAATGCGGAGGATCGAGAAGTCTTCAACTCACTGATGTCTTCTGACATTCCTTCATGTCAAGAGTTATTATTGGAGAGCAACCTCTGTGAGGCCGATGTAGTGCTGGCATCGCCACCACCAGTCCCCGGTGAGTGCCACACCCTTAAGTCTTTTTTTTTTTTTGCTTACTCTGATTTCTGATCCTTTGTGCAGCGATGAAGTTCTCTTCCGAGCACTTGATGGTAGGCATCTAGAGAAGGAGAGAGGCCATCGACAATACGGCGAGGGCAGCACCCAAGAGGCCTTGCTGGGAAGAATAGGGTGGGTCATCCAGGCCCTCCACAGCTCCCTTCGAGGCTGCATCGGCGAGAGAGCCTCATTGAGAAGAACGAGGTGGGTCGTCTTAGCCCCCCTGACTCCCTCCGAGGCCGCACCAGTGGGAGGGCCGAGAAGGGAGAGTCCCCCCATCGAGGTTCTAGTAACAGGGCCCTCTCCTATTGAAGCTAAGGCAGGGCCCTCGAGGGACGAGCCCCCGGCCACTAACGAGCTTGGGGGACAAGCTACATAGGAGGAGAGGGTCGGGGCGCCTCCTATTGTGGACGTTAAGGATGATGCTCCACCAGCCGCCCAGCCGATGCCGGAAAAAGAAGGAACACCTCCCACCAGCACCCCAAGGAGCCAACCGTCTCAGGTGATGGCAATGCACCGCGGTCGGCTGGTGGAGCGTGTATTGAGCCGCTCCAGCCTTTCAAATTTTTAGGCTGAGCTTCGCTGTCAACCGATTGCCGATGCCCTCGAAACTCTCTTTACCACTATCCTTCATGTAAGCTCGTCAGCTTCATCTTTATGTTGAATTTGATATGAGCTTCTAACCGATTGGCTCATATAGATGTCCAACGGCCTATTCATCCTTCGGGACGCTTGCATAGGAGCTGCCAACAACTGCGTGCATGCTCGGAAGGAGTTGACCACTGCCCAGACCTGGGCTGACAGCTGGCCAAGGAGTTGGATGAAGTTAGGACTCGAGAGGCAAAGGTGCCCAGTGAGCTCTGGGTCGTTCAGGAAAAAAGCTGCTTCTCGAATGCTCGGGTCGAGGAGGCTAAGAGGAAGGCCAGAGTCGCCAAAGCTAAATTGGCAGAGGCCATGATGAGGCTTAGGCCGACTAAGGAGAAGTTGGAAGATGTTCTCCTCAAGTTAGGCCATATCGAGGAGAGGGCTGACAAGGCCAAGTCCAAGGCCCGGACGACCACGGAGAAGCTGGCTCTTGCGAAGGCGGATGCCTGAGTCGCCTGGGAAAGGATGATTGTCACCAAGGCTCAAGCCCGAGAGGTGACGGAGAAGTCGATCACCGCCGAAGCCCAAGCTACAGAGAAGATGGCCGCCGCTGAAGCCCGAGCTCGGAAGGCCATGGAGCACTACAAAGGCTCCACTGATTTTGCTATGGAGTTGAGTGAGGCGGCCATCGACGCCTTTCTCCATGGCTTTGAGAAGTGTAAGGAGAAGGTTTTTTGGATCTTCAAAATAAGCAGCCTTGACCGCATTCAACTTGGGGACGAAGAGGAGGATCCGGAGAGTGGCAACGCTAAAGACGGGATGGGACCCGTCAAGCCTTAGAACTCGTTTTTTTTTTCTCCTTTTTGACATTTTTGTAATCTGACTAGAGTCGGTCTTTTTGTATAATACTGAAATTGGATTAATGAAAGAAAACTTTTGTTCAAGGATAATGGACTTAGCTTTTCATAGCGCTTTAGTCTCTTGGTGATCATGTCTTGACTTTAGCTTTTAGACTTGACTAGGTACGCCTCCGATCTCTTTGGCATATCTTGAGAGTCACTGATTCTATAGGGACACTTAGGCCCACCTCTGCCTTTCAGGCATTTGCTGAAGTACTCCTCGGGCGCTAATACCAATTGTAGGTCCTTCAACGGTCATTTGAAACTACCTTAGGGATTTCTCAGTCAGCCCAGGAGTTAACATGGGGCCACCGAGACCATAGGTCTTGAACTGCCTCGGAGGTTTCTCGACTGGCCCGGGGGTGTCCTTATGATCGTGGGACCACCAAGAGCCTTTTGAAACTACCTTAGGGATTTCTTTGGCTGGCTCGAGAGTTGAGTCGGGGCCGTCGGAGTCGTAGGTCTTGAACCGCCTCGGAGGTTTCTCGGCTGGCCCGGAGGTATCCTTATGATCGTGGGGCAACCGAAAGCCTTTTGAAACTATCTTGGGGGTTTCTTCGGCTGGTCCGGGAGTTAATTTGGGGCCATCGGAACCATTCATCTTGAACCACCTCAGGGGCTTCTCGGTCGGCCCGGAGGTATCCTTATGATCGCAGGGCTATCGAGAGAGCCTTTTAAAACTACCTCGGGGGTTTCTTCGGTCGGCCCGAGAGTTGACTTGGGGTCAGAGTCATAGGTCTTGAACCATCTTAGGGGTTTCTCGGCCGACCCAGGGGTGTCCTTATGATCGCGGGGCCGTCGAGAGCCTTTTGAAACTACCTCGAAGGTTTCTTCAATCGGCCCAGGAGTTGACTCGGGGATGCCAAGACCATAGGTCTTGAACCACCTCGGGGGTTTTTCGGCCTACCCTGGGATGTCCTTATGATTGTGGGACTATCGAGAGCCTTTTGAAACTACCTTGGGGGTTTCTTTGATCAGCCCAGGAGTTGACTAAGGGTTGTCGGAGTCATAGGTCTTGAACTGCTTCAGGGTTTTCTCGATTGGCCCGGGGGTGTCCTTATGATCGCTGGGCCGCCGAGAGCCTTTTGAAACTACCTCGAGGATTTCTTCAGCCGGT
This sequence comes from Calamus simplicifolius, assembly GCA_900491605.1. Lineage (NCBI taxonomy): Eukaryota > Viridiplantae > Streptophyta > Magnoliopsida > Arecales > Arecaceae > Calamus > Calamus simplicifolius. The sequence continues at coordinate 191,714 of UESW01005022.1, forward strand.
CTGGGAGTTGACTTGAGGCCGCCGAGACCATAGGTCTTGAACTGCCTTAGAGGTTTCTCGGCCGGTCCGAGGGTTCTTATGATCGCGGGGCCACCGAGAGCCTTTTGAAACTACCTTGAGGGTTTCTTCAGTCGGCCCGAGAGTTGACTTGGGGTCGCCGAAGGCATAGGTCTTGAACCGCCTCGAGGGTTTCTCGGCCGGCCCGAGGTGTCCTTATGATCACGGGGCCGTCAAGAGCCTTTTGAAATTATGGAATTTTCTAAGCCGAATAGAAAGATAAAATTTAAGTCTCTTCATATATTCATCGGCCGAATACACTCACTATTGATAATACCAGCGAAGGTTATCCGCATTCCAAGTGCGTAGGATTGGCTGCCCATCGAACTCCTCAATTCGATACGCTCCTCAATGAATAGAATTTTTTGAGCTGAATAGAAAGTTAAAATTTAAAGACTCTTCATATATTCATCGGCTGAATACACTCACTATTGATAATATCGGTGAAGGTTATCCGCATTCTAAGTGTATGGTATTGGTCGCCCATCGAGCTCCTCGATTCGATACGCTTCTCGATGAAGTGCTTTAGTGACCTGGTATGGTCCCTCCCAATTTAAAGATAGCTTTCCTCCTTCGGTTGGCTTAAATACTTCAACCCTTCTGAGGATTATATCTCCACGATGGAATGTTTTGAGGTAGACCCGGGCGTTGTAATATTTTGCTGCTCGCTGGCAAAAAATAGCCATCTTTAGTTGCGCCTGGTCCCGCATCTCATCGATGAAGTCAAGGCTGACCCTTAGTTGATGAGGATTGTCTTCTTCATTGTATGATTCCATTCGGGGGCTTGGAAGGCCGATCTCCACTGGGATGACCGCTTTAGATATGAAGATGAGATTGAAAGGAGTTTCTCTTGTGGGAATCCTTGGAGTTGTATGATACACCCACAGCACACTTGGGAGTTTCTCCATCCATTTGCCTTTAAACTCGTCTAGTTGGATTCTGAGTCCCTAAAGGATGGTCCAATTCATAACTTTTGCTTCTCCATTGGATTATGGATGTCTGACAGAAGTGAACCGGTGGCAGATACCCAGCTCGGTGCAAAAAGTCTTAAATGCAGCATTATCGAATTGGCGACTATTGTCGATGATGATAGTATGAGGTAGCCCAAAACGGTAGATAATAGACTTCTAGAAGAATATCCTCACCTTGCTCTCAATAATTTTGGCTAACGCCTCGATCTCAATCCATTTGGTGAAGTAATCGATAGCAACAAGTAAGAACCTCCATTGACCTGAACTTGGAGGGAATGGTCCAAGGATATCCATTCCCCATTAAGCGAAGAGCTACGGAGCGAAGAGTGGGCTCAAATGATAGGCTGGCTATCGCTGGACATTAGAATATTGCTGGCAGCTATTTCACTTCTGGACTAGTTTAGCAGCATCCTTTCACATAGTGAGCCAATAATATCCCCGATGGAGAGCCTTGCACGCTAGTGATATTCTCCACAGATGATTTCCATATATGCCTTCATGGATCTCTCTGAGAATGTGGGACCAACACATTTGACCTTATTCAGATATCGAGACATAATGGGGTCTCGAGCCTCATACTCTTTAGTAATTTGTCCAAAGATGAGCTGGGAGTCGATAAAGGCCCTGAGATGCTTTACTCTAAACTCCTGCGCAAGCTTAATTCTGGCCAATAAGGCCTCATACTCGGCTTGATTATTTGTAGTTTTGAAGAGAAATCGGAAAGTGTACTCCAGCACTACGCCCTTCGGATTTGCAAGAATAAGACCAGCTCCACTTCCTTGAGAATTAGAGGCACCATCAACATGGAGGATCCATGCTTCCGTCGCTCCCTCACTAGCGTCCGAATATGCCATTAGAAAATCTTTAGGTTGCTCCTTAGTCCAAGTGCATTCCATCAGAAAGTCCACTAGCCCTAGGACTTCAGGGCAGATCGAGATTGAAATGAAAGATTGAATTCTTTCAATTTGATTGCCCATTTAGCCAATCGATCATAAGTGTCAGAACGAGCCATAATAGCTCTAAGGGGCTGGTCCATAAGCACCATGATCGGATGGGCTTGAAAGTATGGCCTAAGATGCTAAGCAAAAATGATTAGAGCAAAAATAATCTTTTCAGTTCTAGAGTATCTGACCTCCGCATCATGGAGCACTTTGCTGGTATAGTATATAGGTTTCTGCACTCCGATGGGGTCGAGGCATACTAGAACAGAGCTAACTGCCTCTGGGAAGGTAGCAAAATAAAGAAAGAGCCTTTCTCTCTCTTTTTTCTTCGACAATAATGGTGGCATGGACAGAAATTCCTTCAGCTCCTCGAAGGCTTTCTGGCAGCTCTTCGTCCACTCGAAGCCGTTCGCCTTATGTAGAGTTTTAAAGAAGGATAAGCACCTTTCAGCTGATCTCAACTGGAACCAGCTTAGAGCGGCCACTCTTTCGGTAAGCCATTGCATCTCCTTTTTATTGACTGGTTGTCTTATGTCAAGAATGGCTTATATCTTTTCTGGGTTTACTTCAATCCTCTGCTGGGTCACCAAAAAGCCTAGAATTTTTTCAGTAGTGACCCCAAATGCATATTTGCGAGGGTTGAGCTTCATTTGATGGCACCGAAGGTTATTGAATGCTTCTTCTAAGTCAGCAACATTGTTAGTGATGCAGGTGCTCTTGGTTAGCATATTATCCACATACACCTTCATATTGCACCCAATCTGGTCTTTAAAGACCTTATTCATCAATCTCTGGTGAGTGACCCCTGTATTTTTCAACCCAAAGGGCATTACCTTGTAACAGTAGATGCCTTTTTCGGTGATGAAAGATGCATTTTCTTCATATGCCGGGTGTATCTTTATTTGATTGTATCCGAAGAAAGCATCCATAAAGCTGAGGAGCTCATGGCCAGATGTAGAGTCCAATAATTGATCAATTCGTGGTAGCGGAAAGCTGTCCTTAGAACATGCTTTATTAAGTTGCCGAGTCAGCTCGAAGCTAACCCTAGAAACCTAAACATCTAAGGATCAAAACAAGGAGCCCAGATTAACTAACTAAGTGCCATTCATACATTAGGATCTGGGAAATAAATAAATAACAAGGTGGGTGCATATGAAGAAGAAGAATTAAAAGTCCCACAACTTAAACAACTTATTGAGCTGGATCAGCCCGAAATATCTGAGGCATCAGAGTCTGATGTAATGCCCAACCCACCATCTAAGCCCATGCTACCAGGAGATGAACCAAAAATTAGGGTTGTAGCATCATTCCCAAATAAACTTAAACCCAATCAAAATTCAGCCCAATTTGATAAGATTTTGAAGGTCTTTAAGCAAGTTAAAGTGAACATTCCCTTACTGGACATGATCCAACAAGTCTCAACCTATACCAAATTTCTTAAGGATTTATGTACCAAAAAGAAGACCACCGATGTGCCCAAGAGAGCCTTTCTGGTAGCCAGTGTGAGCTCTTGTCAAATCACATGCCAGTGAAATACAAAGATCCAATGTTACCCACTATTTCATGTATTATGGGGAACACCCTCATAAACAGGGCTCTATTAGACTTAGGGGCGAGTGTTAATATATTACCATACTTTGTATATGAGCAACTAGGGTTAGGAGAACTAAAGTCTATGGGAATGACCCTACAACTAGCAAATCACTCTTTGAAAGTACCTTAGGAAATAGTATAGGGTGTGTTGATCAAAGTTGATGACTTTATCTACCCAGTGGACTTTGTGATTTTATAAATTGAACCAGTGACAAACCCAAAGAGCCACATCCCAGTGATTTTAGGTAGACCATTTTTTGCTATAGCTAATGCTCTAATTAATTGCCAAAATAAATAAATAAAACTTTACTTTGAAAATATGTCAATTTATCTTAATATTTTCAATCTTATCAGTACACATCAATTGAGTGACTCAAATTATGTTTAGGATACTATTTATGATCCAATTGACCCTAGTGACGAAGAGCTTGACCTAGAAAACTGCATGAACCAAGATGGAGAGCAAATGAATGAGGTTGCTACAATTGATAAAAAATCAAGATGGAAACCTCCAACTGAACCACTAGAGAAAGTATCTGAACCATTACCCAAACCATCAATAGAGGAAGCACCCAAATTAGAACCGAAACTACTTCCCAAACACTTCTAATATGCATACCTAGGTCCATCAGAAATCCTGCCTATGATTATTTCAGTCGACCTAGACTCACAAGAAGAAAAACTATTAAATGAGAATAAAGAAGCGTTAGGATGGATAATGGCTAACATGAAAGGGATTACCCCCTTGATTGTTCAACATAGGATTTACTTAAGGGAGAAAATCAAGCTTATAAGAGACCCCTAAAGAAAACTTAAACCAACCATGAAGAAAGTAGTAAGAAAAGAGATCTTCAAACTCCCTGATAATGGTAATCAAAGTGAGCTATGATGTCTGACTAAAGACGTTAAACTTAGTGCTTTTGAAAGGCAACCTAAAATTTTTATTTTTTAACTTTATTTTAGCGATTCTTATTTTTATGAATAAGAGACTACTCCGTATGATCACTCCTAACATTACACGAGGCATATCTCATCTAGGTGGTATTTCTTCTCATTTTATTCTTCCTTACTCCATTGAGGACTATGTGAATTAAGTTGGAGGTAAGAAAAACCTGTTTTAAAAATATTTTAAAAATATCTTGGTAATTTTTAAAAATTTTAAAATTTTTTAAATCATGTGCCATAAAAGAAATTTTTGAGCAAAATCGACTAGAAAAGGTAATAGAGTTGAAAGTATTAGCTAATTACTGTAGCGAGCCAAGGAATAGACTAGCTAGTTAGACTTTTAGTGGCCTACTTAGGTCATCTAAAGGCTATTAGTACTTTCATTGTACATGCATACTAACGAGATAAACTAGGTCTTAGTTGTAAAGTCAATTAAAGATTCAATTATTACTGAAAATTAATAATTGATATATACCCCAACGAGAGAAACCTGAATTTGAGGAAAGAGCTACATGCCTAACAAAAAAATAAAAAAAAATAAAAAAAATAAAAAGGGGCAAGTCAAACATTGGTTTTTCATCGAGTAACTGAGCACCTTCGCCTAAGTAAGCATTGTTGCTCGTGTCAAAAAGTGGGCAGTATAAAGATATCATAATAAATAAATAAATAATAATAAAATTATATATATATATATATATCAGTTAGTGTAACAGCTACCTTAGCTCATGTACTTAATTTGAAGGTCTATAGAAAATTGACCAAAGTAAGTGATAAGCGAAGATATCATTGTTCCTTACAAGCTAATACCGAAATGATATGTTAACCATCACAAACATAAGTGTTATAGATTTATAGATAAACTCTAAGAAAGTTTATGATAGTTCTGACTGTAAAATTTACTTTAGAAATTCAATACTTAGTGATACTGGCTAGCTTCTTTCAACCTTAAGCCTATATTTAATTTTGCAAAAGAGAATCTTAGTGACATGATTTTATTTTAATTACATTACTAAGGGACTAGCAATGATTAAGTTGGAGGGTATGATAAGTCTATTTATTATCTCAATTTAACCATTAAAATAAATATTAATTACTTTAAATTTATTAAGAATTGATACTCTTTTTGGATGTTTACAGAAAAGAAGCCTATAGATGGAAAGATCTAGATTCTGAGAGTCCAACGATGTAAACGGCACTCAAATCAGGATTTTGTTTATCCAAAAAGAAAGAAAGAGATGATTTTGCATGATTCTCGATGCAAACTAAGGCAGGTGATGTAAAATGGACGGCTGAGGAGTTTTCTCACAATATCTGAATAATCTTAAACCTGATTGACTCCAACTTTAATTGGAAGGAAGCCCCAGACAAGCTCTATAAAAGAAGAACCTCATGCAGTAGTCAGAAGGAGAGTTTTTTTCAAAGTTTTTATAATTTTCTTTTATTTAGATCATTGTATTTAGGCCTGAAAGAGAAAAATTATGGAGGGAATGCTGGCAGCAGCAATGCGTAGCTGAACTCTTTCGACTTGGGATGATGATGAAGCATGTAATCAGGTTATATTTTTCTTTTTGTTATTGATTTTATGCAACAAAAACATACTCTTCTTTCATATATCTTTTAAGTTATTTTTCTAATAGAGGTTTTGATTTGGCATACATGGCATGTACCCTCTATCGACGTGTCATAATCTTAGGATATGGTACATGCCTAAGAAAGGCAGATCATAGTATGATAGTTTAGGCCTCTAACTTTGTAAATAATTAAATAGTTTATACTCTAAGAGGACGTGTCATGATCTCCTAATACAGTACGTGCCTGACAAGAGATAAATTATTCTAACCTTGAATTTGCAAAAATTATTGCTAGTGCAATATAAAGAAAAGAAGATAAAACATGTTTGCATGGTGGATTCAGATTTCTGGGTTGCTTCTCCTACTATTTTAATTTTGTTAATTAATTAATTATTATCTTTTAATAACCGCTATTTTTAATATAATTCTCTACAGATAATTTTATTTTTAAAAAATTACCTTTGATCCTCGAGGATACGATCTTGATTCACCACTAGCTATAGCGGTGAGTAGGTTTTATTTTTGATCGCCAACGACAGCAATCAACCCACTGGATACCGTCAGACGTGATTGTGCAGGAGTTCCGCCATGCTGGTGTACTTGACGATATCGAGTTTGCTAACCTTGGAGCCAAAGAGCTTGTTCTGGGTAGGTCGTGGGTTGCCAATGGCTAGCTGATCGCGGTGGAGGATTGGAGAGCAGAGTTCGTGACAACGAACGATGCCATTTTCTCTGCTCTCCTATGGATACGCTTGCCTAACCTCACAATTGAGTTTTTAGTTGATGAAATCCTATAGTCCATCCTTTTTGTGGCTGGATAGTTTGTCTTCTCCGATTCATTCACCAAAGAAAAGAGGAGAGGAGGGTTTGCTCAAGCTTGTGTTCAGGTAGATCTGAACAAGCCCCTTTGTCCTAAGACTAGAATCCGAGGAAGTTGCTCCCCGTTCTGGCAGCAATTCTCCTACGAACACTTGGAGGGAATCTGCGGCCACTATGGTACCATCCATCCGAACGGTCCCTACTCCTCTGTTCAAGGGGATGCTCCTTCTTCGGCTGGGACTAGGTGTGGCCCCTGGATGGCTGCTCACCGGCGACGGAGCCCCCCCTAGGACCGGGATTTGAGCCCCAGGAAGTCATATTAGGCTAGTATTGTTGCCTCCCCTGCTTCGACGGACGGGTGGCAAACCCCTAGGAAGATTGCCTACTGGCAGTCTGGGAGGAGCCCCCTTGCTGGCCGAAACCCTGCTCCTAGGTGGTGTTTCCGAATCAGAGGCTTGAGAAGACGAAGCAAGTGTGCCGATTTGCGAGAGCCATGCCGGTTGACCCTGCTGGTGTTGCCCAGGCTAAGAGCATGCCACAGTGCTCTCTGAACTGTGACACTAATCCATTTGGCCTCTTGGGTTTAGACAAATGGATTGGGCGTCTTATGGCCCATAAGGATGCCAATCCCGGCCCAACAAAGAGGGCCTGGCCTATGGAGGCTAGGTCCCAGAGAGTTGCATCCAAGACCACGAAAGGGAAAAGGAAAGATCTCTTCTTCAGCATAGGCGATGAGCAAGCCACCTTTACTTTTTCAGCATCCGTGGATGCTTCTCAGGGGCATGACACTCAGTCTGGCTTAGGGTCCAAGAAGACCCAATGCAAGCATGTATCTGCCCCCGAGGATGGCACGGTGGTCACCCAGTTGGCTTCTATGGTGGGACGAAGCCATGAATCTGCTGTCACTCAACTGAAGAAGGCCATTCAGCCGGATGAGATTGATGAGGTTATGGATTCTTCATAGCCAATGGACAGCACTAGACAGGGCCCGTGGAGGACGACCCTCCTACCAGCTATCCTTCTGATGTGGAGATGATAGGGAACCAATTTGGGCCCCCCCCCCTCTAGTCACTGGATGAAGATTCTTATCTGGAATGTGAGAGGAGCCCAGAAACCTTTGTTTTTCTCCTCGTTTGGGAGGCTTATGTAGCTTCATAGTTTTAACATTTGTGTTATGCTGGAAACCCGCTTGTCCGAGGCTAGTCTGGCTTGCTTAAGGAGGCAGATTTTTAGATCCTGATTTTCTTATGCAGTTGAGTCTGTGGGCTTATCTGAAGGTATTTTGGTTCTATGAAAAAGTGCCAACATTAGGGTGGATGCCTTTCATCGCTGCGATCAGCAGGTGGCTCTTGTCATTTCTAAGGGGACGTCTGTTCCTTGGTTCCTCTCGAGTGTTTATGCTAGCATAGATTTTTGGGAGCGCCGAATGCTTTGGGCTGAGATTATGTCATTGCTTGCTCAGGGACTTTCCTCCCTCATCGCATGAGACTTCAACTGTATTATGGGGGCCAATGAGAAGAAAGGAGGTAGGCAGTTTGTTGAGTCCATGGGCATATGTGAGTTCAAGACCTTTATATCTTCTGCTGGCCTTTTGGACCTAGGGTTCCTGGGCTCCTAGTTCACGTGGTACAATAATCGCCAGAGATCTGCAAGAGTTTGAAAAAGACTGGATAGGACCATGGCCACTGCCAATTAGCTTCAATGTTACCCTTCTGCCATAGTTACTCATTTGTCCAAGATTGCCTCTGATCACTATTCTATTCTAACATCCACTGATGTGGCTGTTCAGCAGAGGAGACATTTTAGATTTGAGAAGTTCTGGACTTCTTACTCATCTGCCAGGACCTTAATTTCTCAAGTGTGGTGAGTTCCTATTAGAGGGAGTGCTACCTATAGATTATCTAAGTGTCTGGAGTTAGCGAGATGCAAACTCTCTAGATGAAACAGAATGGAGGTTGGCAACATTGTGAGGCAAGTTGAGCAGGTTGAGACTATTATAGCTACTCTCTAGGCTAAAGAAGATCAGAAAGGATGTCTTCATGATTCTGATCTTACATCCCTCCGTTCCAGTATAGCTCTCCACCACTCTCTTCTTCGGCAGTAGGAGACTTATTGGAGGCAAATGTACAGGATTCAGTGGATAAAGGAAGGGATCAAAATACTAGATTTTTTTATCATGCCACATTAAAATGCCATGCAACAAACCAGATTTGGCGTTTAGTTGATGATGAGGGATACTTTTAGAAGGATATCCAGGTTATTAGGGACCAGCTACTTTATTTCTTTAGTCTAGATGGATTGAATAAACCGGTGATGGGTTCCTTATTCTCCCTGTTTCGACACCCAATAGGATCTCTGGTGCGGAGAACGACTCTCTTATCAGGTCGATTACTCCGAAGGAGATTCGGTTGGTATTATGAAACCTTGGATATGATAAGGCCCTTGGGCCCAATGGGTTTCTACCCTTTTTCTTCCACCACTATTGGGGTATTATGGGATAGAATGTTGTGCAGGCTATTCAGCTAGTCTTTCAATCTAAAACTATTCCCTCTGATTGAAACCGAACTCTTATTATCTTGATGCTTAAATGACCTGATGCTTCCTCTCCATAGCACTACCGTCCTATCAGTCTCTGCACTACCTTATATAAGGTCTGTGTGAGCCTTTTGGTCTTCTACCAGTAGACGATGGTTTCTCGCTTTATTTCTCTTGAGCAGAGGGCATTCCTCAGAGGGTGTTATATCTCAGATAATGTTCTGTTAGCTCAGGAATTCATGCATGATCTTCAGAGAGCCTCTGCCCATCAGTGTCTTATGACCATTAAGATGGACATGGAGAGAGCTTACGACAGATTGAGCTGGGGCTTTCCTATGCCAAACTCTTCTTGAGTTTGGTTTTGATGACCTCTTTGTTGACTGGATCATGGCATGTATTCACCGGCCATCCTTCTCTATTATTATTAATGATGGTCAGACTAACTATTTTCACTCTGCAGTCGGGCTGAGGCAGGGATGTCCTTTCTTCCCTTTTTTGTTCATTCTCTCTGATGATGCTTTATCTTGGGCTTTTTTCAACTTAGTAGGGCTCTTCTCTTGCCCCTTACAGTGTGGGGCCCCATAGGCCCTCGTTTTCTCACCTCTTATTTGCTTATGATTGCATACTACTAGGCAGGGCAACTATCCATAATGCTACCACTTTTGCTACATTAATTCAGTCTTATTATCGGGCCTCTGGACAAAAAGTTAATTTAAATAAATCTATGATCCGCTTCAGTCTGAAGATGAATCCTACAATAAGGGGGACTATCACGCAAATTTTGGGTATCTATGTTCAAGTTGATCGGCTATCCTATCTAGGGATACCTATTACGGGGTGACGACCATAGTGTACTGATTTTAGTGACCTTGAGAGGTATGTTCACGATTGTCTGGATGGGTGGCAGGTCACTGGGTTATCTATGATGGCTAGGATTACCCTTTTGCATTCGGTGCTTACTTCTTTTCCTCTCTATATTTTATCTAATGCTACTATCCCGTTGACTTGTTTGAAGAGGATTGAGAGATGTTTCTGAGACTTTATATGGGGCTCGATGCAAGACGGACAAGGTATCTGCCTACTATCGTGGGACATTGTCTATATGCCGATCATTGAGAGGGGGCTTGGGATCTAGCCCCTCACAGTTAGAAGGGAGGCTTTGACTGCTAGGCATGTAACACAATTCTTGCTTGATCCGCACTGTATGTGAAGCTCTTTCATGCATACCAAATATGGAGACTGGACTATTTCCAATTTTTCTCAGCCTCCTCATGGATATTCCCTCTTCTGGAAAGAGGTCTGCCGATACGCTCTGGCCATTCTAAACAATATCTCTTGGATGATTGGTGATGGAGCCTCAGTGGATGTTATTCAGGATATGTGGATTGCAGACCTATCCCTGTCTCGTGGCCTACCTTTGTTAGCACTGACATTTCTTATAGAATGAGAGTCTCTGACTTAATTTCTCGGGATTACTCTGCGTGGCATAACTCCTTGGTATCCAATTTCTTCAATGAGGAGCTCCACCGTCGCATACTCTCTATTCCTCTCATTTCGAGTCATACCTTTGACACCAAATTATGGAGGAGATCTATATGTCTCATGTTTCTATCAAAGATCTCATGAAAATTTATAGGCCACAGCCTTGGCAAACGATGGATGCGGATTGGATCCGAAAGCTTCCCATTCATCCTAAGGTTTGGATCTTTATTTGGAAACTTGCAGGGAACTATCTTCCTACATGCTTCCTGCTCTTTGGGAGGGGCATGTCCATCCAACCTACATGCCCTTTATGCGGTTTAGATGAGGAGACTACCGACCATGCTATCTTCACCTGCATCAGAGCAAGACGAATATGGTAGATCTCAGGTTACCGCTCTTGGATCGATGGTATTAATCCTTGTTGCATCTCCTTTTTGGGCTTCATTTGGCGGGATATACGAAGGGGTATCCATCAACGGAGTACTTCGTGGGCTTACATAGCACATCAGGTCTGGTTATCTCGTAACCGGCTTGTTTTCACTGTTGAGACTGCTTCCTCCCATAAGGTAGTCAGGACAGCCTTATCCTTATCTGTTGAATATACTTTTCATCACACAGTTCATGATTTTGACAGCCCTGGCCTTTAGGGCTCCCCTACTACCTTGGCAGCATACCGGCGCATGGTCTTCATCTCTTGAGAGCCCCCACCTCTAAGATTTGTCAAAATCAACTTTGATGGGAGTGTTTGAGGAAAATTTGCTGGAGCGGCTTTCGTGATTCGTGGGTTGGATGGAACGATATTGGCGGCTGGAGGATTCGGCCTTCTTGACTTCTTTATTCCTCTAGCTGAGCTATATGTTGCTTGGACTGGTATTTCCTATGCCATTCGTAGTTTGGGTGTTCGTAGGCTTATTATTGAGAGAGATTCTATTACTGTTATTCGCGGGCTCCGACAAGACTCCTGCGATCATCTGCCAATAATCCCTTGATTCACGATATTCGGTCTACTCTTCAAGATGCTTACAGTGCCCAGATTCGGCATATCTACCGAAAAGCCAACTCAGCGATAGACTGGATCGCTTCTCGGATGGCCCATCACTCTGGTTTTAGATCTAGAAGCAGGGTGACCCATGCCCTCTAGTCCTTATCCAAATCTTGTATTCAGATATCTTGGGTTTGACTCACCTTAGAGTGGTATGATCATCCGTCTGTAACAAAAAAAATATCAATATTTTATATAATATGATATGACAAATTACACTACATTGAATTGGGATCAATTTGAATTGAGAATAATGCTCCAGCACAATTCTAAAATAATTTTCATTACTTTTATGATATAATATAACGTTAGATTATAATATCATATGATTTAAAGTTATTATAATAAAATATGATGATATTAAATTATATTTATTAATATAAAAATATTATTGAGCTTTTTTATGAAAAACATTTTGGTCTTTAAATCTTAAATTATGATCACTTTCTGGTGGTACTCTTTCATACTAACCTCATGGATCGATATAAGATCACTGGATTAGCAGATGATTTCAGATGTGGGGATGATTTGAGATCATCACATAAGATCATCAAGGTACAATTAAACATAATAATCTCACCATCTTCATTTGGATCATTGATGATTCTAAATAGATCACTCTATACTAAGTATCCCCGAAGTGACCTTTGAAACAAACGATGATGTAGATTTTAAGCTACTAGACATTTGTTATATATGTAACCGCTCAAATTTATGCAATACTTATATATGTCACTAAAAATGAAATAATCTTTTTAAGTTTCTAGTTTCGTAAAAAAATTTAAAATTTTCTTTAGTTATTCTATTGTGATGTATGCCCATGCCACTTAAATTTATTATCTGTCATGCAATTGCAACGTTTATAATTGTTTTCACATAGTTTGTTCTAGTTATAAGCATAGTTGTCAAAATTGAACCGATTCGGTTGATTGGACCGGTTGAACCAGGACCCAAAGGCTAAGCCGTCCGATTCTAACATAAAACTGGATGTGTAAGTGACCGAAATAACTCGGTCAACCCATCTAGTTCATCCATGAACCGGTCAACCCAGCCTAAACTGGATGGTGTTACGATTTTATTATCATATTAATCTTAATTTTTATTAAAAATTAATTTTTATTAATATAAATATATTTTTATATTAAAATAATTGATCGATGGTTCAACCAGTGATCCGGTAATCCGAGCCCTTGATCAAGTCGATGTCTAGGCTAGGTCTGATAACTATGGTTATAAGCATAAGAGTAAGATGACACAAAACAGCAGAGAAAGAAGTAGAGAAAGAGAACCTAAAAAAACATATAAGCGATGGAAGTTTTCGATGTTCCACCTTAATCAACAATATACGTTTTGATGCTCAAGAGATGTCTATGCCTTCAAGCTTTCATACTTATGTCTCCAATTATTTATAGTTTCTTGGAATTACTGTTCAACGGTTATTACGTGATTCATGAACAAGAACTTGTCCTTGTGATTATACCACCTTTAGCTACTAACCAGAGGATCAAAATTCAAATATCACAGGTATGGCCACCTTCTGACCTTCTCTCTCTTTTTCCATTTATAATAGTTTGTACACAAACAACACACACACACACACACACACACACACATATATATATATATATGCACATATATATACTTACATACATTCATGCATACATAAATACATATATATATTAATACATATATGTACATGTATACGTACATACGTACATACATACATACATACATATATATATATATATATATATATATATATATATATATATATATACACACACAAACACACACACACACACACACACACACACACAACAAATTGAATGCTTGATAATCTTTGGGCCAGGGAGAATCTAATTGTTGTGCAGAATAGAAGTTTGACTTAATTGATTCAGCTTCTTAACTTTTTCTTTATAGAGTTCCGTTAATTTTTAGTATATTATTAATTGGTTGTGTTTATTCATCTACGACCAAGATGATGGCCTTATTATCAAATGTCATACTACAATAATGGTTTGAAGTATCATGCGTTAAATGGTTACGTTCCCTCAAACTATTTGAAAAAAAAAAAAAAAAAAAGAGCTTCGTTGTTGATTGTCGGACGTCTATGGTTTGAAGTATCATGCGTTAAATGGTTACGTTCCCTCAAACTATTTGAAAAGAAAAAAGAAAAAAAAAAGCTTCGTTGTTGATTTTAAGAGTTGATTGTCGGACGTCTATTGGTCAGTATTGTGAACCGTTGCTGCTGCTGATGTAATCATTTTGGGCCACTCAAAACTTGTACTTAATAATCTCAAATGATCAACCAGCTCTCTCTCTCTCTCTCTAAGAGCAGCAACTAGGATAATCTCAAATGGCCATCCAGAATCTCTCTCCTAGAGCAGGAGCAGCAACCCTAGGGATTATGGAGGTGGTCGTGATCACCTCAGAGAGATCCTCCAATATTTAGCCCAAATAAATACTTAATAAGGTGTCTACTGGGCTTCCTTCGAGAGATTCTCCAATTTTTGAATATGCTTCCTTCCTTAAGCTCCATCAAATACGTATTTTAAGGTGTCAACAAGTCATGGAATTCCTGAGCATGAGGTCAGAAGGTTCAATAGGAAGCTTTTGTATGGTTTAAAGAGACTCAGTATTTCCTCAATAACATCTCCACCAAAGGGATGAGCTTGCCTCATGTCCAAGAGTACCTACTGAGGTCTTGATGAAAATAAAAGAGGACAAAGGACATTAAGATACAGCCCTCTTAGGCAAACACTGACCGTTGGATATGCCAACCGAAATAAGCTCAGCCTTTTCTAGCCTTCAGATGAGACTTCTTTACATCCCAATTCAAAGAATAGAAAAAATATCAAATCTATATATAAAGGCCCTAATAATTCCTCTTAAAGCCCTTGAAATAGCTTTTCGAAAACCTTGTTTAGTTTTTAAAAATTAATAATTAAAATCTCTGACACATGTATCCGCTCTGAACACCCACTGGTGGTGACATATGGCAATCAAAACCCTACCCAACAAGTTTCATTTCCTTTGAAGTTAGAAGCAAAGTAAAGATTCCTTGTAATTCTGTTCGTTAAGGCAAGAAAGCAAACATCAGTGCCAAACAGTTCCGAAATCAACAGCATAGATTTCGTAGTAATGCCACTAATTCCTTACCGTATTGGTTTCCAGTTTTATGAACCAAATCATTGCTATGAAGTCATCTGGGTAGAGTAGAGACCATTAAAATCTGATGCATCTTCGCTCGTTCCTGATTCACTTATATTTCTTGCAGGCAGCTAACAATCACGCCTCATGCTATACACTGATATTAATCAAAATGGGCATCTGTGGAGCATAAACATTCCTCATAAAGGGCACCAATGATGTATAAAACAAAACTATTGACACCCACTATCTTCTGTTACACAACCTTATGATGTTTCAATTCAACTCAACTCAACTCATCTAATCCTTTTTCCAACTACATGGGCTTGGCAACATTATGATGTTTCAACAAGTAAATGATTGAAAAGATATGGTGATTATCCCCCAATGAACCCGAGCTGATGAAATATGAAAGCTAGTATAAGCATCACAAGCGCAAGGATCATGCCAGGCCTTCCTAAAAGCCAGTTCTTCGTCTTCTTTACGGTTGCAACCCCTCGCTGGGCCCGTTCTACCCACCGCATCTGAAAAAGACATTATAAAATTGATATCAACTAAACAAATCCAAGTTTCAAATGGGCATGTTTCATAAGTTCATAAAAACGTTAACTCTAACTCACAATTCAGATGAACGTAAGGTTAGCCACACATCCTTTATTTTAATGGTCTAACTCTTTGCTAGTTAAGAAATATTCTAAATTCCATAATGGCGATTAAAACACCACTATTGATGAACTCATAAAGATCCAGTTCTAACCTAAGCAGAAACAAGTATTATTAAATTAAGTGAAACATTGAGTTCGGTCTCAGTCAACATCCAAAACAACCAATTTTGATAAGTTGCTTAAATCATTAGTGCCTGTGCCATCCAATCAAAATTATCCAAAGAAAAATACGTATAGATGATTAAAAAAAAGAAAGCTGAATCTCAGCATGACAATAAAAAAAGAAAGGGCATATGTTGGATGAAGGGTGAAAGAGAAGGGGAGAGATGCAACAACTAAAACATATGAGATAGTTAACGGAAAATCTAGTGGGGATGATTCGAAAGGAGTGAAGCTTTTAACACTAAAGTCTAGGATGGCTCAAGGAAAAAAAAAGAAAAGAAAAAAAAGA
The DNA here is from genome assembly GCA_900491605.1 of Calamus simplicifolius. Taxonomy (NCBI): domain Eukaryota; kingdom Viridiplantae; phylum Streptophyta; class Magnoliopsida; order Arecales; family Arecaceae; genus Calamus; species Calamus simplicifolius. The sequence continues at coordinate 207,936 of UESW01005022.1, forward strand.
AAAAGAGAAAAGATGCTCATATTGTATAGATAGGAGGGTGAAATATGTTGGAATCACATTTTGATATTGATGGTTTCATTTTGCATGGCTTTGCTAGTTTTTGAAGACCTGGTTAGTCTTTTGCCATTTTAGGATTTCATTTGCATTAATTTTCTCTTTCAGAGGTTTTTTCTAATAGCTGTTCAGGTATTTTTAATCCAAAGGCTGATATCGATCTAACCCTATAACTTCTTGGGACTTATTTGGTACATAATTTATCCTAATCAGCATGTTCATGGAAAGCTGCTCAAGAAGTGTTGGGAGGAGGGGGGGAGGGCAACCTGTTTTGGATGCACAGAAAAGGACAGCAAGAAACATAGGAGAATTAAAAAAAAGAGGAGTAAGCAAAAAAAAGATAAAATATAAGAAAAATATAAGAAAAAAAAGAAAAAGAAAATAACAATTAGTTATCTGAGTAAACAAACCTACTCCCTATCTTTCTTCCCATTATCCTGTCTTATATTCCGTATGTAGCAATAAGGTCATAGGAAAAATGTTCTGTATGGTTCGGCTTCTAAATTCAGTTCAAGGTGATTCATAGTTTGGGGCTCCCTAGTCTCCCTAACCAGTACACTAGTTTGATACAGAACACGCCATATCAACCTGTATTGATCCAATACCGAAGAACATGCCATATCAACCTGTATTGATCCAATAGCAAAATAATACCAATTTTTGGTACAACGACCCTTGTTTCATGCTAAGCACTTCTTAGGTGATTCAACACCCTTATGCTTTTAAGATTCATGCTCCCATGCATGCTCTCGTTTCAAGTAATGAAGGTCTAAATATGGAAAGATCAATGCATAATCATTAGAAAGATGAAGCTAAGATTCATATGAGGGCTTCTGTGTGTGCATGTGCATGTCTATTTATCTGTCTTTCTATTTTTCACATGCAACTCAATAAATATGAGGACTTCTGTATATATGTGCATGTCTATTTATCTGTCTTTCTATTTTTCATATGCAACTCAATAAATATGAGGCTTCTGTATATATGTGCAAATCTATTTATCTGTCTTTCTATTTTTCATGTGCAATTCAATAAGGAATATTTACACATCTGTCCCTTTTTTCATCCAATTTCAAACTAACCATCATTTCTTCTAAAAAGACATCTGGCACCAGATTTTAAGTGTCTTAGACAAAATACTCTCTTTTCATTAACAAATTACTAACTGTATGACCCTAAGATTTTCTACAGTAATAACTCAAGGCAGATTAGACAGATAAGCCATTCCCCACTATCATTTCCTTTTAAAGAGGGTGATCAATGAAGGGTATAATCATTTTTAAACAAAAAGAGATCAACCAGATTAGTCATTAGTTTAACAACCAGAAGTATCTGTCCTATTCACCAAAAAAGAGGAAATATATGTACTTTTAGAAGAAAAGAGAACAATATTGAAATTGGGTTGGAAAAGGGGGACTGGCATGACAAATCCCATAAATAAGAATATTGCATGTGCCCCCCAAGTTGTTTTGTTGAAATAACATATAAAAGATATCAGAAAATTAAAGATGTAAGTGAAATTTTAAAGCATATAAGATTCAGCACCTGCCCCCAACCCTGCTTTCACACATTCAGGCATCAATAATGTTAACTGACATGCAATTTGTTTCTTAAGCAATTAATTGGTGAAATCATGGCTTGCTGTCAACTTTTCTTGACATATTAAGATGTGATGAAAATCCATAAGAGTAAATCAGTAAAGGAGAAAGATGATGACAAAATTATTTTTCACTCCATGGATTGAATTACAACCAAAAGTTTAGAAGGTAAAGAAGTGTAACAACAACTGAAATATAAAGAAAGATGTAGATAGTCTACGTAGCCACTTATGTAGCTGCACATGCACATGCGCCTACTGGCTACCCATCTTAGGGCCTAGGCCACCTTGTATGTGGATGGACCACACTGTGGGAGACTTAAGTGGCCTGCATAAGCCCAAGCCCCAGATAAGTGGTCCCTTGGCTCCTTTACTCCTCTCTATTCACTTTTTTTTCTAATTTTTCTGAATATTTACTGCATTATTTCTAAATTTCTTATATTTTTATCTACTTCAATGAATTTACTTATTTTTAAATAGTTTTTTTAGTTTTTTTATTTTTCTGAATATTTACTGCGTTATTTCTAAATTTCATATTTTTTATCTACTTCAATGCATTTACTTATGTTTAAATAGTTTGTTTTTACTACATAAGTTCCATTTTATGAATCTACTATTATAAACAGCCTGGGTGCCTGTTAAGCAGCCGCATACGGCTTAGACACTATATGTCACCTCAACCATCCATGTATCCTGGCTGCATTTTGAAACCTTGTTTTCCAAAATGATAAACATTAAAAAAAAATGTCAACAAAATTTGCATACCATCCTATCCAAGTCCTCTGGTGATAATGATGACATGGCTTGTTGAGCTTTTGCTGCCTCTTCCTTTGATAGCTTCATCCCAAATTGTTCGCTTATATTTGCCATCATTTCTGGGCTCATATTCTTCATCATAGAAGTAAACATCTGCCAATTGATGATCTTAAAAGGATAAGAAAACAGAATTTGAAGGAATAGATGCCTGATGGCCAACTTGAGGAATAAAACAAGTGAAAATCGCCAAACCTGCTGCATGGCTGGATTTTTCAGTGAATTTCTCATGTTCTCCTGCAAATCAGCCGTTGATGTTGGGATACTAGAAGATGATTGACCTATTCTTGAATTGAGAAACTCATCAGAAGCATTGCTGCTCACACAGTGATCCTCCATAGAAGAACTACCTGCAACATCTGATGATTGCAGGCAACTTTCTGATCTTTGGGCACGACCTTCAGTTGTTTCTGTTGGCAAATGTGTACCATTTACATTTAATGAAGCAGCAGCCTTAAGCATCTTCTGCAGCTCCTCCGGAGACATTTTGTCAATGGTATTCGATGCCATCTTAACCATTTCAGGTGTCATTTCTGGAAAATTTGAACCTGGTCTTCTACCATCTGGGCCTTGTCCATGCAAGGAAGAAGCTACTTGGAACACTTTCTGAAGCTCTTCGGGCTTCATGCTCCTAATCATTTCTGTGGCTGTTCTAACCATGTCAGGCGACATTCCCCGCACACCCTGAGCTGCTAGAGTATCAGGATCGGCATTCGAGACATAATTTTGGAATAACCTGGAAGGTTATAAACAAATAAAAAACTGAAAAGACTCAGCAAAACAGGTGCACGGAAACACACACATGCATATTGGTCAATGCAAAATTTTGTATATTAAATCATGTAATTTCGATAAACGATCATATAAAGAAAAAGCACATTTGTTAAGGCTCAGGCACTGTAATTATCCAATTTATCCATTGGAAACATACTGATTGTTTGTGAAACAGAACAATACCTATTAAAATATATAAGCAAATAAAAGATGCTAAAATTACACCTCACTTTAGTTATATCTGCACACATATTTTTTAGTGAAGCGGAAGTGGGAAGTCTCCACTATTTTTCATTTACAAGAACTATTGCTGCAAGTAAATTATGTGTCTATAAAATAGGTGAAAATTTGCAGATAAAATTAAATTAGTGCAGATATACCTGACAGTTTCAGAATCATCTTTGAAGCCTTGTAACAACTCAGAATCATCAGGGAAACCAGGATAAGACCCATTCACTTTTGAAGAGCTCCCACCAGCTTCAACTGGCTTGGTCATAGAATACTCCACTGATGAACTTCTATGACTTTCTGATGGCATGGGTCGGGTCTCCTCTTCCACTATCTCTTCAATAACCAAACCTGCAAAACAAAACAGGCAAAACCAACAACAAAAACTGAACATAGATATTTACAGTCACAAGTTGAAAATGATCCATTTCAAGAAAAAACACCAACCTAGATATGATTTGGAAATGAAAAGAAATTAAATGAAACTTACCTGGTGACATGTTCCTATCCCCACCTTCCTTCATCAATTTTTCATTGGCATCTCTGCATTAATAGAAAATACCCATGAAACACATTTCTATAGATCATGAATTACTGGATTTCCCATACCTCTAAAATATGAAAATCCCGTGTTTTGTATTACCTTAGGACATCAGCTATAGTTTCATCTTCAGGGGAAATTGCATGAGCTCCTTCAAATCAGAGACAGCAGCCTAATACATATTTCAGTTATTAAAACTCTATTCAGTGAGAATACCTTTAATAAAATATCTTTTACACATGAACCTAGTTAACTTACTAGACAACCAAAATGTCAATAAGTGCAATAGTAAATGATAAATTATAACTCACTTCTAACTTTCCAAGTTCCCTAAATGCTTGACCCCTGCGATAAAAGCTTTTACATTCTTTGAGTCATATGCCAAAACCTGTAATTAAAACAAGTCTCAAGTGCACAAAAAGTAAGTTGATGACAATTTTGTTAAAGAAGATATTTTCATATATTATAACTCAAGTTAAATGCCAAATTTTACAGTGTAATCCTAGTTCAGGAATTCAAACAAGTAGTTGCATGAAAAATCAAGAGAAAAGCTGATTAAAGGATAGTAAAAGAGAATGAGGAGTTACTATGTTGAAAGGAATCAGGCACTGGTCAACTCCACATGATGGAATCAAAGCATGGACCAGAATCACAATAGATGGGAGCATTCACTTAATTAAGGGCTGGCCTGTCAAGTTCATTTTGATCTGGACATAAGTTTTGACGTGCACAAATTAAGCATGCACGAATTACTGCTTCAATTAGGCTGCTTTGATTAATTATGTATTCTCATTTTTTTAAGAAAAGCCATTTTCTAGACATAACTTACACAAGAAATTCTTTTATTGCTGCATGATGTATGCATAATATCTATGAAGATGTAATATACACACCTATGCATTAGGGTCTGCAGGGTGTGGCGCAGAGAAATGTGTGTGTGTGTGTGTGTGTGTGTGTGTGTACGCTATACATATTGTGTGAATGAAATTATAGAGAAAGAATTTTAAGGTAGGGGGGAGGGGGGCGCACAGAAGAACAAAAAAATTGATTGAGCATACCTCTGACCCTTCCTTAATGCAGTCCTCAAATTGCCTTGTTTTCAGGTAACATGACATTAGATTAAGAGAACATTGCAACTGGAGAGTTCTATCCTGGGATGATGGGATTCCTTTTAAGTTGTCTTTTGCCTAATAATACGAAATAGTCAATAAATTATTATTACCTGAAGATGATAAAATTTTAAAGAGTAGATAGAGAAAAAACTGACATTATAATATAACACAAAAGAAACTATAAACATACAAGCAAGTATTTTTTAGCTGCATCATTATATTGCCCACGGCTATGAAGCTCATTCCCCTGAAATAAGAAAAGCATACTTGATTAATTCTGAAGTTATGACCAAATAAGAACAAATGGATTATCAGAATGAGAAGACATAAATAAAGCAGTCAACAAATACTCATTTTAAAGCAATGGTCAGAGCCAACAAACAATGCAACAAGAAACAAGATAAATCATAAACAGATCAGCTTGAAACATGCTATTCTGAATTCACTTAAGCAACTTCTTCTTCTTCAGCAAACATGGTGGTATCCAAACCTTGAATCCACATTCATCCCTCGATTAACTTTATAGATGAAAAGTACAAAACGGCATAAGGATTTTAGCAGTAAAAAACTAGAAAACACATAAAATGGTTGGAGAAAATAACTTTAAAAAAATGAAAGCTGCATTTTGGAATGTCCATAAATTTGTGGTCAACTTATATTCAAAAGGATTCAGTCTATGAGGAGACAAGCAGCCAAAAGTTTTCTGCGCACATCCAGACAAGAACAGTTGACATTGTGTATGATACAACAGCTACATAATTGATATTATATCGAGCCTGGTAAGAGGGAAATAGGTGAAAAAGAGAAGAAAGGGTTCAAGTTTCCTTCCATGGAAAGAAATGTTCAAATATTAAGGTGTTAACATACATGTTAAGAAAAATGAATTAAAAAAAAAAAGTTAATTTTACTTTTGAAGAGAAAGTTTAATCTTACTTTGATACTAAAGGTTTTTGGCTGAAAAATAAAAACTCCAATTTTCCCTAATATCTAGAGCAAGACTTTTCTGAATTTTTTTCTTACCATTTTACCGAACCAAATTGAAGCAAAACTGTGTTCCCTAGGAAAAATAAAGTGTTCCGCAATATTTTGCTTGTAACTAAGAAAGATACTAGGTGACAGCAAACAAGTCCAGTTTGACGTAGGTAGAAGTGTTTCAAGCAAACTATGAACTTTACTACAAGTGCCTATGATCTGATACACACCTGACCTCGTGGTTACTCAAAAAAATAATCATTATGCTCATCAACCCTTAATGGGACGGGAAAAATAAGGTAAGTAAAACTTGATTAACGGTGACAAGGAGGAATGGAGCAAAGAAAAAGATGTGCAGATGAAGACAGTCTTGTCCTTTGTGAAGCAATGTAGGTTAGGGGGCATATGAAAAATTCTGACCCAAAAACTCCTAAAACTTATCTTATCATTACACAAGGTATTGTATTGTCTCCTTAGCTGCTTGATAAAGAAGGTCGAAAGCATAATCTTAACAATAGCTTATCAAAAAGTTGCATTTGAAGACTAAGCAACAAGAACACCTTTTAAGCTTTCTTGACCACTTGATTGGGCACAAAATATATGGTAATGATATCATATCTTTCACAATAACTAGGTCAATTAACCATAGGTAACTGTCGATGAAGTATGATGCAAAGATTACCCCATAGGATACAATAGTTTATCAAAAAAAAAAATTGGTTGTTAGATGAAATAAGTTCAAATTTTGAAAGGCATGATCCAACCAGGTCAAGGAAGGAGGATTCCCATGCTACTGCCATTAGGTTTGACCCAATGTCAAACATGGTCGTTAAGGTGCTCAACTCATGGTTTCAAGTTCCAACGAGATGTCCCGTGGGAAGGCAGGATGAATTGTCCTCCCCAATGTTTGGATTGAAACCACTCTGCCATCATCCCAAAATTTGAATAGGCACATATTTGGACATCCTTCATCTCAATTATTACAATGGCGTAGGATGGCAGCATGTTCCATTCTATGAAGAAATTGAGACAGTCTTATTTCATAGAATTTAAAACCTTTGTTCATTTAATCAAGTCATTAGTCAAATTGGTTAATTAGAATTTCTCCAATTAAATGTTTTTTGGTCTATGGACATATCCACCTATAGTGTTTAGTATAATCCAAAAACCAAAACAGAATTCACTAAAAGACTCTGAACTTGAGGCGAGATCTAATTTTTAGAAATATGATTTTATTTGTTTAGAAATATAATGTAGCAAATTGTGCAATACATTGATTTTATTGATCAGAAAACTGCAATATGATTTTGTATGTAAAAATGCAGCGCCATTATGAAAGCTTCTGTCATTGTTTGATAAATCACACTCCAATAAGGAGTTATATTGACTTTAGCAATAATATGGCTTTGCTTAAAATTCAACTATGCTTTTGAAGGCTAAAATTTACACAAATACAACTCTACTAAATTTATCTTGGCTTTAGGCTAAAATTTGATGCAATATAAGAGCAGAAAAAATCCACTTTATCGAACATTTCAGGAAAACTATTTCAACTTTAAAGTTTAGTGGTGACAGCCACAATATGATAAGTTTATATCTACCTCTACTTCTCATCTAATTTTTTAAAATCTACCTATAGTTCTCATCTAATTTTTCTTTCATTATTTTGTTGCATTTCTTTTACACTTCCAGCGGCTAATTTTATATCTATTAAACTAGGTTTCATTAGAAAATCATGACCTGAAAGTAGATACTGATAGCTAATTACTGTTCTGGCTGTCATACTGTTTGAAATGAGATGTGTACATACACAAGCTGTCCTGCAAGGAAAATTTTCACCATCCTATTAGGAGTTCTGTCACACAAAGTTAAGTAAAATGAACCTGTTGCTTCAGCATCTTTGCTGCATTGTGTTCATATGAGATCTGAGCATCTGCACGGGCCTTTATGGCTGCAATTTCTTCAGGTGTAGCATTAGCCATTTTCTTGCTAACCTCAACCATATCCTCAGTTCTAGAATATTTTAACTGTTCTGCAGCATGTCTCATATCTTCAGGCCTCAAATTCTTCATACTTTCTGTTGCTAATTTCACAAGCTCCGGATTGGACATCATCTGCAAAATCACCAAAAAACAAGTCCATGAACTGCAACTAAAAACAGAAAGGGCATTGGAAAATGATTTTCATTAAAAATTAAGCAGTCAAGTTAAAATGAATGGCATGCTAGATGACCAGTATGTTAGCATTTGCAGGGAGGGAAGAAGGGAAAGGTGTGGAGGGGGAGAAGCTTGGCTTGTTTTTAATTTAACAGCAAACCAATATCAACAATTGAAGGCTGAAACCAAGCTGGCATGGTTGTCTTGGTAAAACAAAACATTTTAATAGGAATAAACCACAAAATTCTGAGGTGCACACTGAATCCTCGTAGTTGATATATAATGAGAATATTTACAATGTGTTTCTAGGTCTTCTCTTCATTTCCACTACTAGAATAAGTTTCAAAAACAGATGCTTATGAGTCTATTTGTTGAGGTAAAACAAGTTCAGGAAAATAATGACAGAAGAATGGCTTCTGCTAATGTATAATTCTGGACAAATCAGAACCATATTTCTGCAAGGCTTAGGGAAGAGAAAGCCTTGTCACAAGGCAGTCGCCATGCAAACATTTAAAATGCTAAGACAGCCCAATTCCCTTAGTTAGCACAGAGCTGTGAACCAGTGGCATGACACTCACATTTGGTGTTCAAATATGCACAAAAAAAAAAGGAATGGAAGAGAAAAACTGCTTCTTTCTTAGGAATCAGACCTGAATTAATAAAATTGATTTAAATGCCAAAGATTAAATTGATTAAATTCAAACATGTCTACGATCCTTTCGCGCACCATTAATTGAATTTCCAGATCCCATATCCGGTTCAATTAAATACAAAGAATCACAGAATACCCAACTTTGAGTCTCCGTGCTACAAAACCAAACACAGCAAAAGACGATTCGAAGCGCGAAAGAGCGGGGATAAAGACCTGTTGTTGGATCCTCGCAAGCTCTTCGGGAGGGATTCGACTTATCTGCTCCTGGGCGAGCCTCATCATCTCGGGGTCCATCATCGCGTCAAACATTACTGCCCCTCGCCCTCTCGAATCCGAGAATCGCTCGATCCTTCCAGAAAGCCTCGTTTCCCGAAGCAGATTCAAGTGGCGACAGACAAAACGATAGCAGATCTTTCCTTTCTCTCAGGAATCAAGATCAAAAGAGACTCTCCCTTTCTCGAGGGGAGGGAGACCAGACGATGGAGACGGTTCCAGGTGGGAGAGAAGGGAGAGCACAGGAAGGCCGTCAAAAAGAGACCCAATTAGAGCGCGTCGAAGGATATATATATATATATATATATATATATATATATATTCAAAGCATTGCAGTCGACTTTTACGGGGCCTTTACTAGCCCGTAATATATCCAAACTAGATTTTGAATGGCATTGGCAATGATAGTGATAATGATTATCTTATAAAAATAATTTAATTTTTTTAAAAAATAATATTTAAGATAATTCAGATTATAATGATTATTTATATAATTTAATATTTTTTTAACAAAACTACCTTCTCTTCCTTTGATGCTCTCATCCTTCTCTACCGATGACCTTCGGTATCCTCATTAGCAGCTTCGAATATTATTTATAATATATTTTTTTAAAATATTATTATTTATAAATATATTTTTTAAATTAAATATAATATATATAATTTTTTAATAAATTTAATTTAGAATTATTTTAGAAATTTAATATTATATGATCGATAATTTATTTGTCATATTAAACATAATAATCAATATTCAGAATTATTTGGTGATGAACCTACGTAACCATAGTTTTAACTCAAATAAATAACAAAAGGAGGTTTTTACACATCTATACGCTCAAATGTCTAAATAACATACTTCGTTAGCACAGGTCAAAAACGAAATAATTTATAAAAATATGCATATAAATAGCCAATCTATAAAGATAGATATATAATTTTTTATACTTATAAGGATGTATATGTTAAGGAAATGAATGGGCATGTTGGTCTATGATTATAGAGAATCACCTTGCATATCTTTGTTACCTGATATAAGCGCAGTAAGCTAAACAAATGATAGCCTCTCATGCTCTACGTGCCGAATGATAGGCCACCATTTTTAAAAAAAAAACCTAAGAATGTGTACATATTTAATAACATTTAAATAATATTTATTTAAATTTAATATTAATATCACATATTTAATATTAAACATAAAAATAATCTTCAATAATCTTTGTTGCTACTGGATGAAGCTAAACCTCCGAAAGTGCACGTTTGGAGTCATGACGGGAAAGTTTCTTAAACCAGCGAGGGATCGAGGCTAACCCAAAGAAGATCAAGGCCATCCTCGATATGAGGCTACCCTCCAATAAGAAGGAGGTTGCAGTAGCTCACTGCCGAGAGATGTCTGCCCTTCTTCAGAGCCCTGCGCAAGGTGAATGGCTTTGAGTGGACGGAAGAGTGCCAGAAGGTCTTCGATGGGCTAAAGGAGTTCCTGTCTACCTCGTCGTTGGTCTCCAAGCCAAGGGGAGGAGAGGAGCTCTTCCTCTATCTCGTTGCCTTCTTTGAGGCAGTTAGCTCCGTTTTCGTTCGCATCGATCCCGATGGGATGCAAAAGTTGGTTTATTATACCAGCAAAATGCTTTATAATGCAAAAATTGGATACTCCAAAATCGAAAAGATCAATTTTGCATTAATAGTCTCTGTTCAGCGTCTCAGGCCTTATTTTCAAGCCCATTCACGGACCAACCTCTCAAAGCAATCCTATCTCATCCTAACACCTCCAGTTGACTGGCTAAGTGGATAGTTAAGCTAGGGGAGTTTGACCTTTCATTCCAACCAAGGTCGGCCATGAAGTCCTAAGTCTTGATGGACTTTCTGATCGAGTACACCTGGACTGGAGAGTAGTCAGAAGAACCCCCTACGATGCACCCAAATGCTGAACCTGAAGAAGCAGCGAAGACCTGGATTCTCCATGTGGACGGCACCTCAAACTCCTAAGGGAGCGGAGCAGGCCTCATTCTTGCAAGCCCAGAGGAGATGATGGTGGAGTATGCCTTCCGATTCCTTTTCAAGGCTATAAATAATCAAGCTGAGTATGAAGCTGTATTGGTAGGAATAAAGCTTGCACAAGAGTTTGGAGTACAGCACCTTAGAGCCTTCACCGACTCCCAGCTCATCTCTGAATAAATCACTAGAGAATACGAAGCTTGAGACCCCTTTATGTCTTGATACCTAAATAAGGTCAGATCACATGCCTCCTCATTAACTTATTTCAACATTAGTAACATCCCAAGAGGAGACAATGCCAGGGCTAATGCCCTATCTTGGCTGGCTACCTCGGCAGACGTGCCTTGGGAAGAACCTACGTTGAGAACCTAGAGGCCCCAAGCATTGACGCCGTGGAAGAGGCTTTGTCAATCGCCCAGGAGCCGACATGGATAGATACTTACATCTGCTACCTTACTGATGGCATCCTTCCTACCGATGCGCAGAGGCCAGGCTACTCAAATAGAGAGCCTCTAAGTTCATGGTGATGAATGGACAATTATACAAGAGGTCTTTCTCTTACTTCCTCCTCAAATGTGTTGGCCCTATAGATACCGACTATATCCTTCGGAAGATTCATGAAGGCTTTTGAGGGAACCATCTGGGGGGCAGATCACTGGCATACAAAGCTCTCCGCCAAGGATACTATTGGCTCACCATGTGAGATGGTGGCTCCTAATAGTTGGCGGAGCATCATCGGGTTTATCTCAATGTGTCACCAGATTCGGATTGCCGCCACTCTCCCTCTTTTCCGTGCCTATTATCATCTGATACCCGGGAGAAAATCAGAGTGGCCCTACATCGGTCCTCGGAGGTCCTTTAACATGATTGTGGATAAGCCATCCTCTATAAAGGGATGGAAGAGTCGATTCGTCATCACCGAGGGGAACATTGGTTCCGATTTCCCTCGGAAATGGGGAAATTTTGTTAGGGATGCGGAAACGCATCCAGTTTTGTCAGAGCAGGAGGAGAGAGATTTGGATGTCCTTCGCAATGGCCAAGTGTTCTCGGCCAACGATCTGTTATCGGAGGGGGCCCTCTTCGCCGCCGAGCTTAGCCCCCTGGACCCGCAAGGTGAGTCCTCCCTTTTACTTTCTTCGCTGCGTGTTGCCCCGACGAACGTGTTTGGATTTAATCGCATATGTTCCGTTCTTATAGCCAAGAGGTCAGCATTGTCGAGCCTCGCCAAGAGGAAGAGAGGCAAGCGCCCAGGGAAGAGCAGCGGCGTGGATAGTGGTAGGCCCGAGAAAAGGGCTCACACCTCCGTAAGGAGCTCGCCGGACGCCGGAGCGGCCATGATAGGAGCGCCGGGGGCGAAGGAGGATCCAGGGAGGACAGCTGCGATCCCTTGTCCTCTCGTAGTGGAAATATCGGATAGTTCAGATGAGACTCCGTTGGCTCGTCTGGCCGCGTCCCCTATGAAAGAGGAGCCGACGACGGATCCGGCGGAAGCGGTCGTTTCTGGGGGGCCTTCCGCCTCCGCGGGGTTACTACCGACTCCAGTGGGGGAGCAAGGGAGAGAGGCTGCTGGTGGAGAGGTTCGGGAGGAGTCCGAGGGTAGCGATGCTAGACCACCCGTAGCGGGTCAAGAAACAGGCAGACAGAGGCCTCGGGAGAGCCTGCGGAGGAGGCGCAGGTGATTGTGACCGAAAAAGACGGGTCAAAGAAGAAGTGCAGCAAGGTGAGGGTCCAGCAATGGGGACCCCTTCGAAAAGGATTTTGGGGAGGCTGGCGCTTGGACTGGCCGAATTGTCCGAAGAAGCCCAAGCTAGGGCTCTGATAGAAGAGGCTGGGAGGTTGAAGGCCTTTCAGACGGAGGTCGCCCGGGTTGGTTCCTCGGGCGGAGATGGCCAGCCCAGTAGCTCGAGCGCTGGTGTTGAGAAGGCATTTTCTGCCTTGATGAGGTCGGCCTTGTACCCGGGTGCGGATCCTTCGGCGGACAGGTTTGCGGATCTGGAATTGGTCGATGCCGCATTTGGGCAACAGGGAGTGGCCGAAAGTATCCACCTTCTCCCCGATATTGACAATCCGACCCTCATGAAGATGATGCGGGCCTATGCCTCTCGGGTGAGTTACCACTCTTGGGCGGCGGATGCTTTCTGATTGACCTAATCGTGAATTTTTACTCATCTTTTGTCCCGCAGAGTGTCCTGCTTTCTCGGGCGATGTGCTGGCGTCTGAGTTTGGCGACGGGGGCCAGCATTCAGGCCAGGAGAGCCAGCGCCGAACTTCAATTGCGAGTAAAGGTGTCCGAGAAGTTCGAGGAGCTTCTGGCCATTAGCAACAGAAGTTTGGAGGGGATGAAGGCGTCATATCAGGCCGCTCTAGCCGAAGCGTCTAAGCAAAAATGTAAAGTGGAGGAGTTGCAGGGACTCCTGGCGAAGAATGACGACGCGTGCTTGGAGTTGGCTAGGGTTAAGTCAAAACATTCCGAGGAGGTGGCGGCAATGCGGCGGGAACGTAATGAGAGTTTGGGTCGGCTGGGAAAGGAGGCTGCCGACGAGAGAAAACGCCTGACCGGAATGCTCAACGAAATAGAGGAGAAACTGCGGCGGCGCGATGACGAAATCGCCGACTTGAGGGCCGGCGCTAAATGGCACGAAGGGATGATAGCTCGTCTGAGCAACGAGCTATCTCAAGCCCGGGGAGAGGTGAAGCCAAGCAGTCGAGGATTAATGCTCTCCAGGAGAGGGTCGAGTTGGTCGGAGCTGATAGAACAAGGGCCAGGGGTGAGGCCGAGGAGTTGACCAAAAGGTTGGCCAGACAAGAGGAGGAGGTACGATCTCATCCCCCCTTTTTAGCTTCTTTTGTTGGTCTCTTGTGATGCCGACTGATTTCGGTTTCGCAGATGGTAAAATTAAGGTTGGAGAATCGGGCTTTCCAAGGTGAGCTCGTGTCTAGCCGTAGTAGGAGCTCAGAGCTCGAGGCACGGGCCGGCAAGTTCGAGGAGCAAATCGTTATTCTGCGGGCTCAAGCTGCGGAGGCTGAGAGGCAAGTTGCCGAGGCTAAAGTGCAATTCGCCATACTCAAGGGGGAACAGGACAAGATCGGCGCTGACGCCTTCCAACTTGGAGTGGAAGAGTGCAAAGACAAGATATCCAGCAAGCACCCGGAATGGGATCTCTCTTTTCTGAATACTGAAGCTCCTGATGCCGGTGAGTCTGAAGGAGAAGAGGAGGATGAGTACGTCGACGCCTCCGATACCGATCCTGGTGCTGCCCCGGGTCCCAGCGAGGGCGCAGCTTCTGAAGGATGATCGCAGACTGCCACTGAGGGGGCAAAGGTATCAGAGAAAGGCGAATCTAGTCACACCTCTGCGGACGTAACTGAGGGTTCTCCCAGAACTGATGTGGTTCCCGGCCTTTAAGAGCCACCCCTGTGTTTCGCTTTCTGAAAATCTGCTTGATGTCTTTCAATGAATGAACTCTCTATTTCTATTTGAGTGTTTTTCCTTGGACAGCCCTTTGCTCCAAATTTTGCCTCAATCGCGAGCGACTTATGGCTTGTTGACGCTTTTTGGTCATCTTTATTTCTGGATCAAGGGAATGCATTGGCTTGGCCCAAGGCGGGGTGATAGTCTTGACTGGCGAACTGATAGATGATCTGGTTCGGTTTGTGTCTAATTAAAACTTGAGAAATGAAGCCAGTCGGTTAAGACCGACGGACAGGGTAGGTCGGCTTGGGCCGACAGACGAAATAGATCGGCTAGGGCCGACGGCAAAGTAGGTCGGCTAGGGCCGACGAGCAAAGTAGGTCGGCTAGGGCCGACGAGCAAAGTAGGTCGGCTAGGGCTGACGAGCAAAGAGGGTTGGCTAGGGCCGACGGCGAAGTAGGTCGGCTAGGGCCGACGAGCAAAGAGGGTCGACTAGGGCCGACGGCGAAGTAGGTCGGCTAGGGCCGACGATAAAGTAGGTTGGCTAGGGCCGACATATGAGGGTGGTTGCCGAAGTATTTTTCGTTTCCTTTGGTCACTTCATTTTTCGTTGAATGAAAGAATGGTTTGTGTAGCCTTTGCGCTCATTTTTGTTTTGAGATGCCCAATTTTGTCGCACAAGTTCTTCAAGCGATTAACTTCGTCGGGGCGCCATCGACGAACAATCGGTTTTGCTGTTCTGCCAGTGCTCTGTCGTTCTGCAGATAAACCGGTTTTTATTTCACCAAAATTGATGATACGGCACTGTGGGGAACATAAAGCTGTTCTGGTGCTTTTCGAAAGGTTTTTAGGGTAGTTGTTCTTTTCCCATGTGGGTCATTTTGACGTACGGCGCACGCAGCCGTTTACCATTGGAGGATATTACTTTCATAGGACGATCTCCTGAACCTGCCAGTCTCCGTAATGTTAGTGGACGATTCTTTGCATTTAATGATCGCGATTCGGGATCAAGAGGAAATCTTCGTATGCGTCATAGTTCAGGCGGTGGGCTCGGCGCGCAATAGGGTGCCGCTTTCATCCTAGGAGGCCACGTGGAGGTATGGCCCAGGTGTTTGAATCTCGAGGCTTATAGCCTTGGTAATTGTTCCCGGTCCATTTTTGGCCTATAAAAAGGGGAAGAGGGGTTGTGTTAAGTCGTCCCCAAAGTTTCTTTCCCATTAGAGTTTCCACCATGCTCGTTTCTCTGCTGTTGCGAGTGGGAGGACTGAGCTCTCCGCTCGTAAGCCCTTTGCCACCGGATAGCTGGGGCGACGGAGGAGCCGCTAGAGAGTGGTTCGCCCTTAGGGGTGAGTCTCGGAGATCATATGGAGAGCGCACAAAGAGGGCACAGAGATCACACGGAGAGCGCACATATGCGCTTCCCGTGTGACCTTTGTGGTTCCCCTTCGGGGACGTATGGTAGGAGGTGCACGCGGGCTCCCCATGGGTTGTGTGAATTTCGCCTCCTCCCCTGGTTTGGATTCCTGGGCTCGTCCACCTGGGGAATCTTTTGCCACATGGGGAGGGGGCGATGGTGTGCCGCCCGCAGGTACCTTGTCATTGAGCCTTGGCAAGGTTGGGTGGTGCACACTCAGTTTGGGAGAGCGTTCCGGTGCCAGGGCCCGTGGGCTTCCTACCTGCTCGCCGGGGGGTTCCTTGGTTGGGTGGTCTGGGGTAGTATCCCGTCCACCCTTTCCAATCACCCTGATATCTCGGTTGGATCACTGAGATATCATTATTGACTGAAGCTGGCCGCAACGGTTGGTCTGTGTCGCCCGGCCATTATCGGCTCGAGCTGGCTGGATGCGGCCTATCCGGTTCGGCGGTTCGACGCCAGAGCATCACAGTTGCCCAAATCTGCTTTGGAGCAGTTGCCCGAGCTTTGTACTTGTCTTTATTTTACGCATTTCAATGCTCTTATAACGCCTCTCAGGCATTTGTAATTGGTTTTGATGGCAATGAAATAAAGAGAATTATGTTCTGTTTCTCAATCTTTATTTCTTTCATGCCGAGTTTGTTGTTGTTTGTGGGGTACAAAGGCGTCCCGGTCGTTCTTAGGCGAGGATCCCGCGCTATCTGAACTAGTCGTGGTTTGCAAGCGGTGGTTTGGAGATTGTTCGGAGGAACACGCTCCTTATCTTGGCCCGAAGCTCGGTGATTTGTGTCTCATCCTTATTGGAGCTCGAATGTTCATGGCTCGGCCTTGCCGAGGTTCGGGGAATTTGTACTTGGCCCTGCCAAGGTTCGAAGAATTTGTTGCTCGGCCCTGCCGAGGGTCGGAACGTTTTACTTGGCCCCGCCAAGGTTCGGAGAGTTTGTGGCTCGGCCCTGTCGAGGTATAGAGAACTCATTGCTCGGCCCAGCCGAGGTTCGGAGAACTTGTTTCCTGGCCCCGCCAAGGTTCGGAGAATCTGTTGCTCGGCCCAGCCGAGGTACGGAGAACTTATTGCTCGGCCCAGCCGAGGTTCGAAGAACTTGTTACTTGGCCCTGCCAAGGTTCGAAGAATCTGTCGCTCAGCCCAGCCGAGGTTCGGAGAACTTATTGCTCGGCCCAGTCGAAGTTTGGAGAACTTGTTACTTGGCACTGCCAAGGTTCGGAGAATCTGTTGCTCGGCCCAGCCGAGGTTCGGAGAATTTTTACTTGGCCCTGCCAAGGTTCGGAGATTCGGGGCTCGGAGAAGTGACTTAGTTGCCGCTATGAGCCGTAGTGTTAGGTCCCAGCGGTGCTTGGTGAGGGGCATCAGGGCGGAACGGGCGGTACATGGTCACACTCTTCATTTATGACGTTACCCCTCCCGAGGGGACGAGTCACTGCCAAGCGCTGGAATTCTTCCCTTTTTTGTGTTTTCCGAAAGGGGGCCAGCTTTAAAAGAGCTTGGGGAAATGGCGGGAGCATTCATCACGGGGGGCCGGCAGATCGGGAGATACTCTGTTCAGGGGGGTTCCCGAACAGTCCGTCCGTGTTTAACGATCTCGCTCGGGATGGGGCGTGGCCCTTTGGATTCGTAGGCGCTAGTTAAAGCGATGACGCGCGGTGAGTTCTCATAGGTCGGTGGTTACGGCGTGACTGATTGAGATACTCGCCTGGCAAGTATAAATATGACCGGGGAGTGTTGGTCTTAGCCGTCCCTCGGTTTGAGTCTCGAAACAGTTTTTTTCATGGCCTCTTAAGGAGGGCGATCGTCTGAGGAACTGCGTTCGTCAATCAATGGTCTGCTACACCCGGCGAGGGGCCATCCCACGATCACGGTCGATGGGCTGGGCCTTGCATCGTCCCTTGCGAGTCAACAGCGGCTCGTGAGGGTCATTGAGGAGTATGTGGATGTCTCTACGAGGGAGGCGGAGGCCCTGCGCCGGGTGGCGGACCGGCAGAGGGAAGAGATCGTGTCACTCCGTCAGCAGGTCGCTGATCTCACTGAGCGCCTGGAGGACCTGCTGGCATCCGGGAGTGACACCGAGCCCTAGTTAGGGCTTCTTTTCCTTTTTGTTTCTTCTGTTTCTTTTTGTATTTTCTTCTTTAATCAATGAAAAAGGCCTTTTTGATTACTTCTCATTTTATGAGATTTTAGCTCTAAGAAATGTCACTCGTATAATAGTTGGGGAGCTTGGGTGGCTCCATTGGTTCACGCGCTGAGTCATGGCTTTGTTTAAGACAGGCATTTTGTTCGGTAGGTTATAGGGGCATCGCCCAAAGATTTTAGCAGCACAGGGGAATTCCCCGGCTTTTCCTGGGGTTCGTGGCTGGTCATAGGGCTTATTGAACCCTTTAGGGGTTTGCCGGAGGCACATTCTTTGTGCATGTTGACGGTTTTCGCTCAGTGTGCCTTTTTTCTAATTGACCGAAGTTCTGGGGACTATTTGGAAGTCCTTCGGCTTTAATCGGGGCCCGCGTACTTCGGTTTTCCGCCGGGATTTTAGCTCGAAGAATTTTTACTTGGCCCTGCCAAGGTTCGGATATTAGTTGCTCGGCCCAGCCGAGGTTCGGAGAATTTGTCGCTCGGCCCAGCCGAGGTTCGGAGAATTTTTACTTGGCCCTGCCAATGTTCGGAGAACTTGTTGCTCGGCCCAGCCGAGGTTCGGAGAATTTTTACTTGGCCCTGCCAAGGTTCGGAGAATTTGTTGCTCGGCCCAGCCGAGGTTCGAGAATTTTTACTTGGCCCTGCCAAGGTTTGAGAATTTGTTGCTCGGCCCAGCCGAGGTTCGGAGAATTTTTACTTGGCCCTGCCAAGGTTCGAAGAATTTGTGCTCGGCCCAGCCGAGGTTCGGAGAATTTTTACTTGGCCCTGCCAAGGTTCGGAGAATTTGTTGCTCGGCCCAGCCGAGGTTCGGAGAATTTTTACTTGGCCCTGCCAAGGTTCGGAGAATTGGCTCGGCCCAGCCGAGGTTCGGAGAATTTTTACTTGGCCCTGCCAAGGTTCGGAGAATTTGTTGCTCGGCCCAGCCGAGGTTCGGAGAATTTTTACTTGGCCCTGCCAAGGTTTGGAGAATTTGTTGCTCGGCCAGCCGAGGTTCGGAGAATTTTTACTTGGCCCTGCCAAGGTTCGAGAATTTGTTGCTCGGCCCAGCCGAGGTTCGGAGAATTTTTACTTGGCCCTGCCAAGGTTCGGAGAATTGCTGTTGCTCGGCCCAGCCGAGGTTCGGAGAATTTTTACTTGGCCCTGCCAAGGTTTGGAGAACTTGTTGCTCGGCCCAGCCGAGGTTCGGAGAATTTTTACTTGGCCCTGCCAAGGTTCGAGAATTGTTGCTCGGCCCAGCCGAGGTTCATAGAATTTTTACTTGGCCCTGCCAAGGTTCGGAGAATTGTTGCTCGGCCCAGCCGAGGTTCGAGAATTTTTACTTGGCCCTGCCAAGGTTCGGAGAATTTGTTGCTCGGCCCAGCCGAGGTTCGGAGAATTCCTGTTCATACAGGTAGCTCGGTAAGCAGCATCTGTTTCTTTTCGCAATCTTTGGCAATGTAGTGCATAATGATTTACGTTGCGAATTACGAAAAATGTGTCGACAGGAAGGTATAATGAGGCATATGAAAATGAACTTAGAGAGGACATACCCTATTGATAATACTTACGGAGATTGTCCGAGTTCCACGTCCGGGGGATGGATTTCCCATTAAATCTTGCAGCTTGTAGGTTCCCGGTCCGATGATCTCCGCTACTTGGTATGGGCCTTCCCAGTTTGGCGCCAGCTTTCCTTGTTCCAGCGGTTTGGAAACAGAGGCCTTTCGGAGGACAAGGTCGCCAGGCAGGAAGGCTTTCCCTTTGACTCTGGAGGCGTGGTAACGGGCCACCCTTTGTTGATAAGCAGCCACTCTGATCCGGGCCTTCTCTCTGATCTCCTCTACCAGGTCGAGGTTGGTGCGGAGCTGTTCGTTGCTAGCTTCCTCTGAGTAGCTTTCCACCCGCAACGATGGGAGGCCTATTTCCACAGGGATAACGGCCTCCGTGCCGAAAGCCATTCGGAATGGGGTTTCACCTGTCGGGATTCTCGGGGTGGTGCGGTAGGCCCATAGACATGATGCAGCTCCTCCGCCCACCTGCCTTGGGCTCTGGAAAGGCGAGCTTTGATCCCCTGAAGGAGGGTCCTGTTGGTCACTTCGGCCGCTCCGTTGGCTTGTGGATGCCCGACCGAGGTGAGGTGGTGACGGATTCCATGCTCCTCACAGAACTGGCGGAATTTAGAGTTGTCAAACTGCTTACCGTTATCGGTGATTATGGTATGCGGGAGGCCGAATCGGCAGATGATGGACCTCCATACAAAATCTCTGGCCCGTGCCTCGGTTATTTGTGCAACTGCTTCCGCCTCGACCCATTTAGTGAAGTAGTCGATGGCGACAAATAGGAATTTCCGCTGCCCCGTGGCAAGCGGGAATGGGCCGAGGATGTCCATCCCCCATTTGGCGAAGGGCCAAGCGGAGGATATGGAAACTAGGTCGGCGGAGGGGAGCCTTTGGATGCTTGAGTGCCTCTGGCATGGGTCGCAGGCTCGGACTAGATCGTCTGCATCCTTCTGCATAGTCGGCCAGTAGTAGCCTTGTCGCAGCACCTTGTGGCATAGGACCGGCTTCCCAGATGGTTGCCGCAAATCCCTTCATGTACTTCGCGCAGAGCATAATCTGCTTCGGACGGGCGAAGGCATCTGAGCAGCGGCATGGAGAAGGACCGTTTGTAAAGCTGGTTGTCGATCAACACGTAGTGGGTGGCCTGTAGCTTCAGCTTTCTAGCCTCTCTCCGGTCGGGTGGAAGCGACCCTTCTTTGAGATATTTAAGAATAGGGTCGAACCATGATGGTTCGGCTTCAACTTGCATTATTCGGTCGGCTTCCGCGATGCTGGGCTTTCCAGAGTCTCCAGGTGGAACTTTTGTTCGGCGTCCATTGACTCCGCGGTCGCCAATCGGGAGAGTAGGTCGGCGCGGGCATTCTCGGATCTGGGAATCTGAATGATTTCAAATTCGGCAAAATGGGGAAGCAGGCTCCGCACCTCCTGAAGATATCGAACCATGTTCGGCTCCCGGGCTTCAAACTCTCCTCGTACATGGCCGGCCACCAGCTGAGAGTCGGTGAAGGCATTAAGCTTCTCCACCTTCAGATTGCGGGCGATTCGGAGGCCGGCTAACAGGGCTTCGTACTCGGCTTCGTTGTTGGAGGCCGGAAAGAGAACCGGATGCCATATTCAAAGGTTACCCCCTCCGGACTGGTGAGAACCAGGCCCGCACCGGAGCGATGGGCATTAGATGACCCGTCGACATGGAGGAGCCACCGGGCTCCAGATTTTGGTTCTTCGGGGAGTCTGGGGTAGAACCGTCCTCCGGGATGGTACACTCGAGGAGGAAGTCGGCTAGCACCTGAGCTTTGATGGCTGGGCGAGGCTGAAAGTGTATGTCATGCTCGCTTAGCTCGACGGCCCACTTGGTCATTCTTCCTGATGTCTCGGGACGGTGGACTACCGCCTTGATGGGTTGGTCGGTCAGGACCGTCACAGAATGTGCTTGGAAGTACGGTCGCAGCTTCCGAACTGAGGTGATTAAGGCCAACACCATCTTCTCAATTCTGCTGTACCTTGTCTCCGCATCGCGGAGTAGCCTGCTGACATAGTAGATCGGCTTCTGGACTTTGCCTTCTTCCCTGACCAGCACCGAACAGACGCACCTCTGAAACAGCCAGGTACAAGAATAGGGTCTCGCCCGGGGCGGACTGCTGAGGAGTGGGGGCGAGCCGAGGTATTTCTTGAGATCTTGAAATGATTTTTGGCATTCAGGAGTCCACTGGAAGTTTTTAGCCGACCGGAGGGTTTTGAAGAAGGGGAGGCATCTCTCGGCCGACCGCGCCACAAAGCGGTTAAGAGCCGCTATCCTCCCGGTTAGGCGCTGGACCTCTTTAACAGATGCCGGGGGCGCCATTTGTTGGAGAGCTTGAATCTTCTGGGGGTTAGCTTCGATACCTCGCTGGGAGACCATGAAGCCGAGAAACTTCCCGGAGTTAACGCCGAAGGCGCATTTGGTCGGATTGAGTCTCATCCCATACTTGCGCAGCGTTGCAAAGCTCTCTGAGAGGTCCTCGACATGCCGTGATGCTTCCTTGCTTTTGACCAGCATGTCGTCCACGTACACCTCCATATTCCGGCCGATTTGCTCCTTGAATACTTTGTTAACCAGCCTCTGGTAGGTGGCACCTGCATTTTTAAGACCAAAAGGCATGACACGGTAACAGTAAGTACCTCGGTCGGTTATGAAGGCGGTCTTTTCTTCATCCTCAGGGGCCATTCGGATCTGATTGTAGCCTGAATAGGCATCCATGAATGACAGCATCTGGTGACCTGAGGTGGCGTCCACGAGCTGGTCGATCCGGGAAGGGGAAGCTGTCCTTCGGGCAGGCTTTGTTGAGGTCGGTGAAGTCGATGCAATCCTCCACTTGCCGTTCGACTTCTTCACCATGACGACGTTTGATAGCCAGCTGGATAATTTACCTCCCGGACGAAATTTGCCTTGATGAGTTTGTCTACCTCTTCTTCAATGGCCTTTTGTCGTTCGGGGCGAAGCTCCTCTTCTTCTGCTTGACGGTGCATCTCGTCCACGTTGAGACGATGGACGAGAACCTCGGGGCTGATCCCTGGCATGTCAGAGGCGGACCAGGCGAAGATGTCAGCGTTGCTTCGGAGGAACCTGATCAATCTGTGCCGAGGTTCTCCTTTGAGCAGCGACCCGATTTTTATGGTTCGGTCGGGACGAGCCTCATCCAATGGCACCTCCTCCAATTCCTCTGCCGGTTCTCCTCGCTGTTCGGCGAAGTCCTCCGAGCGTCTAGCCCATCAACTCCGGCATTCTAGACTGAAGGCTTGTAACGAAGCACTGCCGAGCCATGGCTTGACTTCCTCGAACAACTCCAACTCCTTGCTCGGTGGGGAATTTCATGGATAAGTGCGGGATGGAGACAACTGCCTTGAGGGACATTAGGCCGGGCCTGCCGAATATTGCGTTGTATGGGGACCTGAGTTGGTCACTAGGAAGTCCGTGTGGACAGTGGCCACAAGGGGCCAGGCTCCCGCGGACCGTCAGGGTGACGACCCCTTCCGGGATGACGTCGCCTGTGAATCCCATTAGGGTGGAATCCACGGCTCGAAGGTTTTCCATGAGTAATTTCATCTGGCAAACACATCGAGGTACAGAACATTCACCGAACTTCCACTATCAACAAGGATTCGGCTTACATCATAGTTATTTAAATTGAGGGATACAACTAATGCATCATCATGGGGAACTGTATCCCTTGGAGATCATCGTCGGAGAAGGAGAGCTCGCCCGTCCGTGCCTTCTTGGCGCCGATCCTTCACCGTCGTCCCTGGGGCTCGACCCGCCGGCCTCTTCGATCATGTTGATGCGGCCGATCACGGGCGGATTTGGTGGAGGAGGAGGTTGTTGAAGTTCGGGCTGGCGGTCACCTCCTTGTTGTGGCTCGGGCGCCCTCCTGAACTGATTCAGTCGTCCCCGCTGGATCAGCCTCTCGATTTCATTTTTCAGCTGCCAGCATTCTTCAGTGTCGTGGCCGTGCTCCCGGTGGTAGCGGCAGTACTTGGTGGGATCTCTTCGGGTCGGGTTCCCTCGGAGAGGACTGGCCGGGGAGCTGGCGCTCTATTTCCATGAGGATTTGCGCCCGGGGCACGGTCAGCGGAGTGTAGTGATCGAATCGCCTGGGGGGCTCCGGGAGCGATTCCTTGGCGGCAGCGGGGGAACTCTTTGGCGGCGAGGCGGACTTGGCCGACGGGCGGGACGGTGCCTGTCGGGACCTTTGGGCTCCTTCTTCTTTGCCTGCTCGGCGCGGGCAACTCTCCGCGATTCTTCGACCCTAGCGTATTTGTCCGCCAGGGCCATCATATCAGAGAGGCTAGGGGGGTAGCTGACTTCCATAGCCAGGTAGAAGTCGCTTTCCTTTGAGACTCCCCCCGCCAAGGCGGACATAGCCACCTCATGATTAAGGTGGTCCACCTCTAACATGGCCTTATTAAAACGGCCAAGATAATTTCTCAAGGACTCCCCCTCTCTCTGCTTGACTTCGGAGAGGGAGTCAGATCTTCGTCGGTGGCGGCGGCTGCTGACGAACTGGCCAATAAAAAGATGGCTCAGCTCGTCAAATGAATCAATGGAACCTGGCTTCAAGGCATTGAACCAGGTTCGGGCAGATCCTCTGAGGGTGGAGGGGAAAGCGCGGCAGAGGACCGCGTCGGATGCTCCGTGGAACATCATTATTGACCGGAAGCTGCTAAGATGGTCGTCCGGGTCAGAAGAGCCGTGGTAGGGTTCGACGGCTGGTAGCTTGACATGGGAGGGAATCACTTCCTCCATAATCCCCTTAGAGAAAGGGATGCCCTGCTCCGCTTTGGGCTGGGGCGGATGGGCCTGCTTGGCGGCGTCCAGCTCCTGACGCATCTCCTGGATCTGACGACGGATCTCCTCTTCAGCGGTCAGAGGAGGAGCTGGGCGAGAGGATCGCAGGGACGGCGTCGAATCATGGTGGGAGGTCACTGGGGAGAGGGACCGGGCTCGCCGAGATCTGGGAGGATCCCTATCATAACCGCCTCGCGGGACTGGTTTGTCCCCTCTGGGTCGATGTGGGGGGTCCGCGGATTCATGCGGACTGGAGGAGGAAGTCGCCGGCGAAGAAGGAATCGCGGCCTCCTTATGAAAGTGCGGAGCGGGAGGAGCCGTAAGGCGCTCCTGGACCAGGTGAGTCAGGGCCTGGACTTGCTGGACCAGCGAGGCGAACTGGTCCTGGGTCACCGGGATGGCAGGCGGTGATGGGGTTTCGATTGGTGGAGGTTGCGGCGCTACACCGCTCGTCGGATCAGGCCTCTGGGAAGCGGCCTGATCTTGGGCTTCAGAGGTTGCTCTTCTCCGATTGGCCATTAGAGAGGTTCTACTCCAGATCGAGATCCTTATCTCCTTTCTTCAAGTTTTAATGGGACTTGAGGCCCTTCCTCTAGCGCCAATCTGTTGCCGCCGGGATCCGTCCTCCGACTCGGGCGCAGTCGATCTCCAGGGGCGGACCTGCACACAAGTCCTCGCGAGAGGCGTTGGGGGTGGCCCTCCGCGGAAGACCCTCCGACGCTCAAGTCAGGGAAGGAAATCGGCGATCAATCAGAAAATGGGGAGGTGGATCTCTCCGGGGAGTCTCTCTGGGGGCGGCCGATCGGGAGCTCTAGAGGGTGAGAGCACCGACGAGCAGCCGAGAGCAGGAGAGTGGGAGTGAGGGTGTGAGCGCGCATACCTGAGGGAATCTGGAGTGTCATATTTATAGGCTGTCACCTGGATCTTGAGCGCCTTCTGGAAGGTTCAGAGGTTGTTAGGATACGGGATGGATCGAATCGGGCCGTTGTGGGGCGTTGGGATCCATATCTTGTCTGTTAGGGGATCGACGGCTAGGAGAGCTCCTTGATGGCTTGAGATCTGGTAGGTGTGTAGGTCAGGTAGCCGTGATAGGTTCTAGACCACTTCTCAACATGATTCCTTGCCTAGGATGTTGTTACAGTAGGCCTAGGCTCTCCCGCGTCAGGTTCCGCGGAGGTGAGTATTGGATCGTGGATCGCTCAGTGAAGCGGGCCATGGAGCTCAGGGGAAACGAGCTACAGGAAGCTCGGGAGGGCCGAGCTATGGGAGCTCGGGGAGCCGAGCTATGAAGCTCGAGGGAGATGAGCCATGGAAGCTCGGGAGCCGAGGGAAGCTCGAGCCATGGAAGCTCGGGAGAGCCGAGCCATGAAGCTCGGGGGAGACGAGCTACTGGAGGCTCGAAAGAGCCGAGCTATGGGAGCTCGGGGGAGCCGAGCTACTGGAAGCTCGGGGGAGACGAAGGGAGGAGGTCAGTCTTAGCCTCTTTGCACGGATATTAATGCAATGATGATTTTACCCCCAACAGGTACCATTTCTAACGAATCAAAAAATCCTCGATCTAAACAACTTAACAAGCAAACGAATAAACATTTGTTAATGGCTAAACAAATAAACGATCAAGAACATATCCTTTACTCCATTTCCATTTATCCCTTCCATTAGCTTTATTATATATATATATATATATATATATTTAAAATTTAAAATAAATAAAAAATATATATTAAAAAACTTAGTAAAACATATTTGAATTTTCTTATCTGTTCTCTTCTTTCATGCAACCGCATTGAACATCAAAGCCAAAACTTTTTATTAATATTTTTTTAAAGTTTTCAATAAATTATATTAAATAAATATTTTTTTTTTTTTGTAAACGATCAAACGGATACCCACTGGTATCCGTTTATCCAGTTGGTATCTCCGTTCCCGTCCCGTTAACTATAATAGCTTAACAGAACGAAAAACGAAAAAGTTTTTTCCAATGAAAACGAAAACTAATAGAGACCATCCCGGATCATTCCCGGACCGTTACCATCCCTAAACAGTACACCAAAGTAAATCTATCTTGAACAATGTCTGAATGAAGCTATGTTGAGTCCCGCTGTTTTTGGAGGGTTCTTGTGAGTGAATCCAGTATTTACAAGTCAAAATGATAATATCCACCTTACACCCTGCATGCTAAGGCCACTTGTAAATGACGTATGGCTAGAACTTGGCATTCCTGTGATAAAATGTTCTAAGAGATCATATCAGGTACAAGCTCAATATATTTATTTACATGGCGGCAGGATTTCTTTCAGGTGCTGAATAGCTTTCAACACATTTGGCTAATTGACAGCTGACACATAACAAATTCAAGTGGTTCCCTCCTCCATTCATGTTAGCACTTAACACACAAGGTCTCTGGTTGAAATCTCGATTTGTAAGGTGCAGATTCACTGGAAAAGAACACCATGATATTTGTTCACTTGCTGGCAAATCTGCTCATATTATGTGAAACAATTCTTCTCAAACAAATAAATATTTACACCTGCACAAGTGTAAGACAAAAGAAAGAGCAAATGAGCTACCGCATTTTATAGTTAATTGGGACTAAATAATATGAAATAAAGAGGGCGTTATTTATATCATGTAATGCAATAGTTTCTAAAGCTATAATTGCACCTCTCAGTCATTAGTTAAGACCAGGACCAGGACTGAAACTTGAGGCCGAACTGTATGTTACGCAACAGTTAGATTTTTAACTCCATCTATTTGACCTCATTTTAGAGATGTTGAGTATTAGAAAATCCGATGATGGGTTCCATGACTTTAAGCAGGTGCCGTGGCAGTTGTGACATGAAGAGCATAGTCATTGACCAAAAAGTTTGAGGTTGGGGAACCAAGAGCAGAAATGATGTTCCATAGATTGCCATTCCACATTACCACATGAAAATTTTCAAAGGCATCTTCCCAGGATTGAATCAAGACTGGAGAAGTTTTATCCTTTCTTTTTCCCAAAAAAAAGAAGACAAAAAGGACCCTTCTTCAAATTTGATAAGGGAAAAATAAAGAATAAAACAAGTATGAAAGTAAATATAATTTACCCAAGGAAGCCTTCAGGTAGAGTATTTGATTTAATCACATTTGAGAAAAAGCAAGAAAACAAAGCAGATGAAGAAAACCATCATAATAGCAAAAAAATAAGGAAGTGATTGGATGCCAAGCAACTGAATCCATATGAAATCCCACATGTGGATCAGAAATTTGACATCAGTATTCCCACTTTGCCAGGAAGAGGAGGAAAAAGGAGTGATCAATAAGACCACTGATCCTGCAATCTCAAGTTTCAAAATATCACAAATCACTTTTTAGATGTACGGTGGTAAACTCTACAAAAATGTACTTTGTGAGATTAATTCAGATGCTATACTAAAAACCCCACCAGTATGGTACAGTTGCTATTCATCCAGTCTACCATCCAATTTTTCTCGAGTATCACTACTACATGCCCATACACAACCTATGAAATTTCATGAAAGACATGAATATTCAAGGTTCTTACGAACTATTCCCCAATACAAAATTTTCATGGAAAATTATATTGTAAGAACCTTCTGCTTCATTTATATCAATCCATGGTTTCTTAGTACCGAGGGGTGTGCCCATAAAATTCTAACACTGATAAAATTCTAACACAGTGTTAGTACGCCCATCATATTGAATGTTGGTACGTCTTCCATACAAATACTGGTATGGTGCAATATGCCCAGTATGGCAGCAAAGCAATTGATGCAAAATACTTTGTATCAATCAGACTTATTCAATATGCAGGACAACCAACATTGCTCCAATCCATCTTTGAGCTGTTTGAGGTCTCAATTTTTCAGCATATCTTTATGAGAATAAAGAACTATTCAGCAAATTGACCATGCCTAATAAAGTTAAATGCACTTTGATAAAAGATTATGAAACAATCATAAGATATCATTAATCTCCTAGATAAATTAGAGAAGTAGAATTTCAAAAATATGCTGGAAAAATGATCAAATAACAAAAAGTATCTGGACCAAGCCATACAAAGTGACTTGAGGGGACCATTCAGAAGAAAGAGCTTGTCTGTAGACCATTCCTAGCAATAAATCCTGTCGCATCATAGGCACTCTAAAACATGTATTACATATAAAACAAAGATTTAAATGCCCATTCCTAGCATATCTATGGTATATGATCCATCATTAATTAATTGACATTATATAGAGGAGTATACAGTGTACCATTATAACAATCAATATGGCTGCACACTGACATGCATTGATGTGGCATCAAACCAATATACCTTAGTCCAGACCAATGTGTACCGGTACTAGCTTGCACCCTCAGTGAAACCATGAACAGTATTTTTTCTTTTTTTTCCATCGGAGATAACTCAGTAACTCTTCCATTAGAGGAGAAAGACATATAAGTCTCCCATGATAATGGCATATGATTAAAACTTCAGCATGTTAGCAATATGTACCAAACACTTACTATGCATTGTTTATTTTTAAACATATTTGCATTACTGTCATATAAGATTCACAATCTCGATACTAGACCCCATACTAGTACTATGCTTGTATAATGCCAGTATGCTTGGCACTAGTTCAATACCAATATGGTATGGTATACCTGATACATGGCTATACATACCGGTATAGTAAACCTTGTTGTTATAGCTTTATTATGAGTTCTCCAGGCTTCTGGTTCCATTAATATATAAGCATAATTGACTAATGTTCATCGATATTACAAATTACATGAAACTATGCAACTTTTATAGTAAACAATAATCAGCAGAGATATTTAAAAAATAATCAATCCCAGTTTATATCCTCAAAACAATTTTTTGGACTTTAATAAAGCAATTAAAATGGGTTACGTTTCAAAAAAATCACTTAAGTAATATATTTTAGCATGCAATTTTAAATCTCTTTACAAACCTACATATCTATCTATCCTGTTGTTTGCCAAGTATCAGCACAGTATGACATGATAAGCAATAACATGCCAACACCTAATTGGAGCAGGCATAATATCAATGCTTCAATACTTGCCTAAAGTAGACTCTATAGCTTGTACTAACATAACTGAAAGATCTAATCTAGCTTCCTGCAGACCCATCTCCCTTTGCCTCCAAAGTGGTCGCTGCATGTCACCTTCCACAATTTATTACAGATACATTAGAGGGATGGTGGTTCCTGTGTCACGCCTCTGTCCACAAACTTAAAAATGTTCCCATGAGAAATAACAAATATGAGTTTCTGACCAACAATACAACGATAAAGGTTGTGAATGATGTAATTCCATTTAAGATTTCTCAAATAAAATATAATTAACTCACTAGATTTTTTTTTTTTTCAAAGAGATAACCATGTCACTGAAAAAGTTAATTGCAAGGTTTAAATAAGGATAGAACCTAGGTATAATGCGCTACTTGCATGCTAACCAATTCCATCTCTATCTCTCTCCTTTCCCACTCTATCATCCCCTGATGTTTAAATGCAGGACTGAGAAAAGGAGAGAGAGAGAGAGACAGAACCGGGTAGCACGCACATAGAGCATGGTGCCCAAGTTCCGTCCTTTAAATAATAGTAATATCTCCAAATGAAAGTCAATATTGACCTGATCAACCGTCAACCAACTTTTTTGGGAGTAAAATATTGGTTATTATGGCAACCACTATTAGTCATTGTTATGGACAATGTTGAAAAATGATGAGAATATGACAAGAGTAGTAGTTGATGTTTGTAGAGTAGATGAAAAATAATGACTGTTCCAGAAGTGCAATAACAGCATTATTTCGATCCCTGATATACATATATTGTATACATATACATACATAATAAACTATGCCATCATTGACAATAAGGATTGATAACTAAAGTTGCAATTAATGTAACAACAACAACTAAGCTTAATCCTAAATTAGTGAAGGTATTTTCCGTAAGATGTAAAGACATCAAATCCTTCTTTACAACTTCCTTTCATATTATTTTTGGTTGACCTATACCCCTCTTTCCCTCTACATATATCAAATCACTCCTTCATACCACTGCATCCCTCAACATAGGTTGTACATATCCAAATCATTTAAGTCAACATTCCTTGATTTATCTCTAATTAGTATCGCCTCTATCATTTTAGAAATGACTTCATTTTTTATTCTATTTTTTCTTGTATTATCACACATTTATCTCAATATTCTTATAACGACTATACCCATCTTGTACGCATGTTATTTTCTAACTGCCTAACATTTCCAAACCTAAGGAATTCCTTTCTGGTAAGATAGGAAAATAAGCATATTTCCACAAATTAGACTTCCACTAAACATTGATTCCTTAAAAGAAAAAAAAATAATTACCCTAAAATTTTTCCACTTTTATCAATATTTCAATAAGCACTCTTAAGTTAAATTTACCAAGTTGGCCAAGTGGGTCCAGTTTAAGCAGAGACATCTTTTTCTCCAAGGTCAATGTCCTTCTAGACCTTTCTACAACTAAATGACAAAAAAATGGAAGGTCAAAGGGATGTTATAAACTAAATAATTAAGCCACCTTACCAAATGAATGACCCTGCTTAAAGTCTCAAGACTTCCTCAAGATAAATGGATTATGTAGTCACATATTTAAGAAGCTACCTTTAAATCTCCACAAAGAGTATCAAAATGAAAAGTAGAATATTAGGCAACTACCAAACCCACCTAAGGTTAGCAGCACTGAACAGAATCAAATTGAATGAAAACCAGTTCCAAAATAGCATTTAGTTCGGTTCTGCCTGTGAACTTATCCCAACCATGCCGAATCGTCCAATTTGGGATGATTTGATTGTGGGATGACTTGAAGGGTGGTATGGGTGCATTGTATGCCAAACCATCCCAAACCAAATGATTCAAGGTGAACCCAGCTAAACTAACCCGGAACCGAACAGTTCGAAGTGGGCGCTGGCCCCGAACCAACACTTTACTAATACCGAACCATTTGATCTAGCCTGATTTGGGGCAATTCATGAGTTGGAGCCTCCTGTTCCACCTAACTAATACGCCATCGATTTGATATAATACGCTTTGTACCTAATCTTATTGATATAGTACTCGTTTTCCTATGGTGAACCTTGGCAAGGTGGAATGTGGGCTCTTGTGAGCTTACTTAAAAGGAGAAAGGGAGGCTGAGAACCTCCTGTGAGCCCTCATCCTCTCCTTTATTTGCATTCAAAATTATTTAAGTAAATACTATCTTTCCACTTTCCTTTTCATTTACGTAAGATTTTTCATGGAAATAAGGAAAATACTCATTTAAATTTAATAAAAAATTTAGAAAAATCAAATTCTTTAAGAATAAAAAATCAATTCTCTCACTCATAAACATATTCGAAGAATTTTAAGAAATCATAGTTTAGCAAATATTAAGTAGGGTACTTACATTCCAAAGAAAAATCCTACAAAATCAATTTAACTTAAAAATAATAAGAAAACAAAATACTAAAAAAATAACCTTAAAATACATTTTATAAGACTTTCGTCAATACTTGATCAAACTTACAATATTTTTTGACTTAGACAGGATCATAATAATAATGAACATCATACTAACTTGTGATGACTTTATCCATAACTCATCAAAATAGTAAAATTAAACTTTTTTATAAAATCCTAAGATTAAAATGTATCTCAGTGACACATCATAGTTTGGATCCTAAGAAATATGTTTTAACCTTAAAATTTTATGATAAGTTTAATTTTATTATTTTGATAAGTTGTGAATCAAGTCGGCATAAGTCAGCGTGCGGTTCATTGTTACTGTAATCCTGTCCAAGTTTGAAAACCCCATAAGTTTGACCAAATATTAACCAATGCATTACAAATTATATTTTAAGATAATTTTTCATAGCATTTTGCTTTCTCATTATTTCTAAGTTAAATTGATTTTTTAAGATTTTTTATTTGAAGTGAAAGTATCGTAATCATAACTTGATATTTATTAAATGAAGATTTCTTGAAATTCTTTGAATTTATTCTTAAAAGAAAAAGTTAATTTTTTATTCTTAAGAACTTTTTTTTCAATATTTTTATTGAATATAGATAGGAGTATTTTCCTTATTTTTATGAAAAATTTTAAGTAAATGAAAATAATTAAATGATTTTGAATGCAAATAAGAGAAAACAGAGAGGATAAGAGTTCATGGAAGGCTTTTAGCCTTATATACCACATAAAAAAAGAAAAAAATTGAGAAAATATTAAAAATAAAATGGAAATAAGGGGTGTATCAGCACAAACCATTGATTCACTATCAGTTCGATTCAGTTCGATACCAAACCAAAGCGGTCCGATATCAATACTCGATTCAACAAATGTTGGTCCCAACCTAAGCCCCCATTTAAGTCCATGCATAAATCTCCCCTCGCAACATGTGCATAGCAAATCAATCCATGAATCATAAAAGCATGGAGAGCAGATAACCTATCCTTGAGCTTCTTAAGCACCTCAACTGAATAAATCCTGTTAACATAGAAAAGCAAGAGAACCATGATGTACTATGGCATAACCAACATCTCCGTGTCTTGATAAGACTCAAGACACTGTTCGTAGACTTTGATTTTCAAATGATCCCCTTCTTAAATCTTTTTCCACAGTTCTGCATAACAAATATAATCATGTGAAATATTTTTAAGTAATTGATGTGGCGTCCTTTGATAAAGAGAGCTCATATTCCTCATAAATATCCTAGCAACAATCTTGGCCACCATCATATATAAAATTATTAGTCTAATCAATCTAAATTCCTTTGCCTCTGGCACCTTCCCTCAGAAATCTAGGTAACAAACTAGAGCTTGTATATTTCACCATATATGTCACATCCCCACTAGCTAAATATGAATGAAGCTAGGTAGCCATGTTTAAGCTGCCAGTGCTTGTCCGATGCTCTCTCTTTGGGTGCCACCACTTGAGAATTTGAGAGCCACATGAAAACAGGACTCCTCTCCATTTACTTAACCAAAAAAAGATCCTGTCATGCCCAATATACCCCTAAAAACACATCTCTAAAGTATCCAAGTCATCTTGCCTACATCCGTGAACCCAAGGTCATGTCCCAGCATTATAATCCATGTCGTTTTCACCTTTTCTTTACATCTACTTCCAACGCTCTGTCTTCTCCAAACCACTTCCAGATTTGTGCTGTAATAGTCCTACTACTATGGATGTAACAGAACACAAGCCATGGATAGAATTTATGTGGCCATGGAGCAAGAATGATAAAAAATGAAAATTCAGAACTAGCAGAGGAAAAAGAAAAATAAAAGGAGGTCTTCTCCTAACAAAATATCAGAAATAACTAACACCCAGCAGTTCCCCTCCAGGTGTGGTGCTGGTTGTTTTAATTTCTTATCTTTTCTTTAGAGCAGAAAGGTCTCCTTTAATTTGTTTCCTGATAGTGTTTGGAATTCTAAATGTGTTCTATAGCCTTTTAAAGGTTCTTGTTTAAAATTTTTGTTGTGGATTTTGATTTTGGGGCTTCTGTGGTCCAGCCATTACTTGGTTTACCTCTTTGGAAGTAATGAATTCCTCTATTTTAACTCCCATTGATCTCATTACCTCTATGAAAAAGAAGTAGATAAGTATTCTCTATTGTTTTCTAAAAAATAAAAAAGAAAAATTGATTCATATAAGAACTGGATATTACTCAAATAAAGTGCAAAACAGATTCAAATCAATGAAAACAGTCCACTTATACTGATTTCAGCAATTCTAGCACTAGCAGATGTATAGGGCCCTTGATCTATAAAGTAAATATGTAGGGTACAAGAAATAAGGCCAGTCAACAATCAAAAAGGAGAAAAAAAAGTAAGTAAAACTCAAACTCTAGCTAGATAGTATAGGGAATAGGGTAAATAAGGAAGTCCTTGAGGTCATACTGCCAAGAGGAAGGATGCAATCAACATCTGTCCGCACTCCATGGAGAAAGGTCAGCCACAGAAGACACTACTGAAGCCTTTGGATCAATCTTTGGATGCCAAAGCCTACAAACCTACAACCTGGAGAAAGTAACAATGAAGGAAAGGGAGAAACAAGGAGGGAATGATGGATATTAGCGCCGTACAAGAAAGAACAAGGAGTGACAACGGATGGTGGCTCCACACAAAAGGGAAAATAAGAGAGAGTAGTTTGGCAAATGGAGGCTCCACTGGAAAGAGAGTCACTGCTTCTCAAAGAAAATAACTCCTCAAAGATAAAACCCTGTATGTCCAAGAAGTACTCTATTTATAAAAGAGGACAGGGTAAGAAAAAACCCTAATTATCAACAGACTAGATGAGGTGACTGATAAGTGATCCTAATCTAGCCGTTTGACCAAATAACTTATGTTAATTATATTTAAGCTCCATCTAATCCTAAGGCTAAAATCAATACATGTGAACATTCCTCATATCTAGGTTTAAAACAAAAGATCTAACTGTCCAATCAATGATCAACGGATACTAAATGAAGTCTATAAAATTGAAAATAAAACTATAAAATAAATCAAAAAGTAATCAGCCCTAATCTACATTAGCCTCCCATAAGTTCTCTACCTCTTATCCCTCTTTCTTTCCTTTTTTTTTTTTTTGGGGGGGAAATTTCCTTGTAACCCAGATGCACCATATAAACTAGAAGAAGGGTGATTCCAGCTCCAAATTAGGCAAGTTTCCTTCCATTCTCCTAGTCCCTATCTTTTTTTCGGCCTTCAATAGGTCAAAAATAGGAAAACATGCATTTTTTTATATATTTTTTAGTTTGATTTCATGATGTTATATGATCAATAGATCGGAGAAGGATAATTTTGCTCATTCTATAACTTTTTGATCCCTTTATAATTTTTTGATCTAGGGATGATCCTAGCATGAAATATCAAATTAGCATCAAGATATCAATGAGCTGATTATCAAATGCAAGGATGGGCACATTATGTAGGATGAGTCAAATTTCAAGCTCAAATTATGATCAGGATCCAAATATCTACTAGAAATAGGTATTCCACAAGAAACCAGATGCTGATATGCAATCTCCATTAATATTAATTTTTATATATTCATTTTCAATTATTTGTAATCGTAACGTAAATTCTATATCACATGCATTTTAAACTTTATTTATCAAGTAATTCATTATAATCTTTAAAAATTTGAAAATAGCATGAGATTATCAAAGTATTTAAACCCCCAATTATTTATAAATTTATCTTTGAAAAACTTTAAACTAATGAAAAGTAAAAGAAGAAAAAAATTATTTAAGGTGTGCAGATACAGAATTGGTACAACTTAGCATAATACTAAACTGGTAGCCAATTGATATAGGTACTAGTACTGATTTGGCAAACCCTGATTCTCTTTATATCCAATCAAATTAACATTATGACTTGCACTAGCATTTACAACATTCTCTCAGTCAACAGTTGCATCAAATATTGTATTAAAAGAAAAAAAAAGATAGGATTTGATAAAATATGAGAGGAAAGAATTGCTAAAGGAATACAGGAGCATGTTCAACAAACTAATTGCAAAGGGCGTTCTGATGAACAAATGTCAAATAATTTGTCTGGATCTTGGTTACCAGACATAGGTGCAGGTGCAGGTGCAGGTGCAGGAGCATGGGTACGGATAGCAGCCCTCATTAAAATAAAACAACAACAACAGCAATAATAATAGGAACTCTGAGGCAGCAGGTATGGGAATGGGTTTTCAAGGAGATTTTAAGTGCATGTGGCACCCTAAAAGGAAGATTCCCGTTACCTAGGTCTGGATCAACATAATTTTCTATGAAATTTGAAGATGTAGCTGTGAGCAATAGTTTTCTAGAGGCTTCAGGGCACCATACTGGTTCAAGGAACCATTGACAATGGCTACTGCACCAATATGGACAGCAGTCCTTGGAAGCAATGATCACTATTGAAACTATCCTTAAGGCTTCAGGGCACCATACTGGTTCAAGGAAACATTACTCATGGCTACTTCACCAATATTGACAACAGTCCTTTATAGCAATGATCATTATCTATTCTTGAGCCTTGCCCAAATGTTCCCTCCATTTGATCCACATCCACACCATGCCCACGTCTAAATGAGCCACTGAGTTAGTCAGGCTACCGTACCTAAGAACAGACTTCACATGATTCCCACTACCAGAATGATGCATAACTGCAGATGATGGTCTAGGTTTGCTGGCGTACCAAAGAACCTCAAGGAGCCAATCACTAATTGAGCTACGTCTAAGTTAATATTATTTGGAATAAAGAGCTTTACATTTTCTGTTGTATGATATCAGGGATAATTAAAGGAAAATATTACTTCTGTAACGAAACATAAATGGACTGGCATGTCCATCCCTGGGGCAATTCCTTGGTTTGAAGATGCAAGATGATAATTTCCATTGAGAGGCTACAAATATACACCATTGTACCTATGCCAAATGTTATTTAGTTGAAAAAATGAGCATTTTGTCCTTGCTCCTAAGACATCTATTGCTGGCATATAATGAAAAATAAAAGAAATTTTCATGATATACCAAATAGTTTTGGAACATATTGCAGCTCCCTTCAGAACACCAAATTCAGATCTATCATCCATCATCTAATGTCTGTTTACCATAATTTATTAGAATATATAATCAAACACCATTCAATACATTGAGGAGAATTTTTTATGCAAATGAAGTTTGCATCATTCACTATGAACACACTGAGGATGAAGATATCAATCAAAAATAAGGATCTTCTTGCACAAGAAAGGCATGGACACATGGCCTGTTTACAAGTAAATACAACAAGTGGAAAATAACATGCTTTTGAAACAGAGGACTACTGATCTATGAGATGTTGTAACTCTATAGAATGACAAGATAAGCGGGAAAAGGAAAATAAAAATACAAATAAATGAAAGTATACCTGATCACTTTTAACCAAGCTTCAGTGCCTCCCTAAGACCAAAGCTTAAATATTTTTGCTGACCCTTCTTGCCAAAATCAGCATTTCCTTTGTGCATCATTTCCACAAACTCATTGTAGTCTATTCGTCCATCCTGTGGTAAAATATCAAAAAATAAGAAAAAAGTCAAATAAAATATAAATTTGAATTGTCATGTGCAATATTGATAACCCACATTATCTTGATCTATTTCTCGAATCATCTCTTCAAGACGGGCATCTTCTATGCCAAATTCCTCACAAGCTGTTTGGAGCTCATCTTGAGTAATATAACCACTCCCATCTTTGTCAAAATAAGAAAAAGCTGCAAAGAGATTATCCTCTCTCTCGATCTTGTTTATATGCAGTGTTGCAGCTATAAATTCCCCATAATCGATAGTGCCACTGCCGTCAATATCTGCCTGAAAATTTTATTTACTTAAAGAATTTAAGAATAGTGAAACAGGATGGTTTAATATATAAAATATAAACTAAAAGAAAGCTTAACAATGCACCATAAAGTAGATATTGTGAATAAATAGCAACTATAGGTAAGGAATTTGATTTCACAGAAAATCTCTTTATAAAATAGCTATTGCTTTAGCCCACTGAACTCATGGGGACAATGCAAAACATGATATCTCAGCAATCCACCTAGAAGAGGCCGCTCGATACTTAAGCAAACATTTGGACAGAATTCCAATGGCTAACAGATCAAAGGATCACATGTTTACTACTTCAGGAAGATACATTTCAAAATATATAAAGCTGCATTAAATTACCGGATACAATATAGCCAAGTAAAAGCATTTAGTTACCATGAGAGTTTAAAATATTTTTTTATATGATGAAACACATTTAACGGGATTAAGGCTTTGTTATTGTTGTCGTTGTAAACACATTTAGCATCTTGTATCATGAAGAAGGTAATGATGGGAAAGAGTAGTAACTCACATTTAAGACAAATCTGGAATTCAAATAGGGCCCAAAATTGCTGAAAAGAGCATTTTCTGTAGTTTGTTGAAGGTTTCCAGCACGAAACTCCTCTTAGGACATAAAGGCATTTTTTTATATGATGAAACAGAAACACATTTAACGGGATTAAGGCTTAGTTATTATTGTCATTGTAAGCACATTTAGAATCTTATATCATGGAGAAGGTAATG
Organism: Calamus simplicifolius; assembly: GCA_900491605.1. Taxonomy (NCBI): domain Eukaryota; kingdom Viridiplantae; phylum Streptophyta; class Magnoliopsida; order Arecales; family Arecaceae; genus Calamus; species Calamus simplicifolius. Next base: position 246,549 of record UESW01005022.1, read on the forward strand.
ATGGGAAAGAATAGTAACTCACATTTAAGACAAATTTGGCCCAAAATTGTTGAAAAGAGCATTTTCTGTAGTTTGTTGAAGGTTTCCAGCATGAAACTCCTCTTAGGACATAAAGGGAAATTCTTTGACAATAAATAAGAGATATCAACCGGGAAGCTAAGGAATTTTCTTTTTGCTGCCCTGTATGATGTAGCCTAAAATAGTGATATCAAATGTAAGGAAGAGATACAGAGTGGTCCTAATCCTAGAATGACTTTGAAAAGGCCTTTGATTTGTGGTCTTCTTGGGCCATGCCCCTACAAGTCATAAAAGGATGGCCTGGCAACTCAGTACAGGTTTCATTTCAATAATCAAGGTTCTGTCCCTCTACCATTACTTGGTCTTTCTTCTTCACTTAATTTCCTTCACTTTTTCTTCTACATATATACACCACATGTTAAGGTATCCAACATTACAAAGACACCACTCCATGGAAAGGCAAATTCAATTTCAAATTATTTTTGTCCTAAAATAACATGATTTTCTAAGGCTCACAAAAACCCAAACTATTCTACCTTCAGCATTAAATCAAATGTAAGGGATAATGGTCTAACAGAGATGGAGACATATGGAGAAAGTTAAAAGAGTCCTCCAATTCATAAAGTCAATGTCATACAAATAACACAAAAGTAGTTGATGAAGCTTAAGATAATGCTGAAAAACAAAGTTCAATGGCCATAAAATCAAAGGAGGAACATAAAAGATAGTGTGAATACTCAGCTTTTGAAACTTCATCTAGTATGAAGAATATTCTTTTTATTTGCCAAAATATCACTAAAATTAACTTTGAGATTAATTTATTGCCTTCAAATTGACAAGAACAACCTTTATTCGTGATTCCATAAGCAAATTAGACCAAGGCATGGAATGACAATAACAGCAGAGTAAAATCAAAAGAAAAAATAGATTAAAAAAAAGATAATTTTTTTAAAACAGAATGGATCAATGATTTTTTTGAAAAAAAGAAACGGATCAATTTCACACTAATGCTCCTTGGTTTACACACTCAAACCAAATAGATGTTCAACCGATCAAGGATTAAGGATTCGGTCTATCATGGCTCCATCATGGTCCAATCCAGTATAGATAACGTATCAAAGAGCGAATGGATCTTGCGATGCATCCAAGACCTCAAGTCTCTCTAGACTAGGTCATCCTAGTCCATCTCGATCTATCCTGATCACAGACCAAGGCATTCGCATCCAAACGCTTGGGAAGGCTAGCATCATGATACTGATTTTTATATTTATTTTTATATTTCCTCTTCATTCTTGTTAATGGTCATTTTGACACGTATCAATACCTTATCAACATGGGACCAAACCAAGACAGGCACCAAGACTGGGACTTCTATCCTTGCAACTAATAACAAAAAAACACAATCCTAATGAAATATAATAGGGGTTGCCTTAAGTAGATTTTATATGGTCATTTCTCATCTAGCCATGGTTGAAAGAGGCATTCTTCTTACATGACTAACTTGTTTGCATTTATTAAAGAATGGAAAACATAATCGACCGGCAACTCCAATTTTCAAGGGATGTCTTTGTCAGGGCACCTTTAACTAGAACTTACCATGTGCAGTGGAGAAATGGAAAAAGGGAATATGAGCAAATAGACATGGAGTTACAAATATTTAAATCCCCATGTTAGGACCTGTCCTGATGTGAAGCCAAGTAAGTACGATGCTAGGATGCTCCCATTGCAACACTGGAGATGTATTGGCATCTCAACAACACAACAGGAAGCCCAAATTCATTTTTTTTTATTTTATTTTTTCATTCTTTTGTTGGTTTTAACAAATTTTCAGATTTTTCAGACACTTTGATAGACTTTTTGAGCTAATGGTTGGGTTTATTGCGCCGATATAATATGTCCACTTATTTCTTTGAAAACAAAAAGAAAAAAGAAAAATAACAATAAATTTAAATGAAATGAAACTCATCAATGGAATCATGAACAAGTTACAAAATTTAAATAAAATAAAAAACTCTAAAAAGCCATTAAAAGAGGAAAAATAAAGAAATAAATCAAAAAGGGCATCCTAGTGAATTATTGAGATGCTTAGTCCCAAGTGCTTGGACACATATTTTGATTGGTCCTAACCAAGTAGGCTGAACCACGATTCGGTACTGAACTAGTACTGAATTGGTTTGGTTTAGTTAGCTACAAACCGAACCGGCAACATACTATTAGTTTGGCCCTTTTTTTTGTCATGGTTTGTCATTTTTTTTCCTTTTTTAAGTGGTGTGCTCAATTTTAATAATTTTCTTTTGTCAATTTTCATACTAAACCGGACCAATTCAACAAGTTTTAATCGCTTGATTATACATTGACTTCCATTTTTTAATCCCTTGATAACATATTAGGCTTCCAATCAAATGCTGAAACATACTATTACAATAATGGAGAGAATTATACTATGACATTGTTCAATAGGAACTTTAAATAAAATCTTGAAATATTGAGAAAAGAAAAGAAAGATTTGCTCACAATCTTGCCCCTTAAGGTAGAAGAATATATATTGACAAGATAGTAGATGAGTAAATTGGAAAATTCCAATGTAATTGCCGAAAAGAAGAGAAAATTCTAACGTATGGAAATAATCCTTAGAAGGAACCTATTCATTTTTTAACAATATATCATAACATATTTTTTAAGAGTGATCTTTTAACAATTCATGGTAAGGATAGAGGTAGAAATAGACCTAAATTAATATGAAAAGAAATAATTAAAAAAAATATAATTATTTATAATTTAAATATCAACTTGGTCCTGAATAGAGCAGAGTGAAGGAAGCAGATTCATGTAGCCGACCCCATGTAGTTGGAAAAAGGCTTAGATGAGTTGAGTTGAGTATATCATAACACATTTTTTAATTAGAACTTTAAATAAAATCTTAGAATATTGAGAAAAGAAAAGAAAGATTTATTCATAATCTGACCTTTCAAGGATAGCAAAGATGTAGAGTAACAAGACAGCAGATAGGTGAATTGAAAAAATTTCAATGTAATTGCTGAAAAAAGAAAAAAAATTCTAACATATGAAAACAATCCTTAAAAGGAACCTCTCTATTTTTTATCAATATATCATAACATATTTTTTAATTGAAACTTTAAATAAAATCTTAAAATACTAGGAAAAGGAAAGAAAAACTTGCTCACAATCTTGCCCTTTAAAGATATCAGAGATGTAGATTGACAAAATAGCAAATGAGCGAATTGAGAAAATTCTAGCATAGTTACCCAAAAAAGGAGAAAATTCTAACATATTAAAATAATTCTTAGAAGGAAGCTATCTATTTTTTATCAATATGTCATAACACATTTTTTATCATAATATATATGCATCAAATAAATATCAAATTAGATCCCCTAATAACTGGTCGAAAATCTTAGAATATTATGGACAATGAAGAAAAAATTTGCTTAACATCTTTCTTGTTAAGGAAAGCAGAGATGTAGAATGACAAGATTACAAATAGTGAATCTAAGACATTTCAACGAATGGAAACAATCATTTGAGGAACTTTCTATTTCCTTTTATCGTAATAAATATGCACCAATATGTTCAATAAAACAAAAAAAATTGATAAAATAGTAATAAAATTATAATTTACAACCAAAATCAAACCAATATTAATGAAAAGAATTGAATTAAGGGGAAAAAAATCCCTCTTATAAAGAAATCATCACTAAATATTCCATCCACTATTAGAATCCAAAGAGAGCTTTCACATCGTCCAATAAAATGTCTCGCACCGGAGTTGCTACAATCTTGCTTGTTCTCTTTATTTTGAATGCAAATAGGATACTTCGCTCTCCTCAACAACTATTCCCTTTTTTGTATCATATATAAACATTGAATGCTACTTCTATTCCCTTTTTTGTATCATAAATGAACATTGAATACTACTTACTTTTTCTTTGTATTATATATATGAACATTTAATATTACTAACATTCTCCTTAGGACACCCAATTTTTCACCCAAAAATAGTTGAACTAGTGTGATTTGGACCAATTTAGTATGGAAATCAGTGGTTCCAACTGGTTTGGGCTGGACACTGAACCAAATGACCGAAACGAATAGGTTCCTGATTGGTTCTGTTCAAACTGAGCCAACCAATTTGGTTCGATTCGAAAAACCATGGTCCTAACCCTGAGATGGACCAAAACAATTGGTCTAGAGAGACCCAGGGTCATGCACCTATCTTAGGACTTAGATCTCTCTTTGGTCCAATCCAGGACAGTCAAGATGGGTTAGGTCAAACCAAGTCTCAAGAACTCGCATAGTGATGTGGAAGAACCAAGATTATGAAGAAAGAGGCACTTGCAATAGATATGGCTTCGTTTTGTTGTTGGGCATGTGCAAAGCATGTGAAAAGTAACATGGACAGCAATGGTTACAGTCTAATTATTTTTTTCTGATAATTGTGTAATTTCATAAATACACTCATATTTTACCAATATAATTCTCTTGTTTATCTTGGGAAGCAAGAACAAAATGAAGATGCCTGTATTTGTTAAGGAGAGGAGTATCTATAGAATTATGACAAGTGGAGATAGATGAAGTGCCTTGCAAGAGGTTGATTTTTTTTTTTTTTAAGGATGTTTGAATAAAGCATTAGTTAGCTGTTGGAAATTTTGAACCGTTATATTGAACATCTATTAACTTTAGTAAAAGATCTGTATGCCTAAGTCAAAAAGCATATATATTTTTTTTTCACTTCTGTGTTTTTAACCATTAGTTACAAATCAACCATCACCGTTTGTTTAACAATAGTCTACAGCTTCTGGTAGCTTGCAGGATTACAAACATTAATTTCAAATTCATGACCAATGACTTGTTCTAGATGGTTTGAATGTTCAGTTTTGTTTGGCTGTCAATTCCATGTTTAGAACATGTCATTCAATTTTGAAAACCTATTAAATAGTCAAATTTAAGAAGGGAAAAAAAAAATTGGCCCCAGCATTGCAGTAGAATATTTCTCAAAGGTCCATACAAGATTATGAATATGAAGCACCAAAGAACAAAGTATGATTTGGCCATTTGGGCAATGATCCAAATTGATCAATAAATATAAAATACAACATAATTTGATTAACGGACCTTAAGGGAAGAACCAGGATTTTTTTTTTGTGAGGGAGAATTGATAAAGTTACATATCTTAAAATTGAGAAATATATTCTTCACAAAAAAAAGAGAGATATGTAAAATAAAATAATATATCCCTATTCACGTTTCAAAATGATAGATCTTGGAATAGCCAACATAATTTTAAACTTTAACACGTCAAGAAGAATACTGTTACTCAAAACAAATTAATAGAAGAAAATATATAATTTTCCTTTTTATATTATTTATAGTGTCAGCTTAGTCCTGAATAGAGCAGAGTGGAGGAAGCAGATTCATGTAGCCGACCCCATGTAGTTGGGAAAAGGCTTAGATGAGTTGAGTTGAGTAGATATTATTTATAGCATAGCATGTAGATCTAAATAGGTTCAATTAACTAATATACTAAAACCATTAAATCCACAACCTTGGTTCAAAGGCATAGTTAATATAACATAAAAAATGACCGCATATATCATGACATCAAGTAAAAAGAGGAAGAGAATGATTGGAGGAGCTACATTTGACATCAAATCCTTAAGACTAGAGGAAAAAAATGACAAAAGAAATGTTTGGGTTGTATTGAGCCTATCGTACAAGCATAGCCATTACTGTGTTTGTTGATGTAAGAAAGAGAGAATCTTCACATGGGATTTTTTTTTTTTCAATTTGGAAGCGAGGATTTTAGACCGAAGTAATGATCTTATATCCTGTTGATTAAGGTTGGCCGGTTTTTCTGTTTTCTAGAAATACCAAGGTGTTGAACTCTAGACCTGCTCCAAGAGCAAGCCCTTAAAGGAGAGATGACAACCAACTAAGCTAACAATTGTTACCCTCATATTTCTAACCTTAAACATTCATCCTCAAGGAAGGTCTTACCAAACCAACCGGTTAAAGCATGCCAACCTAAATTAACACTAGATTGGTTCAACTATTCTAGTTGTAAAGGGCCCAAACTAGTCCGAACTAAGTAGAATTGCTCGATTCCAATTGGTTTGCAGAGATTCGGGGAATTTAAAGTAATGATTCAAGTCTCAACGGGACGGAGGCCAAAATGGCTCAACCCAAAGAGATTCCAGGACTAATCTCGAACGTTCCATCCTATCTTGGCCATAATACATTATAATATCAACTTTAAATAGATTTAACTTATTTGATGTTCAAATATGTTTAAAATTTGAATGAAAAACTAAAGCTTCACATTTTTTTTTTAAGAAACAAAGCATTCTAAGCAAATACTAGAATGCCTGAATAGGTTGGAGATCGAGATGGAATGAGATGCCTTGCATCTCGCTTCATTAAAAAAATCAGTATACTTTTGTCCTATGAGATTTAAAATCTTAGTTTAAAGCATTAAGAGGCAGTTTGGGGTAATTTGGGCCCCTTAACCTTTTTTCTTTCCTTTTCCCCTTTTTTTTGTTTCCTTTTTCCATCTATTCTTTTTTCTTTTTCTTCTTTCTTCCTTTCTTTCCTTCCTTTTCCCTATTCATTCTTTTTTCTTCCTTCCTTTCTCTTTCTTTATCTCCTTTCTTCTTCTTTCCTTTCCTTTTTTATTTTCTACTTTCTTCTTTTCTTTCCTTCTTTTTTCCTTCATTTTTTTTCTTTTCTTTTCTTCTTCTTCCCTTTCTTTCTTTCCTTTTCTTCTTCTTTCCCTATTTATCTTTCTTTTTTCTTCTTCTTTTCTCATGAATGGGCGCTTTAAAAGTATTTTGAACATCCATAACTTTACTTAGATACCTTGAAGTTTGAACATTAACTAAGGCTTAAGTGAGTACTTTAAATGTACACTATAGTACTTTTAGACATCTATAGACCTCAAAATAATCCTCAAAAATAAAAAAGAAAGCCAAAAAAATGTTGTACTGATATCAAATCAGTATGCAAGCTTGGTACAGAATAGTTTGGTACCATACCATATCAGTCAATTACTAGAATGAGGTACTCAATATCTAAATCGCAGACTTTGCTCATCCCTTTAAAAGAGACATAGGACAAAGTATGTCTTCCAGGTCATGTTATGAAAAGCAACAATCACAAATAGAAAACTTAGATCATGCTTACCGCTTCCATTAGAGCTAAAATTTCAGATTCCTTGAGATTCGCACCAACTCTCTGCAGACCAACCTTGAGTTCCTCATATGTGATTTGACCACTATTATCTGTGTCTATCATCTTGAACATTTCTTTCAGGCCAGCAATTTCTTCTTCAGACACGCTTTGTGCAATGATCTACAATATATAGCAATACCATAGAAAAATCAGACACATCCAGCAAATTTGAAGACTCATACACTGCAAATTTACAAACTCTGAGCTAACAATGTTTTTCTCATTAAAGGATTTATTAAAAGAAGCCATGAAAAGTTGTCAAACATATTTCATAGAAAAAATAATCTAATGCATCATATAGATAAAAGCATAGTTTCAAATCCCAGTGAAAGGGGACGGAACCATCATGCCATCATCTTAGCATCTCGATCATTCCATCCTAAGACAACCCCCATCTCAAATGTCATGATAGCAACACCTCATTCCATAGAAAAGCTGAGACGGCCCGTTCCATGAGATTTAAAACCTTGGATAAAAGTACAAAATATAAAAAAGCATAAATAAATGTAAACAAATTAACTATCTGAAAAACTAGGTAAGATTAATGGAATATTAAAGTACTCTAGGGCCAATGTAGTTTTAGGGATTTGTCACACAATAAAGCAACCAACTAGTAGTCTTTGCCTTCAAGTTTAACATAACCAAGATTACAAGATTGGGTCAGCTTTATCCTACTGATGCAAGATTGAAGTAAGTTGGCTTTGCCATGTCAGGCTCACCTAAGCCGCATCAGATTGGTGCCATTGGGTTGGCTAGGCACAGGCCCACTTTTCAATAAGAAGGTTGGGCTCATTCAATATCAGCTGGCCCAGTTTTGCATGATGAAGACTACCATGTTTCTTTAAGCAGGAGATGAATTTCAGAAAGAAAACAAAGACAACAAAACCATACTGTGTCAAATTACAGGGTTGATTTCAGTCGCACCAAGCTATTTGTGGTATAGAGATTCAAATTTATAATCAATTTGTATCCAAGCTCTGAAAGAGGAATTGAAATGTGTATCTTGAAACATAGTATCATATATCTTTCATGTGGAGCTTGCAGAAGTATTGAATCTTTCGTGGAATTCAGGCCTGTCTATCTATGATCCATCTTTCTCTTTGCATATTCACATTACAGGAAACAAAATACCAAATCTGTCAACCTAGAGATTTTATAAGAAGCACAATGACAATTCTTGATAAAAACTCTTATGCAGATTTCCTGGAATGATTTAATGCATTGGCAAGGGACTTTCAACAGAATATACAGGCAAAAAGATCCGATTGTGACAGCAAATGAATTTAGCCAGTCCAGAATTTTGATGATTTAAAATGAGATGGACATAAGAGAGTATGATGCTGTGCTGGTACTCAAAATTTCTGTAAAGATAAAGCTTTGTCAGATGTATAAAAATCAAATCCTATAATCTGAAATGATTACTTTATGATTTTAAATGAGCATTTTCTATGGTGAAAACATGCACGCCATTAAGAAATCAGTTTTGTACTCAGAATACATTAACAGCATACCTTCTATGTGGTTTTCAATTCTCTTATTAAACAATTTGGTTAAATTGCTATTTCTATTTTATTTGGTTAGGAAGTTAAAATAAACAAACCAGAAAATATAGTTCTTATGCCCATTGGTTAACTCCACAAAAGATAAGTGCACAACACTGAAAAAGCACTTCCATAAGTACAAGATATCACATCAAATTTCTCCAGTCTCACAAATTAATTGACGGCATTTATCCCACTACTATGCGATATCTACAAATTGACAGCACTAACAGAGACCCTGAAAGAATTGGATAGGTCAAATTATGCAAAGTACAATATAATGCCTATGGGGTCTCAGTCTAAAATAATGGCATTGAGAATTAATCATAAAAATCATATCCAGTATGGTGACGCTAAACAATGACATTGGAAATATGAAGCAAAGAGTATTGGAACATACAAGGCAACATGTAGAGGCGCCACCAGTTAATGCAGTTGGCAAGCATTCTAATCAAAGCAACAAGCCAAGCAATTACATGCAGAATTTTCTTTTTTTTTTGTAACTGTGACAATGAAGCTAAATCTGCAGAAGATTAATGTAACAAGCATCACAACAAGTTAAACAAGATGTAAACACAAGAAACAAAATACAGAAAAAAACACACTTAGGAAAGTTGATGCATCATTCCAAGTTTCTGGCTATATTTAAACAATGGACAAGATTATTTGGATCTATGGATGGAAACCAGAATTAAAACAGACTCAAGCACACCTGGACAGAAGCGCATAGAAATTTTAATCCTGGGAAGATTTATGTGATAAATCAAATTAAAGCACAGATTGTAAATAAAAGTTTCAAGTTTTATTATATATGGCTGCATGTAAAGCTTTTCTATGCTTGCTTATGAATTATAGTAGGTAATGGTAGGTTATAGCACCAGTTTCAAATAGTGAAGCAAGCTTAAAATTGTATAAATTATTCAATTACTCACCCTAATAGCCATTTTCTTAAGCTTGTTCATTGCAGAAAATTGCTTCAATCGAGTGAGGACAGCGGAATCAAGAGGCTTATCAGGAGCTACACCATGAACTTGGACCCAAGGGTGGCCTGCAGGAGTGGAAAGAATATCATCCAGCAAACAGCTTTTCAAAGCATAGGTGGAACCAAATACATAATTTAAATAGGAGGCATGGTTATCTGAATTTTGCGACAGATATTTAACATATTCTTGGCTTACTTTCTATATAGTTTTTTATGGCTTAGCAAAATAATATTGAATATAAGACATTGAAAAGCCAAGACCTTAAAGGCTTAAATGTGTTTTCCAACAAAAATGCAATAAGTGCTTAGCATGACATTCAGATACTTCATAGGCATTAGACTACGAGAAAACATATGATATGTGATGGTGAATGCATGCAAGGCCACCAACAGGTAATTTATAAATTATACAGCACTTCACTGAACTGAGAAAATATCAAGCTGTTAACAAATAACATTTTACCATACTGGTAGGAAAAAAAAAACATTTTCTGATACAGAAGGAAGAAAATAACACTTTACATAAGATGGGAAAACACTGACAGCAATGGAACTTACATAAAACTTCATGAGCAGTCAATCGCTTTTTGGGATCCCTCACAAGCATTCTCCTAACCAGATCCTTCGCACTCTCTGAGATACTGGGCCAAGGATCTGATGAAAAATCAAGTTCACCTTCTAAAACTTGTTCAAATATCCCTTGCTCTGATTCTGTTTTGGCAAATAGAATATGCAGTCAGTAAATTTTGAATCTTAAAGACTAACTATCTACACATAGCAATCAAAGAACAACAACCACTAATATCCTCACCATCCCAAAATGGAGGGACCCCACTCAATAGGATATATATAATTACTCCTGCACTCCAAACATCTGCCTCGGGACCATAATGTCTCAGCAGAACTTCCGGGGCAACATAGTATGGACTACCAACAACATCTGTAAATGTATCGCCTGAAAAAAGAGAGTCTCACAGTATAGATGATGTGCTGAAAGTACTGGCACCATCAAATCATAAAGGCAACTGTGTTAAAATTTCTGTAATATGAATGGAACAAATAAATATGAAGATTTATTTCATGAAAAAAATGCCACACTATCATAAATTTCAACTTTTAAATGATATGGCATTTCTCAAATGTTTTTCTTGGGTAACTACCCTGCTTTCGTCTTTCCTTTATTGCATATCAAGTTCATCTAGTTCTAGTCAAGATCGGGCATTTGAAGCTGATCATAAGCACCTGAGTCAAACAAAGCACAACTAATGACTGAATAAAATTAATCAGGCAAAGTCAGCAATCCTTTGAAAAATGGAAAGGAACAAATCATCAAAACCTAACACAAAAAGAATGGCAACGAAATGAATTCAGGACATCAAATTGGCTATATTCATCATATTGAGCACAGGTTAAGCAAAATTATTTTAGATACTATTAATTAACTTTGAGGATGTCTGATTGAAATATTGTAAATTTAAGCAACTATTAGCAATTTTAAATTTAAGCAACTATTAGCAATTTCAAAAAGTTGACTATACAAAAATCAGTTTCAAGTAGAAAGTTGATCATATTTAAGGTAGGTTCAGAAAAAAAAATATTATAATTTGGTTTTTTGAGAAAATTTGTAATTTAGTTCTATTGTTAAAATTCAGATCCAATTGTCATCCTGTATACATCAAATAAGGACAACAATTGAGTGGCAGGATTTTTAACTTTAAAGACTGGCAGCCTCCTAATGCCAAAGCCACAGATGGCTGCCAGACTTCTGAACCAAAGCAACTATAAGTCTATAACCATGAGATAACCTTGCTATGAAACCTAAATTAGCTAATTCTTCCCAAATTAGAAAGAGTCTAGATGAAGGGAAAAGGTGACAAGATTTGGATAAAGGAAACTATGTCAACGTGCTAGGCACAAAATTATAAGCCAACAGATGAAATTGAAATAGCAATAATGATAAGAACCAACTGAATAGTAAATCTCTAAGTTTCTGGAGATCTTTTTTTCTAATCAGAATTTTTGAACTTCAATGGCAAGACTAAACACTGTCAAAACAAGCAGAGGGTTGTCTTCATGTGGGGGGATAGCTTCAAAGAAGCCATGTTGAAAGTATATTTGATCTCTCTCACACTCAGGCATCCCCCATGAGAGATAAGTTTGGATTGCAGTGAGACCAACCATACACGATAGTGGCATAATCTGTTGCTTATGGTTATTAAATGACTGAAGCTATGTTTGAAGCATTGTTTTAAATCCCAGTGGGGCATTCCATGGGATGATGGGATTTTATCTTTCTGCAATGAGTTTAAACAGCCATTTGTTTTGGGTTGCCATCCAGGCCCCAAACACTCCATGACAGGATCATCATTTGACCCCTCTTCCACTTTTTCTTTTATCTGGTCACCTCTGCTCAAAATCCTAAAGCACCGATCTTTATGGACCAGAAACCTATTCATTTTCTTTGCCAGGTGGCTAACATCCTGAATATTAAAGTCTTGTTTGTTATGGGAGTCAGGGTCATCAACCAAATAGATAAAAAAGGGGATAATGTTAGCTTTACTTTCCCAAACTACCAGAGAGGAAGAAGGCCTCCATATTAGAAAGACTAGAGGCATGGAGGGCCAACTACAAGACTACGGCTACAATACAAGTCATGACCGATTGAATCTAGCCCAGCATAATGGCTTAACCAACGGGTCAATTTTTGTCCTGTTTAGCCATAATAGCAGGCACCAAAAAAATGGGTAGAGTGCTGCACTGATAATGATATTAAAGTCATTGCCAGATATAAAATTTTCTGTCATAAAAATAAACCTCATGGATTTGTAAGAGGTCAAAATATACATAGTTGCTACATTACAATTTAACAAAGGAAAATGGAATCTTAACACAATTACATATCTTATAAGCACAGTTTCTGAGACAAAAGGCATGCACATGCCATAAGTGCTAAAGAAAATGCCATCCCATCTTTGCAAGCCTAATTTTGAGGCACTTTTGCTTTCAGTATTGTTTTAAGGGCAGAATCTGTTGTCAAAATAAGACTTTGAAAAATCTTTCTTATAGTTTTATATGCATGGTCTATCATGTCTTCATTCTTTTGTCCCAATCAATGACAAAAGAAGAAAGAAAGAAGAAACTTGCATGACCTTTTTTATTTCTGAAACCTACTCTCTACATGAGGACATAAAATTTTCAATTTTTTGAAAGATAACATACTTTCAATTAGATGCTTATAAATACAATTTGCACGACTTCTTGTCTCTCTTAAAACTTGCCCTCTCTAGCTGCAAACTACATCTGGTTAGCATTCTAAAGCAGGTTACTGATAAAAATTTTATAGTCTAATAGCAAAGAGGTTCCGCATTCATTTATGTAAGCTCCCTTCAATCCCATTGGCATACAAAGCTGAAACTGAAACAACATACTGCAGGAATGTTTCTTCATTTCATCCACTTCAATCGATCCAACTGGAGATGTTCTATCTATGTCATGTGAAACATTAGATTCAATTGATTGAAAATAACAATATAAATAATTCAGCAGCAAAATGATGTATTGGTGTTCTATAGAATGCTGATTCCCGATTCCAACAAAAACATGCAGTGTTGTTAAATAAATGGAACACATAACATTGTACATCAATACACAGAAAAACAGAAAAAGAACATGTTTCACATCAAAAATGAGTTTGTACGGCAATCAAACAATCATGGCAAAACAAATATCAATGAATAATCCTTCCAATGTCAGACTAATCTAAAGAAAGTACCTGGCTTTAAGAATATGGACAGCCCGAAGTCGATCGTCTTAAGTGGCGAGTCCTCTTTCTGATTGACGAAAAGAAAATTCTCCGGTTTGAGATCCCGGTGCATGACCCCTAATGAATGGCACGATTCCACGACGCCAATGATCACTCTTGCAAGTTCAGCAGCCGCCTTCTCCGAGTAGTGCCCCCTCTTGATGATACGATCAAAGAGCTCTCCCCCAGCACACAGCTCCATCACGAGGTGCACAGCTACGGCGTCCTCGTAAGCCCCAACAATGGAGACCACATTGGGTTGGCCGCGATGTGGTGCATGATCTGAATCTCCCTCCTCACGTCCTCGACATCCTCCTCGGTCACGAGCTTCCGCTTCGCGATGGACTTGCAAGCATACTCTCTTCCAGTGGCCTTCTCGACGCAGAGGTAGGTGGTGCCGAACTGCCCCTGGCCGAGCTTCCGGCCGAGGCTGTAGTGGTCCTTGAGCTTCTCCGTCTGGCGCTGGAAGACGGAGCCGATCTGGAGGCCGACGCTGGAGACCCGCTTGACGTGGGCGGGCATCTTGGGGGAAGAGGATTGGGAAGGAGCCCCCTCCGAGGCCGAGGCCGAGGCCGGCGACGGCAGCGGCTTATTTAGGTCCTCGTCAGGGATCTTGACCCGCTCCGGTGCCTTGTCCGGAGCGGGGTCCGCGGCGCCGGCGGCGGTGCCGGCGGAGGCAGGAGCCGGAAAGGTCTCCGGGCCGTCTGGCGAGCGGGTACGCCAGAGCGCGGCAGAGACGGACTGGAAGAATCCATGCCCGGCGCTGCTGGGGCCGACGCAGGTGTTCCCCATCCGCTTCCGACGATCTCGATCTAGGCTGCGATCCGGATCTCGACCTCAGCCCCTCCGCCGCATTTGGGGTTCGTCGAGACGAAGGAAGCGGAAGCGGAGACGGGCGCAGGATAAGCTCGCGTGAGGATTTAATCCGATGAGGGAGGAAGACGGAGAAAGGAAAGAAGAGGGCAAGAGTGTGGCTGACCGAATCGGCTGCTTTCATCCAGCATCATTGGTTGAAAAAGGGGGCAGCAATGACATGTCAGAGCTCGCGCGTTGCGATTAGTTATTGGCCAGCCAACCAGCAATCATTCAAGGGCATCAAAGAAGGCAGGGCCTTAGTTTGTGCTGAGCTTTCCATTCGTGGCATTGAAGTCAATGGAAGTAGTTAACAAGATTTGAATGTAATTAATACGTTCAAATTCATGTAATTGCACTCATTCACTTGACTATTTGTTACCCTCTATGATCAGTTCAATGTAAAGAGTTGGAGGCCTTCTTATTAAAAATCCTTTTAACAAGGATATATATAACATTAGACACGTCCCTATCTTTTTTTTTTTTTTTCCTTTTTTTTTTTGGTACTTCCTCAGTAGTAATGTTGTGTTATAATTAATTCAAATTCACTTACGTTTATATAAAAGTTTGCAATTTACAAGTTTTATTATTGTCATCTATGTGCATTCATCTTCTTATTTTTCAAAATGAAAAAATTAACTCATCCACATCTTAGATAAACCTGAGGTTATCTCCTAAAAGGTCACATTCAATTCATCTGCAATAAGAGATGCTAGCTTATAGATGTTTAGGTTAAGCTCAAAACAATAAAAAAATTAACACAAAACTTAACATCATTTTTAACTATATTAATATGCTTCCTTCCCTAGTTTGTTGAGTGTTGAATATCTTGGTTCCTACATTAGCCCTTGCCAAATGCATTGAACCCTATCAATATCAATTTTCCTAATATAGCTTTCTTGTTACATGGTAAGAATTTCTTAAGGGTTTTACTATAGTATTCTTTGATTTTTTTAATATTAAAAATGCTATTTATTTGATCTTATTTTAAGATGGAAATGTATCACTGGCAATCAATTATAATGGATTATGCATATGGCTACTAAGTAAAAACATTGAACGCTTCCATTCTTTGCAATCATTCTTTGCAATCCTGGTGGTGACATATCAATGGAGAGGGAGCATGCCATCATCACCATTTGGATCAAGGAAGGCAAGGATCAAATTGGTAAAGAAACTGTTCTAATAACAAAGTGCTGCTACTCAGGAGAGAAAAAGAGAGGCACTTCACTTCTATGATCTCATATTCATTGCTTGGGCCCCTTCTTCTTTATTCTTTCTCTGAAGAGCTTGGAATTGCTGTCAACCCATAAGAATCTTCAAGAAAAATTTTAACTTTCGAGTGAATCATTATTCCAAAAAATAGGTGAAAGAGCTTATGGTACCAATGATTTTCTCTTCTTCTTCTCAAGTTTAATTTCTTGTTGTTATCAGTGAGACCCAATCAAAATTCTTGGATGGTATAAATTCTTAAGGTCCATTTATAAGTTCGAAAATAAATTTTATGAAGAAATATAAAGAAACATACTTCAACGTTTTAAAACAAGGTAAACGTGATGACCAACTCTACCAATTAAAGGCATTTAATATTCTGACTTGATCATATTTTTTTATAAAAATAATAAAAAAAAGTATCGTACCAAAATCTATTGCTTAAACATGCAGTCTTAACGTGGTAGGGGTTGTTTACTAGACTTATAAACTTATTTGAAAATATAATTGCTTGTTAATTAAATATAATTTGGATGGTAAATTTTAAAGAAAATATTTAGAGTTAATCAATATTAGTAAGTGATGACTCATCTTTAATTAATATGTGATTGGTGAATTTTTTTTTTATGAATCCAGGTTTTGTGGAGGGAGGGGAGCAATGCCCTTTTTGCAATGTCGGAATGAGAGCAAGATCATCTCGAACTGGACCTCCCGTAACACATAACAAATATTAATTTTTTTTATTTTTATTATTTATTTATTTTTTTAAGATTTGCAAACAAATCTTTCAAGATTGGACCAAACTAATGCGTTAGGTGTAAAGCTTAGAATTATTAGCAAAAGCCAGGGAAAGGCTTATCGGTGGGCTGCTTATTTCTCATAGCCGCGGTTTTTTTTTTTTTTTCCACGAAATAAAGGCAGTTGATTTTCATAAGATAAAACAACGCGCTCATCTTGTTGGATGGTGGCCAAGAACACCTACGTCCAATTATCACGGTAAGATAAAAACCAGTGTTTTAAAATCGGACAGTCCAATCAAAAATTGATCAACTTTCGAACCAAAGTAATTTAATTTTTAAAATTTTAAAATATTTTATTTAAATTATATTTTATTTATTATTTTATATTATTAAATTAAAAATTAATTATAATATTATTCGGTCGGATAAAATCGGTTCGTTGTCCGATCGGTTTTCAAACATTGGCAAAACCAACGTGCGCCCCTCGAATTACGTTATTTATTTATAGAAAGAAAAGATACGCTCTCGCTCTCTCTCTCTCTCTCTCTCTCTCGCCATACGTCTCCGTTTGCAACGCTTTAAAACATCGCTCGGATCGAGGTGAACTGAACGGAAACAGAACATACCTGGGACTAAGATTCAACGCTGGCTTTTCGGTCGTGCTTGTTTGCCGGTCCGTAGAGGAGACCCGTAATTTGATTGATCTCGAAAGGAGATTTGCGTGGGAAATAGAATGGTTTCGAGGGTTTTATGGATTCGCCTGCATGCCTCTGCCCGCCGTGCATCACAGCGACGATCCGTGAAGCGCAAGCTGGATCAGGAAGACGGCGGGGTCCACCTTGACCAACCGGCGGACGGCTCTGCCTTCGCCGACGTGGCCCAGGCGGCGGAGATGGCGGCCATCCGTGAGGCGCTGGAGAGGCAGCAGCGGTCGATCCAGAAGTTGTGCGCGGAGCTGGACGGGGAGAGGACCGCATCGTCGACGGCGACGAACGAGGCCATGTTGATGATCCTCCGGCTCCAACGGGAGAAGGCGGAGGTGCAGATGGAGTTCAGCCAATTCAAGCGCTTCGCCGAGGAGAAGATGGACAACGACCAGCGCGAGCTCGCCGCCCGTGACTACCTCCTAACAAGCGCGACAAGGCCCTCCGATCCCTCTACAGCGAGCTCCACGCATACCAGCGCCGCCTCCTCATCTACCCCGAGATACCTGACGCTGCTGCCCCTCGTTTCGCCGACCTCCCTGCCTACGATTACCCTAAGCTGAGATGCAAAGTTTCCCTAGATCTCGACCCTGACGGCGATGATGACGAGTATACCTTTGGAGACGAGGAGGGGTTCCAGAGCTATTTCTCGGTTTGGAATGGCCGCGGCCAGGAGTTCAACAAGGGGGATGAATTCCCGATCACGGTGGACGGCCGGCCATTGGATAATGGCGATAGCAACGATGATTCGAGTGATAGGGTGTACAATCTCGATGCAGTGCACGGGGTTCCGAGGGTTCGGGGGTGCGACGGCTACGCGGGCGCAGCGAGGGAGAAGAGGAAAAGGGGAGTGGATGGAAGGAAGGAGGAAGCGGTGACGGAGAGTCGATTAAAGAAGCCGCCATCTCGACGCGGACTGAGAATTATGCTCAGAAGCTTCGCGCGGAGGTGGCGCCGGAGAGCAGGGCCGTGAAGAAGAAGCCTTCCATCACGGGCTTTTCGATCATTTCTTCTCTGATTAAGGTAAAATTTATATCGTTTCGTTATTTGATGCGTTTCAGTTGATTGGTCAAGTAATTAAAATTCCTTTTCTTTATGAATTTATATCATATGATTTGTGATGACGCCCAATCATCCATCTTGAACGTAGGGAACGGAGTACTTCTCCAACCTTCGCTTCATCGGGTTGCCTGCAAAGAAGTCCCAAGACCGGAGAGGATTCTCCGGTGGTACCCTCCGACGTTCAAGTTAGCGACTGAGGTCACAGCTGAAGAGGGGCTCGAATGAGCCTTTTTGGTATGGAAAAGAGATCAATTTGATGCTGCCAGATCATCCCCCTCGAACGTCCGCGAGCGTCCGGTCGCCTTCCCCAGCGAGCCCAGGATCTTCCGGCGAGCTTCTCGCGTCTGGGAGCCTGCAAAAAGTCCCAGGGGCTGGAGATTCCGGCGGGACCCTCCGACGCTCAAGTCAGTGCTCTGGGCAACAGCCGTGAGCTTGAGGAAGCTCGAAAGAGAAAGAGAGAGAGGCTCGGAGAAGAGCTCTCTATGAGCAGAAATGAGCGTTTAAGAGTATTGTTGTGGTTATCAGTTCTTAGTTCTGTTTAGTTCAGTTCAGTTACCTGGTTGGGGGTCTCTCTTACCCATTTTATAGGTGCTTAGAGTTTGTCTAGCTTGACTAGTTGAGGCCTTGTAATGATGACCTTGATGGGTGAAGTGTCAGAGCTGATGTCTGTGAGACTTGGGGTGCCGCCACTTGTAAGAGCATTTAAGGTGATAGCAGCAATGGTAGAGCTTGCTTCCTTCTTTGATATGTCAGGACTGCAGGTCAAGTCCCATCAAAGTGGGTGGCTGCAGCTGGTTGGTGGGTCAAGTCCCATCAACGACGTGGCCAGTGGGTAGGTGGACCTGGTGTTGTCAGGCGGCGCGAGTCAGAGAGGTGGCTCCCTGAATTGCTGGGGCCACGCTGGGGCCAATCTGGAGAGAACTGGAACATCTCGACCCTCCCAAGGGAGCCGAGGCTGAGCCTGGTTGACGAGGGGCGGCCGGGGCCGTCCTCCCCGCCAGAAAGTGCCGGGGCGGGGCCGGCCCGGCCGGCTCGGAGATGCCGAGGCCGAGAAAGGCCGCCAGGGACGGCCGGGGCCGACTCGGTGGGCCTGAAGACTCCGGGGCCGAGAGGGCCGGCCAGGGATGGCCGGGGCCGACTCGGCGGGCACGGAGACTCCGGGCCGAGAGGGTCGGCAGGGATGGTTGAGGCCAACTCGGCGGGCACGAAGATGCCGGGGCCGGCTGGAAAGTGCCGGGGCCGGCTAGCTTGGACACACCGGGGCCGGCCAGCTTGAACACGCCGAGGGCCGGCTAGGAAAGTGTCGGGGTGGCCTAGCTTGGACACGCCGGGGGCCGGCTAGGAAAGTGCCGGGGTCGGCTGGGAGGTGCCGGGGCTGTCTAGATTGGAGACGTAGGGGGCCGGCTAGGAAGACGCCGGGCCGCTTGGGAAGGTGCCAGGGCCGCCTAGCTTGGACACGCCAGGGGCCGGCCAGAAAGTGCCGGGGCCGGCTGGAGGTGCCGGGGCTGCCTAGGTTGGAGACGTAGCGGGCCGGCTAGGAAGACGCCGGGCTGCTTGGGAAGGTGCCGGGCCGCCTAGCTTGGACACGCCGGGGGCCGGCTAGGAAAGTACCGGGGCGGCCTAGCTTGGACACGACGGGAGCCGGCTAGAAAAGTGCCGGGGCCGGCTGGGAGGTGCCGGGTGTCGGCCTTGGATGCGTCGGCCATGGAGCCGTCGGCCATGGAGATTAGAGCAATTGGGTGTGCGTGGCTTTATGAGGCCATAAACGCTACCGTGGCCGAAGGACCCTTTGGAGGCCAAAGGGGGCTCCGTCGGTTTCCTTCCTTCATGGTTCTCTAATGGGTTGGATCAGCCACATCAGATGCCCCCTCGCCCCTGAGTCAAAGCGGGTCCACCTCAGCAAGGAAAAAGGGGCGTTACCTCCCATGTGGCTGATCCTCGCCTGACTTTAGGCCTTTAACTTTTGACATGAAGTTTGGATGTGGGTCCCCGTCCACATGCTGTTGAGGCAAAGAGCCAATGATGCCGCAATGATGCTCCTGAGACAAAGGGAGCCATTGCCGTGGAGGCAAAGATAAGCCGCTGGGGCTGTAATAAGGCCGTTGAGGCTAAAACAAGATGGCCGAAGCAGAAATAAAACCACAGGGGCTAAAATAAAATTGCCTGTGTGTTTGTGTGCTGGTCCGGAAGGTGACTCAAGCGGGTATGGGCTGTTAGGGATTTGAACCAACTTGGGGCGTATGCTAGCCAGGCCGAGTGGTATCCGTTAGCCGTCATACCATCGAGCTACTCCGAAACCACCTCGGGGGTTTCGTGGCTGGCCCGAGGGGTGACTCGAGGTCGCTGGAATCATAGGTCTTGAACCACCGCAGGGGTTTCATGGCTGGCCCGGGGGTAACCTTTTGATCACAGGACCGTCGAGAGCCTTTTGAATGTTTGGTTTTCCCATAATGCATTTAGATACTAATGAAAAGAAACTTTTTCTTACAGTGTACTTAGCTCTTTGTTGGAGGAATTTGTCTCCTTCTGCTTCGTTTTGGGAGGCTCCACGTTAGTGGCTTTTGTTGATGAGCTTGGAGGGGCTCTTTACTTTGGCTGAAGTTTAGAGGTGGGTGCTCGTCAACTATGAGCTGACGAGTTGGCCTCTCCCAGCTGTGAGCCGATTGACCGTTGGCCGCTAATGCAGGGCTGAAGCCGTTGAGGCTGAAATGAAGCCGTTGAGGCTGTGACGAAGCTGCTAAGGCAAAGTTGAGGACATTGAGAGCCTTTTGAACCTCGGAGGGTGACCTGAGAGTTGAGAGTCGTCATGTGCCTTTTGTAACGAGCTAGCCTCGAGCTTTTTGTGCTGAGCTGGGGTCGAGCTTAGAGTGTCAGCGCTTGGGGTCGACCGAGGTCTTCCCTGCTGGACCCGCCGACCGGGGTCGGGCTTGGTACATCACTCTGCCAGTGGTACACTGGGCTTCATGCCTAGCTGGCCCAGGGCTTTTTGTGCCGATCGGGATCGGGCTTTAGTTGTTGAGAGCCGATGGTATATCGCTCTGCTAGTGGTACACTGGGCTTCATGCTTGGCTGACCCAGGGCTTTTTGTGCCGATCGGGGTTGGGCTTTAGTTGTTGAGAGCCGATGGTACATCGCTCTGCCAGTGGTACACTGGGCTTCATGCCTAGCTGGCCCAGGGCTTTTGTGCCGACCGGGATCGGGCTTTAGTTGTTGAGAGCCGATGGTACATCGCTTTGCCAGTGGTACACTGGGCTTCATGCCTGGCTGGCCCAGGGCTTTTTGTGCCGACCGGGATCGGGCTTTAGTTGTTAAGAGCCGATGGTACATCGCTCTGCCACTGGGCTTCATACCTGACTGGCCCAGGGCTTTTGGACGCCAAGCGAGGTTGGCCTTGGATGTTGATGCAAGGTAGATCTTCCCTGCATGACATTTTTAAGTCTTAATGAAAGAAAACTGTCTTAAGTGCAATATACTTAGCTCTTGTAGCACCCATGTTTTTCCTTTTATGGATTTGAGCACTTCTGCCCGCTGGTGGTCTGCCCCCTAGGAAGTCATGTTAGTCGGATTGGAAGTGTCGTTGCCCTTACTTGGGCCTTCCCTCGCATTGGAGGCCAGGACGAGATGCCTGTGGCCAGGAAGAAGCTGGAAACCGGGACAAAGCTGGAGTCCGTTGAGAAAAGCCTCGACAGTTGGCGGTCATTGAAGATGAATGGCTGGGAGAGTCCATCGAGGGCGTTGCTGAGAGTTGATATCAGCGGAGTAAAAGGCCGATGGAGTTGCTGAGAGGGCCCTTTGCCTAGCTCTTTCTTTGAAGAGATTGATTGCCCTCGGTGCTGAAGCTTAAGAGCAGCAGTCAAAGCCTTTTGTCCTCATCTTCTTCCTTGCATTAATTGCAACAACACTCTCAGCTTGCTCTGGCCGATTGTTGAGCCTTTGAGTGAGCTCTTCCAGCCGCCGGTGTTGTTCATCCAGATGCTTCCTCATCTTATGATTAAGGTCCTCCCCAGATGACTCGAAAGACTAACAGAAGGCAGGAGATCGGTGGTGCTCAGGTGAAGCTTGATGGTGATAAGCTTCTTTGTGAGGAGATTTTCCGCGAGCGGATTACTAGCCAACTGGTGCAGTTATCATGGGCGACGTGAGAGGCTTGGGGTGCTGCTAAGTGGCCCCCGAGCGTTGCTTCTGCAGTTCATGAACTGCTACTTTCAAAGCTTGATCTTGCTGATTGAGGATGGCCAGCTGGTTAATCAGAACAGCTGAAGCTGGTGGTGAAGGAGGGGTAGGGAGAGAGAGACTGGTCTTTTGTCGCTCAGTGCGATGTGGATGCCTCCCAGCACGATTGGTAAGAACCTCTGGCATGTGCATCACCACCATTGCTATCTTAGAGGGGACAGAGACTTATAGCTCAAGGAGACAGAGCTTTCTTTCCTTCAGCGCGTCCCTCCTTCCTGGCGCACCAATCTGATGACGCCCAATCACCCATCCTGAACGTCGGGAACGGAGTGCTTCTCCAACCTTCGCTTCACCGGGTTGCCTGCAAAGAAGTCCCAAGACCGGAGAGGATTCTTCGGTAGGACCCTTCGATGTCCAAGTTAGCGACTGAGGTCACAGCTGAAGAGGGGCTCGAATGAGCCCTTTTTGGTGTGGAAAAGAGATCAATCTGATGCTGCCAGATCACCCCCCTCGAACGTCCTCGAGCATCCGATCGCCTTCCCCAGCGAGCCCGGGATCTTCCGGCGAGCTTCTCGCGTCTGGGAGCCTGCAAAAAGTCCCGGGGGCCGGAGATTCCGGCGGGACCCTCCGACGCTCAAGTCAGTGCTTTGGGCAACAACCGTGAGCTTGAGGAAGCTCGAAAGAGAAAGAGAGAGAGGCTCGGAGAAGAGCTCTCTCTGAGCAGAAATGAGCGTTTAAGAGTATTGTTGTGGTTATCAGTTCTTAGTTCTGTTCTGTTCAGTTACCTGGTCGGGGGTCCCTCTTACCCATTTTATAGGTGCTTAGAGTTTGTCTGGCTTGACTAGTTGAGGCCTTGTAATGATGACCTTGATGGGTGAAGTATCAGAGCTGATGTCTGTGAGGCTTGGGGTGCCGCCACTTGTAAGAGCATTTAAGGTGATGGCAGCAATGGCAGAGCTTGCTTCCTTCTTTGATATGTCAGGACTGCAGGTCAAGTCCCATCAAAGTGGGTGGCTGCAGTTGGTTGGTGGGTCAAGTCCCATCAACGACGTGGCCAGTGGGTAGGTGGACATGGCGTTGTCAGGCGGCGCGAGTCAGAGAGATCGCTCCCTGAATTGCTGGGGCCACGCTAGAGCCAATCTGGAGAGAACTGGAACATCTCGACCCTCCTGAGGGAGCCGAGGCTGAGCCTGGTTGACGAGGGGCGGCCGGGGCCGTCCTCCTCGACCAGGAAGTGCCGGGGCGGGGCCGGCCAGGGATGGCTAGGGTCGGCCCGACCGGCTCGAAGATGTCGGGGCCGAGAAAGGCCGGCCAGGGACGGCCGGGGCCGACTCGGCGGGCCTGAAGACTCCGGGGCCGAGAGGGCCAGCCAGGGATGGCTGGGGCCGACTCGGCGGGCACGGAGATGCCGGGGCCGGCTGGGAAGTGCCGGGGCCGGCTAGCTTGGACACGCCGGGGCTGGCTAGGAAAGTGTCGGGGCCGACCAGCTTGGACACGTCGAGGGCTGGCTAGGAAAGTGCCGGGGCGGCCTAGCTTGGACACGCCGGGGGCCGGCTAGGAAAGTGTCGAGGCGGCCTAGCTTGGACACGCCGGGGGCCGGCTAGGAAAGTGCCGGGGCCGACTGGGAGGTGCCGGGGCGCCTAGATTGGAGACGTAGGGGCCGACTAGGAAGACGCCGGGCCGCTTGGGAAGGTGCCGGGGCCGCCTAGCTTGGACATGCCGGGGGCCGGCTAGGAAAGTACCGGGGCGGCCTAGCTTGGACACGCCGGGGGCCGGCTAGGAAAGTGCCGGGGCCGCCTAGCTTGGACATGCCGGGGGCCGGCTAGGAAAGTGCCGGGACCGGCTTGGAGGTGTCGGGTATCGGCCTTGGAGGCGTCGGCCATGGAGCCGTCGGCCATGGAGTTGTCGGCCTTGGAGCTGTCGGCTTTGGAGCCGTCGACCATGGAGCTTAGAGCAATTGGATGTATGTGGCTTTATGAGGCCATAAACGCTACCGTGGCCGAAGGGCCCTTTGGAGGCCAAAGTGGTGCTCCGTCGGTTTCCTTCCTTCATGGTTCTCTAACGGCGTTGGATCAGCCACATCAATTTGTTTGTTTGCTCTTGGAAGTGGGCTTTCAGAGATGGGTTGGCATTAGGTTTTTGGCAAACAAATTTTATTTTTTAATGTTTAAAAAATAAATTTAGTAAGTGAGAGTCTGTTTTAATATCTCTTCTGCAACATGGGGAAAAGAAGCTTTGGCTATACATCACGGGCGATTTATTGGCGAAATTTGTCTGAAAGATTTTCTTCTGTTAGGATAAGAAGTTCCAAGGTGTTTCACCGTACGGTGGCTTCTAGCATGATGGTTTTATCGAACTTTTGCGCTAAGCCTATAGCTTTCTGTATCGCCATTCAGAAAATTTGCTTCTAATGATGAGGTCAAACCCAGGCTCGCCAAAAGATTGGGAGAGGCTTAAAAATTTACAAACTATCATGTAAATAATATATAACTGCTAAGAAGAATAAGCTATCGGTTTTCTTCGATCTATGAGTCCATGGTACGTAGGTGTTTATCTAATTTCTTCTTTTTAAGTGATTCGACTGTGCTTGGAAATTTGGTTTCTCCACTGCTAGATATTGTAACCTTGCATCCATTGGAAATGCCAGTTGGTGTTTTAACTGGATTTCTAGCTGACAACTGTAATATTTGTGGCAAGTTTCAGCATGGATTAGCAGTGCCATTTTATTGTTCAAATTAGTGATCCAAGGTATTATTGCAACATCATGATGTACGCTTTAATTGGATTCCATATGATAAATTGACAGATTTGTTGTTGCATTTATAAAATGCCATAGTTGGTTGTGATTGGTTTTTGCAAGCAAACTTTTTCATCCTAACTGGATTTTTCCTTAGTCTTCTATTTGTCTAACTTTCTATATATGATTCTTTGTCCCTCATCCAGCGAATCATGTCATTTGGTTTCTGGAGAAAGAAAGCAACTCAAAGCGAGTACGTAAATACGTTGTATCAAGATGATATTATATTATATATATATAGTTCATGCAAAGTCTTAACGGCATATTATTTATTTTCAGGTATAGCTTTGAACGTCCAAAGAGCAATATTGGCTTATTGCTGCTTTTAGACGAGGCGTACTTGATGAGCTAGGGGAGCTGTTTCGTAAAAGAGCGCAGAACCGCTGCAAATGCTAGAATATTGCATCCCTGGTCTTAAAAGCATGTGTGCCATGCTTCATCAGATGTGATATATATTGTTACATTTCTTTTTGCGATATGTATAACAATCAATGCTATAAGAATTTTGCTGCTATAGATATTGGTAAATGCCACCATCGATATGATTTCACAAATTCCATTATGATACTTTTCATTTAAATTTCATGGTGCTGTATTTTTTTATTATATTTATAAATGTACAAAAATAAATGTCTTAACAGATGCAAAGAAAATAACTGCAAATGGTTTTAAAAAATATTACAGTACTTTTCAGGTATGAATTGTATGGATCTATCGTTGGAAAAGGTGATAAAATATTTAAATTTCGTGGTGCTATATTTTTTTATTATATTTATAAATGTACTAATAAATGTCGTAACAAATGCAGAGAAAATAATTGCAATGATTTTAAAAAATATTACAATATTTTTGAGTGTAAATTGTATAAATCCAAAGGTGAAAAAGATGATGAAATGTGTGTGAGAGAGAGAGAGTTGGAGTTAATTATATTTGTATTTTATCAAGTTTAAATCTAATCACTGCCCTTATCAATAAATTCACATGGATTTTAAAGTAAAAAAATCATGTCTTAATCATTGTTAGTTACTTTTAAAAAAAGTTTGATCAAATAAATAGGAATAAATAAAAATAAATATAAATATGATAAAGATAAATACTAACTCTTTCTAAAGTGATGATAATATTTATTTCATAGGAAAAAATAATTTGGGTAAACAAAAAATTGCTGGCGTAAATAGAAATTATTAGATTAAGAATGTCATGTGTTGCACGCCTCGAAGGATAAGACACATAAAGTTGGACACATGACACACATTTGCTGGCTAGTTGTCCCATTTATCCTATCTTTATAAATACAGCCTTATTTTTTAGAACATCATGTGTCCAACAAATTTTATTTATATTTACAGTATTTCTTATAATTATAATAATATTTTTTATAATAATATTATTATTATTATATTTTATTTAAAATATATATAATATATTATAGTTAATAAAAATATTAAAATTATTGTTCTAAAAAAAATAGGTTTCTGACATTTAATAAGTAAAGATTTTGGAATAAACTTTCAATTGAAATTTTTAATTAAGCAAAATTTTTAGTAGTACTTTTAAAAATTTTATTAAATATTATAAAATTACTTAAAAGTACTTTTAGGTCTTTAAAATACATTTGGATAAGTCAAATGGGGTCTAAGGAAAAAAGTTTTAATCTTTGTATTGTTTCAGTGTGGTGTGCATTCATTCGTTGACTACAGGACATTTTATTAAAGTATGTATTAGCTAAGACATCGTATTTGTTGGACCAAAAAAAAAAAAAAAAAAATCTTAAAGCATGCATTAATATAAACATATGTGATTAATGGTTTCATGATGAAATGTATAAATCCAAATGACTGCTCTTAGTTTGCTAAGGGACCGTTCAATTCAAATATAAATTTATATTGTACTTTATTTGCTTATATATAATATAATTTTATTAGCGAAAAAATAAGGTGCGCTTAAAATCCATGTACAATCGAAACTTTGTTACATATCAGAAAATCAAAATGTCCATTATTAGCTCGAAAATCACGTGTTTTCACCATCGCCTCTCCACACAAGTGCGGGTTAAATTCCCCAGCTTGGCTACTTTGACAACGTCTGGAATTAAGTTTGCTTTCTAGTACCAATTTGAAACATAATTAATGGGTGCCGGAGAAAAAGATGTCAAAATTATTGAAACTATATTACAACAGCCCGACCCCCAAATCAAATATCAAAAGCATGGTGTCAGAAGTCATCCAACAGTATCTGACAGCAATGGTGTCCAAATCCATCGTCAAAAACATCCAATGGACCATTGGAAGCAAGCAACTGACAGCAAATAACCTCACTGCCAGTACAAAGTTTGTCGAAGTTTGACCTCAACCAGATCCAGGATGTTCCGCTCTTAAAAAGTGGAAGAAGTGAAACTAGAGCCAAGCCTTTTGTATTAATTGGTTTCAAATTGTAAGTTCTCCATGTTTCCTCCATTTAAGTTTGAAATAATCTCAAGCCTATGCATTTGATTCCTTTGCAAGAATGCTTTTTCTTATTTTTGAATTAAGTTTGTTTCTAAAACTGTGGGTCCCATGAATTTCGGGCCATTTAAAGTTGTTCCATATTTGAAATATTTTGATTTATTTTGTTGTGAGAAATATATTTTTGAACTTATATTTGACTTGAGATTCTAGTCTCATTATAAACTCATTTACATTTATATTTTTTGGAGGTTTTTAATAAATACATTATCTGGCATATGTGAAAATACTGTGAAATATAAAATCAATATCATAATTGTAGAAATTATAGAATTTGAGTGGACCCCTCGTTAGTAGGCTCACTCTCAAGGGAGGTAGAAATTTCAGCCTCATTTCTGTTGCGGATATCACTGATCTTAGCTAAAACAATAACCATATTCTATACAGAAACTGGCCAGAATCAATTAATTTATCATAGACATGAGCATTCTGACACTCTAGGAATATAAGTGATGGAAAGATAATACAGAATGATGTCACAACCGCATGTATTGATAATAGCACCACCTTACCCAAGTCTTCACCTGTTTTCGTAAATAGTATTTGGCATTTTTTTTTCTTTAAATCACTCTGAGAAAAGATGGGTAACTAAAAACAGACATGAGGAGGAATTAGCTTCCCTGGGTTCATAATATTGTTGGGATCTAATGCAGCCTTGATTCTTTTCATGGTTACCAGTGCTCCCATGCCAATCTCTTCTTCAAGGTACTAGAGGAAACAAGAATATACAAGCCTCAGAAAAATTTGAAAATAAAAAATTGATGCTCAGAAGAGGAAACATGAAAAATCATGGAAAAAATATTAGAGGATTCTGAATTTACTTAGTTTTTTTTAATATAATAGTTAATTAAAATCCATCTAGTGTTCTTTTAATTAAAAAAATAAAAGGAGAAAAAGCCAGACAGGGAAACCTGTGCAATATTTTACGTGCTTGATATATCATAAAAATGCTTACAGAGAGAAATGTAAAACACGACATTAAGCCAATGGTAGTGTTGGAAGAATAAACACTTCAAGGTTCAAACTGCATTCGATACGAATATTGGATACATGTCAGATACAAATACTTGTCAGCTACTTCTAGTATACATGTTGAATACTATTTTAATCTATCTTCTTTTCAAAATTTAGAAAAGGCATAATACATCTTTAGATAAGGCCAACATACTTCCGTTCCACCTCTGTTGTTGTGGGATTTCTTTCTTTCTCTATCTTTTAAATTTTCTGGTGAATTTATCCTTTTTTTTAATAAATGGTTAATTTTAAGGTTTGCAATGTTGACATTATCGTATGTAGTATAGATTATGGCCTTCCTATATGGACAATATTATTTCGATAACCTATTATGCTCCAAAATGTTATGATACAAATGTAACAAAATATATATTTACTCATGTTCAGGCCCTAGAATTCATATCCTATTTTTCAAAATTTGCAATAACCTCACCATATCATCTCTATATGCTGAATCCTTATCCATCCTACATAGATGGTAGACGTGCTTGGTAATGAGTGGATTGGCTTCTTTATTCTAACTATTAGTACCAAATATTTCATCATAATGTTGTTCCTTGTATTCTATTAATAGTGGCACCGACAAACTACTTGAGAACTAGGATATGAAATTACTCCTGATCTCATGCAATGCTATAAGGCAATAAATAGTGGTAACATTTG
The DNA here is from genome assembly GCA_900491605.1 of Calamus simplicifolius. Lineage (NCBI taxonomy): Eukaryota > Viridiplantae > Streptophyta > Magnoliopsida > Arecales > Arecaceae > Calamus > Calamus simplicifolius. Next base: position 275,858 of record UESW01005022.1, read on the forward strand.
TTTAGCCAAAAAAAAAAAAAGTGACAACATTTCAAATTTGCAAAACATGTCTGCTTCTAACATGGCAACGTTCATCCATGCATTGCTAGATTCCTAGTTTTTATAACTTCCATGAATTCTAAATTCCAAACCCTATTTTATGCATATGTTCTGCCAAATGATATTAAATGCTGGATTGTTATTTGGTTTATAACGCTAGCTCATGGAAATATAGCAGATTTTTTGTTCAAATGAAGCAACTTTAACAAAGCCAGAACCTGTACCTTCATTTTACCAACACCAACACCATGCTCTCCGGTACATGTTCCTGTTCACAAAAGGACAGTCCAAATTAAAGAAAAGTGAATAACTACATGCACTGAAGAATTATGCTATATCTATATTTTAGTTCTTGAAAAATATTTTAATTCAACCATTGATTATGCAACATAAAATTAAGGCATCTGGTAGAAGTTTAAATTGAAAGCCATTATAGAAAAAGGTATCATATGAAATAGAACCTACTTATCGAGACCACCTAATATATCTTAAATGGTAGAAGGTAGGCTGTTTGAAGTAGAATGTAGATGCTGAGCAGGGATTCTAGACCCAAGGATTGACCATCCGATAATGGTATGATCTTCAATATGAGGTAATATAGGGGTAGGATGCTATATGCCTCGATATAAATAAGAAGGAAAAAAGAAAAAGAAAAAAGGTTTACCAAGCAATATGTGGTCAGCACAAGGTCTAAATGCTTTGATACTACTTGATATGGTATGACAAGGGTCTAGTTCATCTAAAATCAATGGATACCAGTCCACGTCATTCTGGCTTATGGCTGGTAGAGGGCTAGTATTCATAAGATTTCAACTTGATGTTTGAGTAACATCTTAGTTCAACGTTTTAAATACTAGGGGGGTTGGCAGGGCATTGCACAATCCAAAGTATCAACATAGTGTAATGTCCCAAGTGTCATGATAGCATGAGTAAGGAAATGAACAAGGACAGGATGGGAGATCCATCGTTCCCACCCTCCATCGTATTCCATGGAAAAGCTGGGTAGTTAAATACCTGTTGTACATTATTTAAAGTGTTGTCTTGGTCCAGGACAATCAATTAGCACCTTGAATTTCAAAGTTGTGATACAAAGCATGAAAAGAGGGTGACTAGAAATAGGTATATGGTTCGAAATGCTTTCAGAAGCAATGCAACTAGTTTCTGTTAACACCACCTGGTATCAGACGTGCATAAAATCTATTAACTGATAGCATATGATGCAGGGCCATTGGTGGCAACTCTGCATAGCTGCATGGGTGCATCTAAGTGATTGAACCAGGATTACACTCCTAGGTACTTGCTGTCCGGTTAATATGAAAGGAATAAAAAGAGTTATATCAGATATCATGGGAAAACAAAGGCCTTGTGGGTATGCCCGAGGATTTGGAGGGTAGGAGTGGATACTAGGAATGCTAATTTCCAAGTTTTAGGGCATGACACAAAGGTTGGTTGTTGGCCTGAAATCAGATATCAGGATTTAGTGCACAGATTTTTTCAATCATGCACTGATTTCATAAAATTTGGTGAAGGTAAAAGACAGAGACAAGGATATAGAGGTTTTCTTCACTTTATGTAGGGCTTCTAGAGATCTAGAGAGATTAAAATAGTGAGGAACGGAACTGAGATTTGTTCTCAATATAACGTAAAACAAGCTTTGTTGTATTAGCTATTAACAACAAATGTAAGACAACAGCTAAGAATGAACAGTAGAAGAGAAAAGAAGAGTATAGAGAGAAGTGCGAAAGAAAAGCATAATCAAGCGAGAATAAAAGGGAAGTAAACAGTCAAAAATCATCAGTTCTGTTCTTTGAACTTTGACAACTTACATGGACTTTGTTTCCTAATTTTTGAGACAAAAACAACCACAAAACCATGGTACGATATTAAGAGAACCATCATTTTTTTCTAATATTACCCCAAGAGTCTTTTGACATGGTCTGGCTTTGAAACTCCGAATCAACTCAAAATTCCATCTGGAAGCAACCCAAAAAGAAAAAAAAGGAGGAATAGATGCAATTGTGAGGAGTCTAAAGGCCTTAGATTAATCTAATGTTGCTAAAATGTTTGTAAAATCTCTTCATCCTTTTTTCCTCATTATTCAGTGCTGCATGCGCTTTGAGGATAAAGCCACCACTTTTTCTCTATTAGCTAAACTGTCATTTTAAGATTTTAATTATAAAAGTTGTCACTAAGGATTTGGTCTATATCCTTATCCTTTTGCTCTAATTATAAATGAGCCTACTAGGTATACTTAAGATGATATTTCTTTATATATGCTATTTGCAGTTGATATAGTATTAGCGAATGAATCTTAGGTCGGGATTAATCAAAAGTTAGAATTATAGATAAATACATTAGAACCTAATGTTTTAGCTTAAATAGGATCAAGACAATATATGGAATGCTATTTTAGTCAAATTAGATATAGAAATGAAGGTTGAGTGAAAATTAAACATGGAGATCATTTTCTATATTTTAGATGATTACTCATAAAAAAAGAAGAGATGGAGGAGAATGTTGTTCATATGATTAAAGAAGATTGAATAAATGAAAACGTACAGTTAGAATATTATGTGATCACAGGATACTAGTTAAATAAAGAAAAATTTAAGATGGCCATGAGACCAGCTATGCTCTATGGTATAAAATGCTGGCCAATTAAAAAATATGTTCACAAGATAAGTATGGCCAAATCAAAATGTTGACATAGATGTATTGCAATATAAGAAAAGATAAAATAAAAAAAAAATCATTCATAAAAAGGTGAACATAGCACCAATTGAGGACCAACTAAGAGAATGATGACTTACATTGTTAAGGCATATATGATGTAGATTTAAAAATGCACCAACACAAAGGAGTGATTTAATAGACATAAAAGAAAATAGAGATTGATATAGATCAAAAATCAAATGAGAAATAGTAGTAAAGAAAGACTTCAAATCTTTACATCTAAAAAAAATGTATGGTCCTTAATCAAGCAAGATAGAAAAAAAGATATTTATGTAACCAACCCAAACAATTTTTTTTAAAATAATTTATATTTTTCACATTCTTTTGTAATTGTCTAAGTTATAAATAATTAGTTAAATAATTATTAATTTAATTTAAAATTTTGATGTTTGTTTGTGAAACTTGTAGATATAGATCGAAAAAGGAAGAAGGGTGAAAAGAAGCACGATATAAGTTGGATCCAACATGTGATGCTTTCTGGTTAACATCATTAGAGGTGCAATTGGTGTGATGCAAAGTGTGAAAAAAAATTTCTTAAATTTTATAATTATAAATAAAAATTAATTTTTAAAACTATATAATTTACGTTATAATGCCGAAAATGCATGAATTATTTCATAAAATGCCTCTATATTTTTAGCATAATACAAATTTTTAATATTTTTATATTTCATATTTTTAACTTTTTTTAAACGTTAGATAATTTGCATGATAATGCAAAAAATACCTGAACTACTTCAAAAAATGCTTTTATATTATCTACACATAATGCTAATTTTTCATAATTATGTTTTTAAAATAATTTTAAATTAATTTCAAATGGTAAATTAATATTTAATTTTATAAAATCTAGAATATTAACTTTCAATATAGATTAATGTAGAACCCCTACCAAGGGTCCCACTTATTTTTTTTTTCAATACATGGGTATACAATAATCACTGATTATTTTTGAAATTTATTTTAATTTAAATATAAATTCAGGTAAAATTAATTATATCCAAATTTTAATGAATTGCTATCAAATTAAGAAAGTACCATGCATAACCCCAAGCATGTTACCAATTTGACAAAAGTTTTTTAATATTATTTTATTGTTAATTATGTTTTAATCCAAAACTACATTTACATAATGATTGAAAAAAATATGCTTCCTTCTTCTAACACATAGATCACATTAAATTAGCATATCATGAAATCATACCCAAATATAAAAATTTGGTACAATATTACCTCGTTCTCTATTTTTTTCTTGGCCTACTTTAGGCATGAAAAAGAAAATAAAGGAAAAGAAGGGAAAATAAATGAAGGAAGAGATGGATATGTGGTAAAACTTTAAATAGAATTAGAAATAAACAAATATAAGAAGTGATCAAAGTAGCTCCAATTGAAGATAAAATGAGAGAAAACTGATTATAGTAGTTTGGACATATACAATGAAAACTTTTGGATGTTCAACTCAACTCATCTAAGCCTTTTCCCAACTACATGGGGTCGGCTATATGAAGACTTTTAAATGCTCCAGTTAGAAAAAGTGATCTTTTAACAATCCATGGTATTGATAGAGGTGGGCATAGATCTAAACTAATATGAACAGAAATAATTAAGAAAGATATAACTATTTGTAATTTGAGTGTCGACTTAGTCCTGAATAGAGCAGAGTAAAGGAAGCGGATTCATATAGCTGATAGCCTGACCTCATGTAGTTGAAAAAAGGCTTAGATGAGCTGAGTTGAGTTGAGAAGGAAAAGTTCCTTTCTTGATTTGAGATTCAAATGTCCCTTCAGTCTGTATTATTTCCCAAATTTTACCTAGAAAATAGTTAGAAAAAAATTGATGAAAGGCAGAGAAAGCACCAGGGAGGCATTCTTCACCTCCCTAATCATTTCAACAATTGCCACAGCAGTGAATCACCCAAACTAAGCCATGATGAGCTAAACTGGGTAGTTGAAGGTACAGGTCAGTTCCGGGTCTGTACTGACCTGATTAACCAAACCTTGCAAGTTTCAGATTGGTTCAACATGGCCCAGACTGGTTGGTTTGGCCCAATTCGGATATTCTTGCTTATGCCTTTTTATTTAGTGCTGATGTTTCCAAAATAAGCAGGTCACAAACAGTAACTATAACAATTACGTAACCCAAATGTGCACATGCAAGGAATTTTAAGTTGGACCATCGTATTACTTATATGTATATCATATAATCTCTTTCTAGTTTATATTATATACTAGTTTATTGAAATCTGGCATTTCAAAGCCTTTCATGAGGTACCTTCCATTGACAGGGCACTGTGAGTTATGAAATGGTTCAGCCTCTCTGCTTCTTGCTGTTGTTCCTCTTGGTCTGGATCAAACAGAATACATGTATGGAAATTCCCATCACCAGCATGGGCAATTACCATACTAGGGACATACACAGAATATTTATACATGGTAAGAAATATATTCCCATATGCCAACTAAACTGAACACAATTTTTTCAAGTATAGATAATATATTTAATATAATTTGGTACACCAGTAGGTCAAACAACATACCACAACAATGGTGAAGTGTTGAGCTCTTGTTTTGATTTTGAAATGCACTCCGCAAGCCTTGATAAAGGAACACATACATCCTTCAAAAAAAGGCATTAGTAAGTAGGAGCTGTAGAAAATTTCTCCTATGTCATTTCATAAGTTATCTGGAACAGTGGACATGTTTCCTGCCTTTTCCAAGGAATATTAAGAAAGAATCAATTTAAAGAGATTACATCTTCTCCAAATGGTATGCTGCGAAGGAAGCAAAATGAGGTCAGGTCAGTGTTAAACTAGAAATTGTATTAAGCATGTGCTATGCATGTGCCTTGAGGGTAGTTGAATAACAAAGAAAAAAAGGGACACACTCCCATCACAGGAGCAACAAAAAAAAAAAAAAAAGATAAAAATTAAGTGTAACAAAAATGTGTATGTTAAGATGGATATGTGGTAAAACTTTAAAAGATAGAATTAGAAATAAACATATAAGAGAAATGGTAGGAGTAGCCCCAATTGAAGATAAAATGAGAGAAAATCGATTTCAGTGGTTTTGACATATACAACGAAGACCTTTAGATGCTCCAGTTAAAAAGAATGATCTTTTAACAATCTATGGTAAGGATAGAGGTAGAGGTAGACCTAAACTAATATGAATAGAAATAATTAAAAAAGATATAACTATTTGTAATTTGAATGCCGATTTAGTTCTGAATAGAGCAAAGTGGAGGAAGCAGATTCATGTAGCCAATTCCATGTAGTTGGGAAAAGGCTTAGATGAGTTGAGTTGAGTTCAGTTGAGTTGGACTTTCAAAATTGGATATGGGTGGGAGAATAGGTGTGTATATATAAAACATTTCAGGATGGTTCTTCAGTAATTCAATGATTGAAAGAAAAGTTCTAAGATTTTTGGTGATGACAGCTGTTTGAGATGGTTGTATCTTTATCAAGGAAAATGAGTAGGTAGCTTGGATGTTTCACTCCACATTAGAAGGAAATTGAGATACACAATCTAAAACAAAACATTGGTACCTTTATAAGGTGCATATTTCAGCAAAAAGAATAAAATAGAAAGCTTTGGGTTGTAATACCCTTTCAAAATCTCATTTCCGTTCCTATACTTCTATTGATACCATGTTTTGATTTTATATCATATATACAATTCATCCAAAGGCCTTGCCAGTTATTTTTAGCCTTATATCATGAAGTTTTCAGTTAACAAATGACCAAAACTGTTACCAAGAGAATCTAAAGCTTGAGAAGGGTAACCGAAAGTATTTGGTTCCTTTGATGCATTTGATTCATCTTTAATGCATTAAATGGTACCATGATGCTTTTACACTAAAAAATGTATTAAAAATGATTTCATATTAAAGAATGCATTTACATTAAGAAATGCATTAACTACTTCATGAGCCTTTATATTAAAGAATGCAAAAGGCATTAAATCCTCCATCAATTCTTTATATTAAAAGAGTGTCAAATTAGGCCTTGGATTGATTTATATATTGCACAACTTTGTCTTGGTTCATGGGATCAAAATCATTTAGCCTGGTTTAAATATTAGAGTCTACTTTTTTATGGTAATAGTACAACAACACTAGTCTAGACTGAAGATCAAAAGGGATTATTTTAATTTGCTGAGCCTATAAGGACTTATGAACCGAAGGAAGTTTTTAGCAGTTTAGAAAAACGAATAGGAAGTGTTTGATGGTTCTTAGAACTAAACAAGAGTTGCCTGAGGTTTCTAGTTGTTGTCAGATGCTGTTGCAATCAGAACACCATGAATATAAAGGCATATGATATTTGCAAGGGATCCCAATCTCAATTTCAAATAAAATCAATTTTTTATCAAGAGTCATTACTTTAGGAGTAGCATCTATAACTTGCCCTTTATCTCTTTCATCCTATCTCCTCCATCCTCTCTCTTTAAGCCTTTGTAACTTGGTCCTATATCAAGCCAAGAGTGAGAACCAAGTCAGTTCAGTCACTTGATTGCTTGATTTGTTTGTAATTTTATTGTTGCAAATTGTAACGCCCCAAGCCCGTTTGCTGGCCAATTAACCTATTAGTGGGCCGAGTCCATTTGGCCTTAAAAGACTCGAATACAAGTTAATTGGTAGCAGATGAATTTGAATTACAACTCTTCAAACTATTTTTTTCCCATCCAATAAAAGACTATTTAAGTACGGAGGTATTACAAAAGTAAAAAAAGATTTTGTTTGGCATGCCCCCAACTGAATTTTTATAATTATTTGACCAACAACTTCTTAATGCTTTCAAGTTCTAAACCCCCTTCCATCAAGAACTACTAATGGCTTTTATGACTAAACCATAAAAGCTTGCTAACATCAAATTGATAAGGGGCCCTTTAATGAGAAACCTTTTATTCCAACCAAGTGCTGCGTCCTCCACTATTGCCCAGGTTTTAAAATTTATTTTCATTATATCAATCTATAGATTCCATATTATTTAGGTCTTTTAAAATCTATTATTTTTTGCTTTTTGAATCATTTCTGTACAATTCCTCCAATAACACTAACATCAAATTCTGCACTAGAACAACATGAGGAAAAATTGTAATAAAAAGGATTATGTAGATGAACATAAAATAGATGCATCTCTATCAAATCCTCTGCATGGTTCACTGTTTTAACCGTATAGATCTTGCCACCCCACCTATAGTGCAAGCTAGAAAATATGCTTTCATTTTAGGGCAATTGATAAATAAAAGGACATCTTTTTAGACTTTTGTTCCCTTTCCTTGGGTGAGGGGAGCAAGGATTTATTCTAATTTTTTCCTTGAGAAGATAATTGTAAAAGAAAAGGTGGATCCACAATGACATTCAATATAAGAAACAAGTGATACAGAAAGAGCATCGAACGAGAGACAAACCGTTAATAATGCTTCCAAATTAGGTGCCATCGCTAAGCAAGCCCAAAGTGCCTCTTTCCTTATCTGCAAGAAAAGAATGGCCATCTAAGACTACAAAGGTACCCAGACAAGAAAACCATGCCAGTTCCTTAGAAGTTTCTGAAATCACAAAACTATGACATATCTGAAAAGGTGTCATTCTCTTATTAATGGGGAAAAAGTTTGAACTCAACCCAGCTTTTTTTTTTTCTTCCAAAACATTGCTGATGATCGAATGTTTTATTATGATATGTTGCTGTCAGCAAGTCAATATGTTGTATTTGATGTATTTAAGCGCACGTTTCTTTTTGTTAGTGGGTCATTAGTCAAGCCCCAATAATCTCAGGTTCTTTATTTTATAACCAACTGTTAAGGTAGGGTATAAACTCTAAAAGCTATTTTCATGTAATTTATGTTCATTGGTTAGAAAGAATATAACATTGATATTTCAATTGCATGACCACTCACACATTGGCCCTCTAGCCAGAAAAAGAGTCCATGAATGCAGCTGGAGAATTATCAGACTGGCGTGAGTGTTTACCATGGAGAATGCACCTGGAGAAATTATCAGAGTGGTGAGAGTGTTTACCATAGGGAGGATTGGGTGTTCCTAAGCATTGAAACTTTGTTTTCAGCTACAAATGAGATTGGGCATGACACATATGGTTGCCGAAGTGGACAATGACTGTAGAGTTCCTCCACCAAGGTGGTGATCTCGTACTAATGCTTGCGAGTGTCATCACATTGAACAGTCAGAATCCTTCTCAAGATTTGAGGTGTAAACCAAAAGCATAGCTTACAGATAATCCCTTAATATGAATGATAGGACACTTTATTGCATTCTTAAGGATCACTAAATTTGGGGACAAACTTTGTATTGCCCACGATACCTTGGATTGCATTTCTGATTAGGAGTACAATGATTTTTGGGCTCAAATGCTAGTGAGGATTAGGCTATCCAACATGGAAACTATCATATGGCATAGTGCCCATATGAACAAAGGCATGATCAGACACGAGTCCTAGGGTCCATGCTATATCTTTTGTTTTGGTATATACCTAATTGATTTAGTTCACTATTTTGATATCATGTCACGCTTGACTAGAAATCCTCAGCCACAAATGTGTCAACTGCGGCATAACCACAACTCATTACCTCACAAGCATGCAAGACATTCATCATGATATCAAAGCAAATAAACTAAGCAACAGAATATAAAAAATTAAAATTTAAACTTAACGATTCACATGTCCAAAATTAATCTCCATGTATCTGTTGGGGAGCGCGGAATACCCCCAAGATCACGGCTATAGCGTATATGAGTAATACAAAAAACTTTTACCGTTCTAATCTATGAGTATAAGATCATACCTTCAGATTTGAACTTTGGAACACTTTGATTCGATTGCTCGACCTCAACCTTTTAGCCTTCCGCCGTATTCCCGAAAATACCTTTCTTCTCTCACAAGATGGTGGGATCTCTTAGCCGACCTGGGGTTTCTTTTTTTTTTTTTCCTCAAAACGTTAACCCTAGCAACCAACTGAGAGGGTATTTATAGGGCTACAACAGGGACCAATAGACAAATATGAAAAGGACTTCCCACGTAATTAAATCTCCCAATTCTACCCCGGGTTAGGATTCAATTACGTAAATTACAATTCATTCCACTAAAGAATTATAATTGTACTCCTAATCATATTCGAATTTATATTTTCGAGCCTTTAATATTAAATACTTATTATCTCCCCACGTTAAGATTACAGATATCCACCAATTAAATTTAATTACTGACAATATAATTTAATTGGCTTTTATTATCCTTGAGACTTATCCACTTAACTTATTTGATGTATCAGATTCAAAATCCACTTGCAAGATTTGATACAATCAAAACTTATAAGCTTTCTCAAGGGGATATCATCAATCCAAATTAACAGGACGTGAATTCCTTCAACTATTAATATTCACCATATATATAATGTTATTGCCCAACCCACTGAGTTTATTGACTCATATAGAATCTTACTCTATGTGTAATCAAAGCAATAATCACTACATACACGTGTCTAGAAATAGAATTCGGATTAAGAGCATAAGTAATCATAATATTCATGAGTTTTAAATTATTTTATAAAGTCAGTATAAAATAATTAACTCAACTGGGTCCTGTTCAATACACATAAAGTGTACTAGCACAAATAGTTAGAATAAACCATTCCCCGTAGTCAAGACAGACCTACTAAAAATTTGTGCTACAGTTCTACTGATGGTGTGTCCAATTTTATCTAAAATTGTGAACAATAAACTTGTATTCCAAAAGAACCGATGATCTAGTCTTCTGTGTGTAAGCTGTACTCTACACACTAGATCAAATACTCTTTGTAAATACTAGACACATGCACATATATAGTAAATGGCACACATTGCTCAAAATGAATTCTCATTAAAATGTAAAGACATAACATAAAGCATATCTTTTAGTCTATATCTCTATCAGTATCCTGTTTATTCTTCAATATTAAATATAGAGAAAGCATAAATAAATATTATTCCTAATCTATGGCATAAGTTGAGCTCTCATGACTCCTCACTCCCCCATCAGTGACCCATCAATATCTTATTTTCTAGATCTTAAAAAGGAAAGAGATCAATAATAAACTCAACAGCCCAACAAGCATCGAACTCCTTAACTATATAATTCAAATAATAAGTCAATAAATTTTCTTAATAATGACACAATGCACATGAGTAAGTAGTTATATTCGAATATGGTGATGGTAAGACTATCCATAACTCTCAAATATTAAGTTCATACTCATAATAATAATCAGATTAATCAGGGTATGATGAATGAATTCAAATATTAAGTCGTTAACAAAGAGATAGATAAATGGGAATAAACCCTAATATGAAGAAGTCAGGGTTTGATGAATGAATTTTAGGGATTAGAGCTACTGGACTACACTCAAATATACAATTATATTTCTATACGAACATTTTAATTATCATCAGATTGTGCCAGCCCCAAGTTATCTTAATTAAGATTGTCTTGGATAGAATTTGATTGGGTCCTAGGATCTGGACTTGACCCAGTTCAAAAGGACAAAATGCATCCCAGTCTTGTTTATGACTAGGACTTGTTTCCGTGCCCAGACCTAATTATAACAAATGGTGAAGTGCAATGATTTATGTCCCAACATGCACTTTCATACAATACTTGCACAAAGACAGGAATAACAAACTGAGCACAATTCAGCAAATCAAGTGTAATTTATCTATAGTTTCATTATTATTCAAGATAAAATTGTTATTTAAGTTGAATATTTATAAGAAAAGGAATGATAATTAAAGACAAAATACATAACAGGAGTTCAACAAATTTATTGTTTAAAAATTCAAAGCAAGGGAACTAACATAATAACAAGATAATATATAGGATAACTCTAGCTATAGAATCTGATAGCAATTCACCATCTTACCCTCCATAGCTCCTCTTTAGCATCAGCATCTTCCACAAATACAAAATCAGATCCATTGTATTCAGAAACGATCTTCTGAACCAACAAAGTTTGTTCTCGTGAATATGCTTCTGATAAATGACAAGTGAATAGAGGGAAAGGTTTCAGTTGATGTCAAAGACTATGAACAATATCATTTAACATATTACATAATATATGATGCCTTTGGTCCACAAGATTATTAAGCTCTGCCACCTGAATCAAAAAGTACTGAGTACAGTGCTAAACAAGGCACTTTTCATATTAAAATAAACCTAACATCCTTGAAAAGAAATGATACTACAGAAGAGTAAAACTATGATTAGCATCAGTAAGGACATAAATACAATTTCATATTTTTGTGCAGCAACAATCATTCCCATACACAAGCTGCAATTTTCACATGATGAACTGAAAACAAGTGAGAATGCATGATTATTAAAATGAGCCACTCAGACTTCAAAAAAAACACATATTAACAAAAATTCTAGGAATTAATGTGAGCAATATCTAGGTGCTAACTGATTGAGTTCATAAAGTCTCTCAATGTCGATACAACAGACTGGGTCTGACCCTGCCCTCACCCCGAATTTCAGCAGGGCCTTCATCCATCATTCTCAGCACATGTGCATGCATGAGAGAGAGAGAGAGAGAGAGAGAGAGTAGTTCCAGTTCTTTTTCTCAGCCTTCATCATTTGAGGATCATGTAGAATTTAACACGCAGAGAACCTTTAACGTGTTCCAGGCAACAATCTCTATCTTTGCTAAGCAATCCAACCAAAGCCCTTGAAGAAGGTAATATTCATATTCCTCTTTGCAAATAAACAAGATCTTGCACTCAACATCCAATCAATAAATAGTCTTCATTGTGGATTGCTAACTTACTATTGCCAATTTCAAGGTAGGCTAAACCGTGAACCGGTATCGATCCAAACCGAACCAAATCAGTAGCATACCGATGGTTCCAACCAATCTGCCTTTTTTGCAATTTTTATTTTGTTCACAGTTTTCAATTTCTTTTTTTTAATGTGGTATATGAGGCTACAACAAACACCCTGATTCTAATATAGTGATGCATCACAATTTGAACCCTAAGAAATAATATTCTAACATTAGGATTTTATAGTAAGTCTAGTTTTATTATTTTAATGAGTTATGAATCAAGTCGGCATAAGTCGGTATAAGATTCACAGTTGCTATGATCCTATTTAAGTCTAAAAACTTTTAGGTTTAACCAAGTATTGAACAAAACCTTACATATTACATTCCAAGATAATTTTTCTTGATATTCTGTTTTCTCATCATTTCTAAATTAATTGATTTTTTGAGTTTTTTTTATTCGAAGTGAAAGTATTCTAACTTAATATTTGCTAAACTGCAATTTCTTGAAATTCTCTGAATTTTTGTTCTTAAGAAGGAGAGTTAACTTTTTATTATTAAGAAAATTGTTTTCTCTAATAGAGGCATTTCATTTGTTTACATTAGAAATCTTAAGTACATGAAAAGGAAAGAGGAAAGAGGAAAGGAATGACATTTACTTAAATAATTTTGAATGAAAATAAAAGAGAGGTGAAAGGATGTGGGCTTATAAGAGCTTGCATGCCATCCAGCCAACCCTCCGACCCAAAAACCATCCAAATCCAGTCCAAACAGGGCGGTTCAGCACGGTTCGCACCAATTTAGGGTCCGTACTGAAACAAAATAAAAAATCAAACCATTTTCCAGTCAGTTCAATTTGGTTCTACTTACCTTGGTCAATTTGTTCTCTTGCTTTCATTTATTATTGTTCGGAGACAAATTATGAAGTTTTAGTTCATCCTAGCTGGAGAAAGGCTATAGAGAAAGAGATCACAGCTCTCCATCATCAGCTGAGAAAACTCACTAAATTACCCCCAAGAAGAAAGATTATTGACTGTTGTTGGGTCTACATTATAAAATGTATTCATGATAGAAGAAGTGAGACACTTGAAGATTGAGTTGGAGCAAAGAGTAATGTCAATATCTATACTTTTGATTATAACAAGACTCTCTCTCCTGTTTCCAGGCTGCATTCTGCTCATATGATATTATGCTGTAATTTGGACCAGCCTCTATTCTGCTCATGTGATGTCAAAAACACATTCCTCCATGGTTACTTACAGAAGAGATTTTACTTGTAGAAACCTCCAGCACTTGGTCTAGTTTGCAGACTGAAGAAGGCAATCTATGGCTGGTAACAATCTCCCAAAGCATGATTTGATAAATTCAGTGAAGCTGCAATAGACTGAGTTCAAGAGATGCCATGCTGATCACTTTACTCCTGTATATGCGTACACACATATGTACATACGTATGTAGATACATGCGTACACAGATGTGTACACACATACTGTAATATCCTTATGTATGAATAGTCCCACATTGGATGGAAAAAAATGATTTGAGAAGTTATAACTCTAGTTCATCTACTACCAATTAACTTGCACTCATGATTTTAAGGCCATGTGGACCTAGTCCAATAACAAGTTGATTATGCTACTAGATAGGTTAGGGGTGTTACAAATAGTATTAGAGCCAATCAAGTATGTGGAAGTTAGTGGAGAAGAAGAAAGGGCTATCCATGAGACGGTGATACAGAAAGTCCCGTCATGAAGCCACTCTTGTAGCACCAACTACCCTGCTCGGGGTAGATTTTGGTTAACTTGTGTACGATGAGGACGTTGCTTGATAAAAAAGGAAGATTGTAATACCCCCGTGCACAAATAGTCCTACATCGGATGGAAAAGAATGGTTAGAAGAGTTTAACTCAAGTTCACTTGCTACCAATTAACTTACACTCGAATTTTCAAAGTCATGTAGGCCTAGCCCACTAACAAGGTGATTGGGCTAGCAGGAAGGCTTGGAGTGTTGTACACACATCTATGCGTACACATATATACATATATGCATGCATGCATACATATATAGGCTCCAACATAGATGATCAGAATCATTTGATTTGATTATCTCTAAACTTCTTACCAAAAATCATGTGATTTGGAGACAGCATTTGCACCAAGTATTCAAAAATTACATAGTTTAAATAATACGAAACATGTTTCTCAACCACTCGATTTAAAAGCTAGAAGATTTTGGTATTTAAGAAATTTAGTTGTAGCATATCACGTCCAACAACTCCAATCATCAATGTTAGACCCCCATTGTCCCATCATGACTTGATCATTTCTGAATAGCGATCTAATCAAGTGCATAATAATCTCTTTATATATTTCAAAAAAGCAAGTGGAAAATGCTAAAAAATGTGTAAAGATGGGATGTCAGGCAATAGAACCACCTTCATACCATCCAACAGATCTCAAGTATTATGAGCTAAGGATCCAAATGACAAGAAGGCACACATTCAAGTTGCCATATGGGAGAGCCTGAATGACCAGTGGCATTAGGATTGAAACTAGGTTGGGTTGAGTCGGCTCATACGTCTTCTCAAGCCCAACTCAAAATTATTTTTCAGGTTTCAGGCCAGGCCAAGGCCTAAAAATTATCCTAGAATTCGATCTCGAGAGTGGCCCAAAATCCATTAGGCCAAGGGGTGCAATATGTAAGGTGAAAACAATCGAGCCAGTGTTGGATCCTTGAGCATTGTAGCAATGGCCAAAGGGTTTTGGCTGTGATCGATCTCCGCTATCGCATTTTGCCAAAAGTTGCTAGAGGCAGTGGAAGAGAGGCCCCTACGAGTCACCCAAGCAACAATCGAGGATCCTTAGATTGAAGCAACTATTGGAGTTGATGTAGGCAAGAGGAAGCAGAGACAAGGCGAAAGATTGAGGCCTTAGAGGAGCTCCAGCGCATGGTGGGGTGGGGAGGTTTTCTAGTCCGATGATGGGGATGGACAGAATCACTAGAAGGAGGCTACCAGGAGGTGTGACAGCTTGCTAAGGAAGATGGAAAGGTGCAAGAGATGCACACGATGCTCGACGCCATCCCTTGCCTAGTAGGAATGCTCAAGTTGGGGTCGAAGCCATGCACAAAACGATAGAATGGCTCGAACATCCCGTGGCAAAGTTGGTGTCATAGAAGCCCGATTGGATGGGGATGGAGGTGGGAGAAGAGCAGAGGTGGGAGGTGGAAGAACAAATAAGAGTCGATCCATAACCAAAGTTGTCAATTTCGTTTCGGATTATGTTTCATTTTAGCTTATGAAACGAAATATTTCGGTATCAGACCGTTTCGGTGCTTCGTTTCGGATATATATATATATATATATATATATATATAATGAAAAAATTGTTCATAATTCATATTCTTCATAAATAATAATAACAACATAAAAATAGAGAGTTTGAGTTTTTAAAGGTGCGACCGTGCGACTGAAAAAGAGGGGTAGGGTAACTAGGGTTTTTTTGATATTATATATATTTTTAAAATGGTCCTGAAAGGTTTAACAATTCACAAATTGGTCCCCGAAACATATTTTGCCGAAACGGTCAAAATATGCCGAAACGGTCGAAACACGCCGAAATGCACTGAAATGGCCGAAAAATCTTCCAAAGCGAAACGTAGGACTCGTCTTTTCGGATAAGCCACCGAAACAAAACGTTTCAGCCGAAATGGCCGAAACGAAACGAAATTGACAACTTTGTCCATAACGACACAATTATTGGTTTTTTAATGAGATTCAAGGCCATTTATCATGCCCAGTTTGGGCTCGAGCTTGGGCCAAGCTAATGTTCTATCTAAGCCTGACCTAAAATTGAAACAAGTTTCAGATTTAAGCCCAAGTCCAACCTAAATACATAAAATTTTAGCCCATGATGTAGTCCGAGACTAGCCCAACCCAATAGGCCTCCGACTAGCTCGGGCCCATTTCCAGCCCTAAGTGGCATAAGGAGGTGGCTAGACACAGCTCAATTTAAGCCCTCATAGTACGAGTTAGGATTTGATTCTAAGGCAGATCCAAATTATAAGAGAACCCAGTCGGCTAGAAGTTGACGTTAGAGGTGGTGGTCAGATAACCAACATGTTTGGGGCCTTCAATGGTACAACGAGAAAGAGGCAAAGAAATATACCAGTTACTCCTAATTGACTCCAACAATCCATCACACATCAGTGTCACACCATATAATTCATACTGCTGCTCCTATTCTTCCATCCACTTCTCTAGACCATAAACCTCAGCCTTCAAATATGGCTTGTGCATCTCATACGGACCCGAAGGCTCAATACCCAAACTTTGCTTCTACACTTTTGCAATCATGTTCCAAAAGAAATTACTCAATACAAACCAATTTAGTGTCTAACTTTATTAGAACCTCTTGGTTGTGGCAGCCCTATCACATGCTTCTCATCCTTCTTGATGTGGTCATATATCTGAGGCTGCTTAGCTACGGGGTGTGCATAGGCTGCCAAATCGATGCCATAAATTTCAGGGACCTAACCTAGTGTTCTTTCCTTTCATTTTCTTAAATATACTAAATAGACATTTGATCCCTCTGCCACCACCCCTGATCGAATAGGTCCTGCATAGCTCAAGGCTGTCTCTGATATGCGCCCTCCTAAAAATGCATCGAACCCACCACCCTTCTTGTAATCTGAAGAGCCAAACTGTCCATGATGTCTCATGGCCTCATTATACTTCTAATGTGCTTAGAGATCCAGATAGCCTTTCCAATCTCAAGAGCCTCCATATCATCTGGATCAAATAAATTACATCCACTACCTTCATCATCTCTACCACACTAATCGCCAACCTTGACTACCCTAAGGTCCTACTGAGCTTGCACACTTCTGGCCACTCGCTTCACTTCCTTTAGACTCCACAGACAGTCCATCATTACACATCTTACCTCCTCAAACATCTTGGTACACTTTTTCACATCTTTATAGCGACCTGCTAAATACTACTTCAACCAAGTGACTCTACCTCTTTTATTGTCCTTGTCATAGCAATTGCATACCTAGTGATGTTTATCCAAACCCATCCTTCTATAGTGCCACCAAATATCGAAATCCTTCTAACCCCCTTTCTTACTAGAAGACAATTACTCACCCAAAAATCCATGCTACTTCCATATCATCCACTCAAATAAAAAATCTCAAAGGGCATATTTTGATGCACATTTCAAATTACTAGAATTTATCATATTATTCATGATTCATCAATATTTTTATTTTTTCATTAAAAAATAATCTAAAAATTATAATATATTCATCAATGACCCCATGTAGTTGGGAAAAGGCTTAGATGAGTTGAGTGAGCTGAGTTAAATATTCATCAATGAACAAAATCAAGATAATTTTTTCTAAGTAATCATCGAATGCATATTCCATGTTGCTAAAATTTACATTATTTTTATAATTTTAGCAATTTTCCTTAAGAATAACTTGAAAATCAAAATATGTTGAACAATAAAATGCAAAATGACAATTTTAGAATTTCTCTTCTTAATTATCAATCCATATATAAAGATTATAAATCTCGCAGGATGGGGTCATCTCAATTTTTCTATGAAGTCAGATATATTATTGTCATCCAAACACTTGGGATAGGGAATGTCCTAAGACACACAAATAAGGATGCCATGAAATGATAGGACATACCCATCCTGACACCTAAGACAGTACCCTATCCTGACATTCTATGGAACATCCCAGTGAGAGTTAGAACCATAGCATATTTCGTATTTATAATATTGAACTAACATTTTTCAAATTTAATATTCCATTAAATATCATCTAAAAATATGAAAAAAAAATGCATTGGTTATTGAAATGAAATGCATGGAAATAAAATTTGAAAATTACATTTATAGCTTAGGAGATCTATTGATAACTTTTTTCATTTTTTAAGGAACTTATGAAATTTTAAATTATTTTCATGACTAAAATTTTACTAAATGATTATGAATATTTTCAAGAAATTGTAGACACAAAATTCTGCATGTTCGTACAACAAATACGATAACAATGAAGCCTTAATCCCAAACTAATTGGGGTCGGCTGCATGAATCCTTTTTCTTCATTCAATTCTATTCTGAGTCTTTTTTCTTATAAGAACAAATGCAAGCATGCTACAATTTTTTAGACTAAGTTCCAATAATTTTTATTTTTATCAATATCTTAATATAGAAATATATATTTTCTAAAAAATAAGATAGACAAAAATCATCATGTTCTAGGTTGTTCTCCACCCTATCCACCAAAAATTCAAAGAGGAAAAAATGATGAGTTCCCCTTTTTTCTGATTTTTGCCAATTTTTGGCAAAACAAGGGAGATTAAAGGACCTCACCTAAATGTAGCACCCACCCCTACTATAGTTCTAGTGACCCCAACCTAGTGAGAGAAAACAAACACTTGTTCTCTCTTTCTTCCTATCCTCTCCTCCCTTTTCTCAACTCTCTCCTACTCTCTCACATTATGGATTCAAGGGCCACACGAGATACCCAAAGGTATCTCTAAACTTAGCTGGCTCCTCTTTACTTAAAAATTGAATCACAAGGCATCCCAATCGAGATGGCCTTATACCAATAATACCAGTACCAATCCAATTCAACCATGATAAGGTCTATATTGACTGGTACCAACCCATGCTGACCAGGATGGCCGGTCTAGGGTTACTTCCAGCAACCCAAGCTATGTCCCAGCACGAGAATCCTAGGAGAACTATATAGTACATCTAGAACTATCTTGTTCCAAAAATATTTCAAACATTGATCAAGATTCAATAATTTGACACCTGAAGCAATTATTTATGTTCATCATTCATCGAGCTGATCAATGAACATGATATTATATGCAATTAGTTTGATGCATAAGAAGAAATAAAACAAGTCAACTACTTTTTTCAGAAAATTTTGTCACTATAACCTTTCTTATCATATTTCAATTTTATATGGACAAACAAATTGATCAATGTTACTTAATCTTTTTTAACGAAAGCTAATTTTCTTTGTTATTGGAAAAAAGCAGCAATATATCAAATCAATTATACTAATTTTTTTCTTTACATAACAAAGATATATTTATAAAGAAGAATATATGACTAAAAGACTAGTTGTCAGTGTAGTCTACCTGTGCCTATAAATTCAAACATCAAGGTGGAAAGTTCAGGTAAATTTTTTCCACTTGCCACATTGATAGCCTTTACTTGAACCTCATCCAGAAGTTCCACCCTTGAGACCTAAATAAGGACAAGAAAATACGATCATTAGTTACTGCATACACTAGAACTATTTTGAAACAAACAGCAATTCCTGTTTTGTATATTTCAAGGCTTGTTATTCTTGAATAATTCTGAAATGACATCATATGCATAAGAAACTCATGGAAGAATTCTAAATAACAATGAAGATTCTGGATTCCAAGTCCTTTATTGCAATTTGTGCATTATCAAAGCGCACTAATTTGGCAAAAGCTTAGCTAGGATTGCTTTCATCATTTAACCACTTCAACAATCTATTAACTTGCCATTAGGCCTCCAATCATTTTTTTTTAAAGCATGGCAGCAGCATAAACCAACCCAGGAATTCTGATCCCTTGAATTGTGGCCAATCAAGAATAACATACCAATCAGTATGAGAACATGTCAAGATTGGCCACCTTACTAAGACAACTATCATACCTATTTTTACTAGCTAGAAAGTTGCAAATATATGAAGCTTGATAGTTGTAACCAGCCAGGACCTCAACCAAAAAGGTTGGTATTATTTAGGCTCCTTAATCCTATATAAATATCCAAAATCATCCCAATGCATAGTCGATGTGGAACTAAGTACTTGCCTACACAGGCTCTCACATACTTCTTCCGTTTAAGCCCATGCATCCTCTTCAGGACAAAAATCTAAAACCAAATCCAATCAATCCAATCACAATTATAAACATCATGATTGATCTGTGGTCAGCCCAAAGGAGCCCATCTACAATGTTTTCTAGTCCACATGGGTTACAAAATGGGTCTATTCTAATATCATTTGTAACAATTCAAGACCTCACTCAAAAAAGCTAGTCAAGAAGATATTATTTGGGATTAAATACTCACCAGCACTATCTCTTATAATAGTACTTTTATGGACTCAATTAAAAGCATGGGATGATAAAAAGCAACAGAGAGAGCGAACAATTTACTCAAGTAAGATTTTTTCTTATAGTGAATCACATGTAATTTAGGGTCATAACTATCACAAACAAGCAATACATGTTATCTGATCAATCTTGCAAGGCACATCTGTGGGTACAAAAGGCATCGGCTCCAATTCTAAAACAGTAGCTGGGTAGATTTGTGACTCCAATCATAAGGCTATAGCTGTACGATGAATCAATACCTTGACTAACTAGACCTATCATATCTGATTTGACACCCTAAACCTAAGTTGTAAGCTGCCTGGGAAAACCTCAAAAGAGGAACATCATGAGATGTCAGTCCCTTTACATGACAGCTCAAATGTTTGTATTTGTTTTCCTCTACATGACAGCCAATAAGTTACTCCAATCTAGGAATAATATGGTGACACTGTTGGTCACAAACTAAACACGATCATTGGACTATAGGGTTTGTTTGTACACTGGAAAAATACTTCCTCCAAAGCCTTAGCAATTTGCAAAGTAACATATATGCTTATTTACACAGTCATTATTGTTGTTCTTGTGTCAATGCCAGGGATAATATGGTAACCCTGTTGAACCCACAACTATACACACTCATTGCACTCCAGGCTTGTACAGCGGACAAACCCTTTCTCCAAAAATCTTTACAAAGATATAAATATACTTTACATTTATATTTATTTTATTTTTATTTATTCTTGATGCTGTTCTTGTTGTATGTATGGATGGTGTGGAATGTGCCAAACAGCAGGTGGACATTGTTCTCTTGTTATTTTTGTCTTCTCTCAGAGCCTGGACGTTACATGATATCAAAGCATTGGCACCAAGTAGGACATTGAAACTTGTGTGATAACAACACAGATCTAAAGGGCTGATAACCTTACTTTCAAAATCTGATAGGCCGTCAATCCAACAGTTTCTGTTGACTTTGAGATCAGTGTACCCTGATTGTACTAATTATATCAAATTTCCCTGTTCGCTGGTTGTTCTCATCCACCATATCTTTGTCCATGACTTGATGTGGTGAGGTTTGAAAGTTTAAACCCTATTTTACATGTGTGTGAGAAAGAGTGGACATATGAACATGTATGAATGAATGAATGAATGAAAATACTAAACATTAATTTTTTGACCAAAGACTTGATGTTTCCAAAATCAATGATTGGCCCTCCAAATCAAAGATACAAACCATTGATTTTGATCTATATCTTTAAAAAAGTCTACAAATATAAAATAATCTCTCTTGGATATCTCTAATCTATGCATGAAGTGCTTGCCAAAATGGAGTGTTAATTGTCCGAGTGAGTTAAAATGCAGGATAGCACATTTACATTGAGAAATCCACCTTGTCAATCATGATCTAAACATTAAAACATGTCTAGATCCAAATAAGTATATATAATATTTATTACATTTATATTTATATAAATATATATTATGAATATATGTATAGTGTTGTTCACATCATGTGTTAAGATAAGTTGTGGATGGGGTTTATTCCTTGCCATCTGTTGCTGCCAACGTGCTATGTTTTATGTTACATACTGTGACAACAAAGATAGAGTTTCTTCATGCTTTCATGGCTTGTAATTGCATTCAAGCTTTTCTCTAGGCTCGCAACAACATCAGAATAATAGAGCCCTAGCTTTTGACCAAGTTTTCATACATATTAGTGATTGGCTACACAATACATACTCTAGTTTATGTTTGAAGTATGGCATGCCATACCAACCCATACCGACCCATATCAAGCATATTGTACCATATCAGTAAGCTACTAGTATCATACCAAGGTTTGATATGATGTAAGGTTCAATCAGGCCTATACCATGTGGAGACAACCAGTTCTGTGCAGTTCTGTGTTGTACTGCCAAGCAGGACCATAACTGGATGTGAGAAGTGTCTCCCAATCTTGTTTCAGTACTGGAAGTGTACGGTAACATACTGAGCATTTCATACAATGCCAATAAGGAATCAGTATGGCACCCAGTGCCACCACAGTGAACCTTTGTTTAGCGGCTACTGCAATCAATTGATTGCACTGGATATTAAGCGTATTGGTTTGGTGGAATTATTAATTACAGCCTTGTCGTTAATTGCTTGACCTAGGATATTGGTTTATGTGAATAGCAAGCATTAGTTTGTGGCTGAAAATCTTCCCCCTCCCCCCGCTTCCGTAGTTCAGCATGGATTATAGATCTGGCGTATTGATATTTTCTAGACCTTTTAATGTCAAGATTACATCTACTAAGCTTAGTTGGAGGAAATTTATTCCTCGCCCCAAGTCATTTAAGAAATTTTGACTGGAAAAGACAAAGATAGATACATGGATGAGGATCTACCTAATTCTGATGCTACAAATTTCTGATGAATGGACTTGTTGATGCTGAATCACCAGAACAGTTTTCTTTGTTATGAGATCTCCTAATGGAGGAAGAGAGTCCCCCCTCAGAACCCCCTCCCTCTCTCTTATATCTTTGAGCCTTTTTTTTCTCTTTTTCGGCTAGAAAGTCAACGTGTAAGATAAAAGTTAGCTCCAGACGAGAGCGTGCCACATGGTTATTTATCAATAATTACTAGCAAAGGTATTAAGAAACTTGCCCCGGAAGCTAAGGATCTTCATGATGATCTTGGTTTTCCCAAGGAATATCAGGGTTAGTGGGAACGTCAGAGTTAGAGAAGAGTTATCTGGCCCTAAAACAGGTGCTCAGTATCTTCTTTATTCGAGCTTTTCGATGGATGGTAATGCTCCAGTGTTTGTCTTATTCGAGTCATTTAAAGCGTCATGATGCTTAATGATTCTCGATTTCTGTTCAGGACGTGACAGCTCCTCGCGTTTAGTGCTTTTGATACGAGAAAGATTCCAAGATTAGAGGCCGCCCAGGACCTGGGGGCCGCCCAGAAGCTGGGGGCCGCCCAGAACTTGGGGGCCGCCAGAACCTGGGGGCCGCCTAGGACTAGGGACCGCTCGGAAGCTGGGGGCCGTCCAGAACCTGAGGGCCGCCTAGGACTAGGGGCCGCCCAGAAGCTGGGGGCCGCCCAGAACCTGGGGGCCGCCTAGGACTGGGGGCCGCCCAGAAGCTGGAGGCCGCTCAGAACCTGGACTAGGGGCCGCCCAGAAGCTGGGGGCCGCCCAGAACCTGGGGGCCGCTCAGAACCTGGGGGCCGCCTAGGACTGGGGGCCGCCCAGAAGCTGGGGGCCGTCCAGAACCTGGGGGCCGCCTAGGGGGCCGCCCAGAACCTGGGGGCCGCCTAGGGCTAGGGGCCGTCCAGGACCTGGAGGCCGCCTAGAACCTGGGGCCGTCCAGGACCTGGGGCCGCCAGACCTGGGGGCCGCCCAGAACCTGGGGGCCGCCCAGAACCTGGGGGCCGCCTAGGACTAGGGTCCGCCCAGAAGCTGGGGGCCGCCAGAACCTAGGGGCCGCTCAGAAGCTGGGGCCACCCAGGACCCAGGGCCGCCTAGGACCCCGATCTTATTTCCTGTTTACCAACCATATCATATGCCCCCTCGCCCATGTCCCTTGTACTCAGGTGCGTCGCACATGCGCAAGGGAGAGGGGCGAAAAGTTTGAATTTCAAATTTCTGCACTCGATAAGTGTCGTTTCATGAAAAGGAAAAAAAAGGGAAGGGGGGGCACATATTTTTAGGAAGATAATGTCTTTTCGCTTATTCGGTCCCCCTCGGGGGTCACCATGTGGCTTTGCGGCGCTCGAGGCGTTGCATCCAAAATATAAAAAAGGGCCCGTCCCCTCTATCCCTTTGCCTTTTATTTTGTAGAGTCTTCCGCGGTCTTACTTCTCCAAGCCCAGGTTAGTTGACTCCTTCTCCTTTTCTTTTTCCATGGATCCCTCCCAAGATAGGAAAGGTAAAAACCCTATGATCGAGCCCTCTCGTGAAGAGATTCTTCAGGCGCATCGCCAGGCCCTCGGAGGGGTGGCCATCCGCGGGGATCAACCTATCGCCCGGCCTGTGCGGCCTGTGTCTAGGTCGTTATCCCGATCCCCTAGGGCCTCTTCTTCATCCACCAGTCGTGAGGTAGGGCTCCCGGCAATTACTTCTAAATCAGCCGGCCCGGCGGAGGTCGCCTCAATTACAACTTCCCAAGACCTTAGGAACCTTAGAGCCCAGTTTGGGATTCCCAGCAACATTCGGCTTTCCGTTCCCCTCCCCGAGGATAGGGTTACCCTGATGCAACCAGGAAAGGTTGCATTGTATGAAGAATTTTTTAAGGGCGGTCTAAGATTGCCCTTGCACCCTTTCCTTATAAACTTGTTGAATAGGTATCGCCTCATTCCCGCACAACTTACTCCAAACTCCATTCGTGTCATCTTTTCATTCCTAGTACTTTGTTATTTTCACATAGCTTCCGCCCGGCTCTCTTTATTTAGGGCGTTGTATAGGATTAGAAATCCTGTAAGGGATGGGTGGTGGAGCTTTGCGTCGAGGCCTAAGAGGGTCCTTAAGCTTAACCTTCCTTCCAAAATTAAAGGGTGGAAGTCACGGTTCTTTTACGCACATTTGGAGGGGCTGGGCGTAGACTGGGGTATTCCGGATACTAGCTCTAACCAGAACTCAAGTGTTGATGAGGGAGACCGTGAACTATTCAATACTTTGATTTCCACCATCGTGCCCCCCAGTAGGGAATTGCTATCGGAGGACAATCTTCGGGAGATCGCATTCGTGCCGGTGTCGCTGGCTGCAGCGCCTGGTGAGCCTCGAAAAGTTTTATTATTATTATTGTAACTTCCTTGCTTGTTTGGACATCTGGTATTTGAATAGATGTCCCTTAGTGTACATATTATTTTCGCAGCTAGTATATCTGTGTCCTCTTTTTAGCTAACCTCGTGTTCTCTATATTGCAGCAATGAGGTTTTCTCAAGATTCGTTGATATCGGGTCTTCGAAAGAGAGGAGGGAGTGACCGCGGCACGGCAGGAACTGAGCCTAAGAGGCCCTGCCGACGGGAACCGGGTCGTAGTACCCAGCCCCTAACGGCTCTCCCTGAGGCAACACTATTAGAGGAGGGCGAGGGAGAGGAGAATTCTCCCGATGGAGTACCGATAGAGGGCCCTGCCGAGGGGAGCCTACTGGCGGCCGCCTCATCTCCTGCTAAGGGCGCCGAGGGGTCGTCCGGGAGCATAGAGGTCGTCGAGACCAACCCGTCTAGCCCATCATCGCCGAAAGAAGCAGGCACCTCCGCTCCCTCGGACACCTTAGGAAGTCCGCCTGAACCTTCCCAAATGCCTAGCCAGAGCGCCTCGTATAAAAGTTGTTTATCGGAAACAGTTCTCAAGCTTTCGATCCTGCCCAGGTTTCAGGCTAAAATGAGGAGTTTATCATTGGAGGAATCCTTTGACACCATGTTCACGCCGCGCTCCAGGTAGGGTTATGATCTTTTCCTTTTCCTCCTTTTGTAATTACGGAGTTCTGGTATTTATTGATTGTATACCATAGATGTCTAACGGCCTCTTCGTGCTTCGTGAGGACCTGACCAAGGCCAAGTCTCATAGTGAGAGCTTGGATAAAGAATTGGCGAAGACGAAGGCCGGGAATCGAAGGCCTTACATGACCTTCAGATTGTCCAGGAAGATTATCGAACGTGGCGGGAGAGGGCTGAGAAGGAGCTGCGGAGCCTAGACGCCCAACTATCTGAAGTCGGGCAAAATTGTTGCCAACAGAAGAAAGATTAAAGGGAAGTTCTCAGGCTAGAGCACACTGAGAATCGGGCCGACAACGCAGAGGCCGCGGCCCGCGACGCTGCGGAAAAGTTGGCCTTGGACGAGAGGGATACGAAGGAGGCTCTGGACAAGGTTGCGGCAATAGAGGCGGAGGCTCAGGAGAGGATGACCGCGGCCGAGGCTAGGGCTTAGGAAAAGGTGGTTGCGGCTGAAGCTAGGGTTCAGGAGGCCATCAAAGAGTATAAAGATTCTCCGGACTTTGCGTCGGAACTCCACGAGGCCGCTATGGACGCTTTCATTCAGGGTTTTGAGAGGTGCAAGCGGAGACTAGCCCGGCACTTCAAATTAGAAAACCTTGAATGCTTTCGACCCGAGGATGACGAAGAAACATCTGATATGGAGGTTGAAGATGTGGCGGGTAGGGCAGTGATAATTAAAGACCCCGTCACAGAAGCGTCCACTACTGAGGAGCCGGCCTCCGGTCCGACTACCGAGAGGGGCGTCCCGAGGATTGATGGAAGGTGTCTAGGCTTACCTTGGTTTTAACTTTTTGTTCTTGACTTTGTCCTTAAGGGACCCCTTTTTGTAAGTCAGTTGATGTCAGCTCACAGACAATGTTTTATAAAGTTTTATAGCGAACTGACTTTGAACGAGCAGACGCTACTTTTTACTTACTCAATGCTTCAATCATTCAACTCCTGATTTTTACCCATTACATAGGAGATCCACCCGCAAGTCGGTGTTAAGTCGAATCTCAGGGTCGTTCTTCTGGTATATTGTCTCAGGACGCAAGTCCTGAAACTCCGATAGGGCAGGCAGTTTAGGGACCCCCGTAGGGGAGTTCAACCTGGGCTCGAGGAGGTACGATGTCCTTAGGACTGTGGGGTGTCCTTAGGACTGCGGGGCCGCCGAGCCCCTTTGCAGAATCGTCTCTCGGGGGTAGCCGGGTACCGCTTAAGAGTGTGACTCGGGGCCGCCTAAGTCATGGACTTGAACCTCCTCAGGGGTAGGTGATACCAACCCGGGGGTATCCTTAGGACTGTGGGGCCGCCGAGCCCTTTGAAGGATTGTCTCTTGGGGGTAGTCGGATACCTGTCCAAGAGTTTGAGATGGGGCCGCCTAAGTCGTGGACTTGAACCTCCTCAGGGGTAAGTGATACCAGCCCGGGGTGTCCTTAGGACTGTGGGGCCGCCAGCTCCTTTGAAGGATTGTTTCTTGGGGGTAGTCGGATACCTACCCAAGAGTTTGAGATGGGGCCGCCTAAGTCATGGACTTGAACCTCCTCAGGGGTAAGTGATACCAGCCTGGGGGTGTCCTTAGGACTGTGGGGCCGTCCAGCTCCTTTGAAGGATTGTTTCTTGGGGGTAGTCGGATACCTGCCCAAGAGTTTGAGATGGGGCCACCTAAGTCGTGGACTTGAACCTCCTCAGGGGTAAGTGATACCAGCCCGGGGGTGTCCTTAGGACTGTGGGGCCGCCCAGCTCCTTTGAAGGATTGTTTCTTGGGGGTAGTCGGATACCTGCCCAAGAGTTTGAGATGGGGCCGCCTAAGTCGTGGACTTGAACCTCCTCAAGGGTAAGTGATACCAGTCCGGGGGTGTCCTTAGGACTGTGGGGCCGCCCAGCTCCTTTGAAGGATTGTTTCTTGGGGGTAGTCGGATACCTGCCCAAGAGTTTGAGATGGGGCCGCCTAAGTCGTGGACTTGAACCTCCTCAGGGGCAAGTGATACCAGCCCGGGGGTGTCCTTAGGACTGTGGGGCCGCCCAGCTCCTTTGAAGGATTGTTTCTTGGGGGTAGTCGGATACCTGCCCAAGAGTTTGAGATGGGGCCGCCTAAGTCGTGGACTTGAACCTCCTCAGGGGTAAGTGATACCAGCCCGGGGGTGTCCTTAGGACTGTGGGGCCGTCCAGCTCCTTTGAAGGATTGTTTCTTGGGGGTAGATCTCCAAATATGAGCATTCATTAATTTTTGGATAAGTACATTCATTACATTACTGATGGTATTGTCGGAGATTATCCGCGTTCCACGTTCGGGGGATCGGTCGCCCATTCAGATCTTCAAGTCGGTACGCTCCACGGTGAAGGACTTCTGCTACTCGGTAGGGCCCCTCCCAGTTCGGGGATAATTTGCCCCCCTCCGTTGGTTTGGACACTGAAGCCTTTCTCAGCACCAAGTCTCCTTGACGGAAGTTTTTGGAGCGAACGCGGGTATTATAATATCTTGCCACCCGCTGCTGATAGGCCGCCATTCTAACTTGAGCTCGATCCCTTGCTTCATCAATGAGGTCGAGACTGGCTCTTAAATTAGGGAGGTTATCAGCTTTGTCATATGATTCTACTCGAATGCTTGGCAGGCCAATCTCGACTGGGATAACAGCATCGGAACCGAAAACCAGATTAAACGGCGTCTCTCCTGTCGGTGTCCTGGGAGTTGTGTGTATGCCCAGAGCACACTCGGGAGTTCTTCCACCCATTTCCCTTTGGACGTATCCAGCCTGGTCCTCAGTCCCCGCAATATCATACGATTCGTAACCTCGGCCTCTCCATTAGATTGTGGATGGCCGACGGAGGCGAATCGATGCGTGATGCCGAGGTCGACGCAAAAAGTCTTGAAGGCAACGTTGTCGAACTGTCGGCCGTTGTCAGTGACAAGAGTATGAGGTATGCCGAATCGACAAATGATGGCTTTCCAGAAAAAGGCTTTGACCTTGGCTTCAGTGATCTTGGCGAGTGCTTCGGCTTCGACCCACTTAGTAAAATAATCGACGGCGACAAGTAGGAATTTTCGCTGTCCCGATGCCGGAGGGAAAGGGCCGAGAATGTCCATGCCCCACTGAGCGAAAGGCCAGGAGCAAAAAGAGGGTTCAACTGAGAAGCCGGTTGCCGCTGAATACAGGTGTACCGTTGACATTGGCCACATCTTTTCACTAGTTCAGTTGCATCTTCTTGCATAGTCAGCCAATAATATCCTTGTCGGAGGGCTTTACGCGCCAGAGATCGGCCTCCCGAATGATTCCCACAAATGCCTTCATGAATCTCCTAAGAATATAATCCGCGTCTGCCGAGCTGACACACTTGAGGAGAGGTTGGGAAAAGGATCTCTTGTAGAGTCGGCCATCTAGTAGTACAAACTTGGAGGCCCTCCGCTTGAGTAGCCTGGCTTCCTCATGGTCAACTGGAGGACGCCGTCCTTCAAGTATCGGATATAAACGTCCATCCAAGTTTCATCTTGGGCAATTGGTAAAGCTTCTTCCGCGGCCTCGATGCTGGGTGTCTCCAGATACTCAATGTAGGTTTTGCCCATGGAGCTGTCCGCGGATGTAGCAAGTCGGGCCAACATATCGGCTCTAGCATTTTCCCCTCTAGGGATGTAACTAATGGTGAAGTGATCTAACAAGGGAATTAGTAGTTTAACCTTGCTTAGATACTGGGACATAACAGGGTCCCGAGCCTCATACTCCCCAGACACCTGGGCAGAAATAAGCTGTGAGTCAGTGAAAGCTCAGAGATGCTTGATTCCCATCCCATGTGCTAGTTTGATTCCGGCTAACAAGGCCTCATATTCAGCTTGATTGTTAGTAGCTTCAAAGAGGAAACGAAGAGCGTACTCCAGCACCACACCCTCTGGGCTGGCGAGAATAAGACCAGCCCCGCTCCCCTGGGAGTTGGAGGCTCCATCGACGTGGAGGACCCACGCTTATCATTCTCTTCGTCGACATCTAAAAGAATCCGGGGGACTCCTCTTGATGCTCTTCAGACCAAGTGCACTCTACTAGGAAGTCGGCCAAGACCTGGGATTTCAAAGATGCTCTGGGCTGAAATGACAAGTCGAATTCCCCTAGCTTGATGGCCCACTTGGCCAACCGGCCAGAGGTATCAGGGCGAGACAAAATGGCTCTGAGAGGCTGATCAGTGAGCACGACTATAGGATGAGCCTGAAAGTAGGGTCTGAGTCGTCGGCGGAGATGAACAAAGCAAAAATGACCTTCTCCGTCCTGGAATACCTCTCTTCTGCACCATGAAGTACCTTGCTGGTATAATATACAGGTCTCTGAGTGGCGTGGTCGCCGACACGCACCAGAACGGAACTGACGGCTTCGGAGGAAGCCGCAAGATAGAGGAAGAGCTTTTCTCCCTCCTCCGGTTTAGACAACAGGGGCGGTGTGGACAAGAACTCCTTAAGTTCTTCAAAGGCTCGTTGACAGTCTTCGTCCACTCAAAACCGTCCGCTTTACGTAGGACCTTGAAGAAGGGTAAACACCTCTCCGCCGATCTTGACAAAAATCGGCTTAATGCTGCTATCCTCCCGGTGAGTTGTTGTACCTCTTTCTTACATACTGGCCGCCTCATATCAAGAATGGCTTGAATTTTCTCTGGGTTTGCCTCAATTCCCGCCGGGTCACCAGGAAACCCAAGAATTTCCCTGCAGTAACTCCAAACGCACATTTGCGTGGGTTGAGCTTTATTCTATGGAGCCGGAGGTTGTGGAAAGTCTCCTGCAGGTCGGCGACATGGCCAGTGGCACAGGTGCTCTTTGTCAACATATCATCTACATATACTTCCATGTTGCGGCCGAGCTGGTCTTTAAAAACTTTGTTCATCAGCCTCTGATAGGTAGCTCCCGCATTCTTCAATCCGAAGGGCATTACTTTATAACAATAGATGCCCTTCTCAGTGATAAAAGAAGTATGCTCTTCATCCAAGGGGTTCAATTTTATCTGGTTGTACCCCGAGAAAGCATCCATGAAGCTAAGAAGTTCATAACCAGAGGTTGAATCTACTAACTGGTCGATCCGTGGCAACGGAAAACTGTCCTTAGGACAAGCTTTGTTAAGATCGGTGTAATCGATGCATATCCTCCATCCTCCGCTGGCCTTCCGGACCATGACCACATTGGCTAGCCAATCAGGATATTGTGCCTCCCGAATATGACCGGCCATAAGCAATTTATCCACCTCTTCGTCAATGATCCTCTGCCGCTCAGGGCGAAACTCCTTTTCTTCTGGCGGACAGGGCGGCAACTTGGGTTGATATTAAGTTGATGAGTAATCACCTCCGGGGGAATCCCGACCATGTCCGTCATTTTCCAGGCGAAGACATCCGCATTCGCCGATAAGAAGGCTAGGAGCTGATCCCGGACTTCAGGGGGAGGAGCTCACCAATTTGCACGGTCTTGGTGGAATCACCTCCCAGGGGCAAGATATCAGACGCTCCGCTGGCTCTCCCCTCCGCTCACTTCTCTGGGATCAAACGACTCGGCGACCGGAGGAATTCTAACCACCTGGGGACTAGGAGCTAGATGATAGCAGGGTCTGACCGAGTTTACCTCTCCATGCATCTCGCCGACTCCTTGGTTGGTAGGGAACTGCACCAATAGGCGCTTGGTAGATATAACTGCATCTAATATATTCAACCCGGGGCGGCCGAGAATGGCATTGTAGGCCAGGGGAACCCGAACCACCAGAAAGTCCAGCATTACCGTGCTCTGACATGGCGGCGATCCTGCCGTCGCCGGTAGGGTAATCTCGCCCTCCACTCGTATAGAGTCTCCAGTGAAACCGACTAGAGGGACGGCTACAGGTCGAAGAGAGTCAGGAGATAAATTCATCCGAAGAAATGCATCATAAGTAAGCACATTAGCGGAGCTTCCACTATCGATTAAGATCCTCTTTACAGGGTGTTTAGCGACCGTCATTGAAACGACGACGCTATCATCTTTTACAACACTACCCCCGCTATATCTCCCTGAGGGATTACATCATCTAATTCTCCCCCTCCCCTTGGCCTCTTAGAAGATGATGCTCCTCCACGGGAAATCATGCCCACCATCCGCTCTGTCGGGGTGTTATCGATGTTGGCTTGAGCGGGAGGAGGTCCCATCAAAGCTGGTACGGAGGAGCCTCTTTCTTCTGGATGTACTGCCCAAGGTATCCTCTCTGGATGAGTTCTTCGATGGCTTGCTTCAAATTTCGACATTCTTCAGTGTCATGGCCGTAATCTCTGTGGAAACGGCAATAACGGCTCCTGTCGCGCACAGCGCCCTTCTTCAACGGGGGTGACGCCGTAAATAAGGCTCGTTTTCAATTTCCATAAGGATATGAGCCCGGGCGCTAGGAGGGGTGTAAGATGGTCTTCTCTGGGGGCCAGGCTCTTGCGGCGGTCAGTCGGTCGGCGCGAAGGTTCGGACTTCTTGGGAGGGGGCCCGCTCAACTCTGGGCGAGCGGGTCTCTTGCCAGTCCTCTCCTGCGCACCTCTCCTTGATGAATCAGCTTCGTCGGCGCGGATGTACTTCTGCGCGCGGCTCAAGAAGTCAGCATAAGAGCAAGGAGGTCTCTTGTCCAGAGAATAGGTAAAACGGGAGGGACGGAGCCCCCGCTTTAAAGCCAGCATGGCCACCGCATCATCAAGATGATAGACTTCCAGGGCCGCCACCTTGAAACGGGTTATAAAGTCTTTCAGAGGTTCTCCTTCTTGCTGCTGCACGGAGAACAAGCTGTCTGTCACTCGAGGAATCTTCCGACAAGCGTCGAAATGAGCCAAGAAAGACCTCTCCAGTTGTCGAAAAGAATCAATACTATGCGAAGGCAAACGAGAGTACCAAACACGGGCCGCCTTACGGAGGGTGGCCAGGCAACGCACAGGAGGGCATCAGTCGCTCCTTGGACTTGCATAATGGCTTTATAGCTCTCCAGATGATCCAGGGGATCAGTGGTGCCGTCATAGGGGTCCAGTTGGGGGAACTGAATCTCCTTGGAATAGGTTCCTCCATAACTCGCCGAGTAAGAGGAGGGTGGGTATCATAATCTGCCCCCGGCTGATTGTTAATTCTTTGACTAAGCTCCTCAGCTTCGATCTTGCTCATCAAGGCGCCTCTCCATCTGATCGGCCATATGCCCCCCGACTGGCTCAGGGGAATAAGATGCGGACCGACGATGCCACCGGCGGTGCTCCGCATAAGGCTCCTTCCCCCGCCGCCGCCCGGCAGGTGGGCTGCCTAGGGAACGGGTGAGAGAGCGCGAACCATCCCGGGAACTTTGAGAGTGAAGTCCTCCTGAGGAATAGGGGCGGAGAGGCTTCGTCGGAGGGGATCTACCTCGAGCTGATTGTCGGCTGACAGGAGTAGCCGATCTGGGCAACAGAGGTGGCTCGAGCCGTTGCCGGGCTCCTCTGGAATGCTGTTCCTGCATCTGCTGAACCATCCCAACAAGGGTTTGAAGTTGCTGGGTAAGGATCACCAGTGGGTCCTAAGGAATAGCTGGAGCCGGCAGTGGCAAGGAAGAAACCGGAGGGTTTGACTTCACTGGCTTGGAAGAGCCAAGAGTCTTGCGACCATGGTTGGGAGGCGAGAGATGCCCCCCAGACCAATCAGAGGGATCCTCTTCCGGAGATCTAGAGCTCATATTCGTAGAACAAGAGTTACTCGAAGGTTCGGCCCCCTACCTGGCGCGCCAATCTGTTGATGCTGAATCACCAGAACAGTTTTCTTTGTTATGAGATCTCCTAATGGAGGAAGAGAGCCCCCCTCAGAACCCCCTCCCTCTCTCTTATATCTTTCGAGCCTTTTTTTCTCTTTTTCGGCTAGAAAGTCAACGTGTAAGATAAAAGTTAGCTCCAGACGAGAGCGTGCCACGTAGTTATTTATCAATAATTATTAGCAAAGGTATTAAAAAACTTGCCCGGAAGCTAAGGATCTTCATGATGATCTCGGTTTTCCCAAGGGAATGTCAGGATTAGTGGGAACGTCAGAGTTAGAGAAGAGTTATCTGGCCCTAAAACAGGTGCTCAATATCTTCTTTATTCGAGCTTTTCGATGGATGGTAATACTCCAGTGTTTGTCTTATTCGAGTCATTTAAAGCGTCATGATGCTTAATGATTCTCGATTTCTGTTCAGGACGTGACAGCTCCTCGCGTTTAGTGCTTTTGATACGAGAATGATTCCAAGATTAAAGGCCGCCTAGGACTAGGGGCCGCCCAGAAGCTGGGGGCCGCCAAAACTTGGGGGCCGCCCAAAACCTGGGGCCGCCTAGGACTAGGACCGCTCGGAAGCTGAGGGCCGCCTAGGACTAGGGACAGCCCAGAAGCTAGGGGCCGCCCAGAACCTGGGGGCCGCCTAGGACTGGGGCCGCCCAGAAGCTGGGGGTCGCCCAGAACCTGGACTAGGGGCCGCCCAGAACCTGGGGGCCGCCCAGAACCTGGGGGCCGTCCAGGACCTGGGGGCCGCCGAGGGCTAGGGGCCGCCCAGAAGCTGGGGGCCGCCTAGGACTAGGGGCCGCCCAGAAGCTGGGGGCTGTTCAGAACCTGGGGGCCACCTAGGACTAGGAGCCGCCCAGAAGCTGGGAGCCGCACAGGACCCAGGGCCGCCTAGGACCCCGATCTTACTTCCTGTTTACCAACCATATCAGGACTCATTATGACATAGTTCAGGAGTATCAGACCAAGAAACATTGTTAACCTTATTTCATTGAATACTGCAAAATAGATACTCAAAGCTGTTGGGAAAAGGTATCCTGGAGAAAACAATATCAAATTTATAACTTGTTTCAAGACTACTTTTTTGTTACATGTTCCAGAAGGAAAAAAGGTATTGAGGATCACAATTCGTCCTACAGAGCATCCAGGATGAACTAGATGTGTCTCATTTCTTACCGCTGATAGTAGAGTACAGTATAGATAACAAGTGAAGTTGAATGTATCTAAGTTTCTCTTTGGTCCAAACTTGAACTGTCTTTGTTAGGTTTTAAATTTTAGCCAGCACAGAGCTTCCTTATCTCAAAAATTGTCTGCTTTGATACAGAGACTTTGCATTTTTGATTCTTACATAACATATTTGTTTAATTTAATAAATACCATAAAGAAAGGAATAAGAAATTATTAATGTTGCACTTCAATAGAAGTAACAAAGGATATAGAACACACTAGCAAGAACATAAGTCCAGCAAAAATGTGAAGAGCCAGAGGGAAAGAAGTCTGTTGTCTATTTTACTACCTGTATGCCAGAATGCATTGTGGCGATGGCAACATCAGCAGCATCTTTAATTGTTTGAAAATTGCACATTGCAACCTGACATGCCATAGTTCAATATATATAACTAGATTATCGAAAAAATTGAATGCAGCAGAAAGTAAAAAAACATAATTATATGGAACTAGAAATAGATGTACAGACAGGAAATGTTATCTAAGCTTTTGTTTCCTTTTAGGAGCCATTTTCCAACTAGCAGCTATCATGTGAAATTAGAGAAGACTACACCCACAATAGCATACCATGCAGAGAAAGAAAGCACAATGGGAACATAGCCGAATAAATTAAAAAGATGAGAGATGGAGGAGATTAATTTCTTATTGTATTATTCAAATTCCCAACAAAGCTTCCAGTACTAATCCCTGATTATTTTTTTTCCTTTTCTTGAAAGAAAAGTTCAGATGCACTTAAGCAGAAAAATTAACATCTCAACCCAATGGACCAGAAGGTGGTGGAATGAAAATCGATAGGCCAGCTAGGGCCACATAGCAAACAAGTGGATATAACACCACAAATGAGATCTTCCAATAGCATTTTATACTCACAAATTTTGGAGGAAAAGTTAGCATGATTTGAAATTAGACATTTAATAGGACACATCTTAACCAGCACCATGAATGATAGATATAATAGCAAAACAGCTACTGTTCTTCAATCCTCACCCTAGCATCTAATGCTTTCTAAGAAAATAATTACTGAAATGTTCTAGTAATCTCCATGAAGCACAATTGTGTAGGTTGACCAACAACAATAAACCATGTCAATCCCAAGGTAAGCATTCTCAGTCCAGATTACGTATCAGTAGGTGACCAGTACGGTTTGGTACTGGTACCATACCAACCAGTACTCTCTGTTGAAGTGTAAATAAGCTGTAAATAAAATTAGTTAAATATCCCTATAGATTATGAGAATCTGTTTGAATTTAAATTCTCTAAAATTAAGGGATTTGATTAGATAGATTTCATATTTAGAATGATTAAGTTTCCTATTCTTATCTTGTAATCATTCCCTAAAATTAAGGAATTTGATTAATAGATTTCAGATTTAGAATGATTAAGTTTCCTATTCTTATCTTGTAATCTCCTATATATTTCCTAGGATTGTACACTGAAGGGGAATGAATAAAAAATTTTAGCCTTCTATATGGTATCAGAGCTCTAGGGTTTTCCACATTCATCCCTTTGCACGCAGCCTTCATTGCTGCGGCTCCCTTGAGCCTATTTCTCTACCTATCCCAGCAGCCTTCATTGCTGCAAGATTTCTTCCATCGACCATGTCAACCTCTGAAACCTCTAGCATCCGTAACCCATCTGAAGAATCCAATTCTGTTTAAAAAATTGGAGATTTACAGAATATTCGGGCATCCTATAGGCTCAGTGGGAAGAATTATCTCAAGTGGTCTCAATTTGTCCGAACATACCTCAAAGACAAGGGGAGGTTCAGCCATCTTCTCAGAAATGGGCCAACAAAGGATAATCCGAAGTTTGAAACCTGGGATGAGGAGGACTCCATGATAATGTCGTAGCTATGGGATTCCATGGAACCCATGATTAGCGACATATGCATGTTTTTGACAACTGCAAAGGAGATTTGAGACTTTGTTCGTCGCACATATTCAAAGGACCACGATGATGCACAAGTTTATGAGATCAATGTCAAAACTGCAGCCAATAATGAAGAAATTGGAAAGCTAAGGAGTTTGTTAGGATCTCTTGAGAAGCCTTCTGGAGCTTGCTCTTTGACTCTTTCAGGTAAACCTTCTTTTTCTTTTTGTATGAATGCCCAAGTAACAGAAACCGAAAACACCTATACAAACTCTTAGATAATAGACTCCGGTGCCACAGACCATATGACCCCTACACCTCAGCATTTCCACATATATACCCCATGCCCAGGTAACAGAAAAATTATAGTGGCTAATGGCTC
This sequence comes from Calamus simplicifolius, assembly GCA_900491605.1. Taxonomy (NCBI): domain Eukaryota; kingdom Viridiplantae; phylum Streptophyta; class Magnoliopsida; order Arecales; family Arecaceae; genus Calamus; species Calamus simplicifolius. The sequence continues at coordinate 313,260 of UESW01005022.1, forward strand.
TTTAACCACTGTTGCAGAGTTTGGGGATATATATATCACACACCCTTATCCTTAAAAATGTCTTCCATGTACCAAAACTATCAGCCAGCCTCATCTCCATTTATAAGATCACCTATGACCTTAAATGTTATGCTGTTTTTTCCTCTTCTTATTGTGTTTTTCAGGATCAGGGATCGGAGAAGAGGATTGGACTTGCTAAGGAAAGTGGCGGCCTTTATCTCTTGAATCATCTCAAACTGTTAAGAATGATTTGTCATTGTCCTTTCTCAGTTCTTCCAATAAAGATGTCATTTGGCTGTATCATTTACGCCTAGGTCATCCATCTTTTAGGGTTTTACAAGTTATGTTTCCTCAACTATTCCAAGGATTATATTTCTGAGTTTCATTGTGATATTGTGAGTTATCAAAACATACTCGTGTATCTTTTCCTATTAGCAATAAACGCAGTTCTTATCCTTTTCATTTGATCCATAGTGACATATGGGGCCCTTCCAGCATACCTAATATTTCTGGGGCTTGGTGGTTTGTATCCTTCATTGATGACTGCACTCGAGTTACATGGCTATTCCTCCTCAAACACAAATCTGATGTTAGCTTTGTTATTCCAACGTTCCATTCAATGGTTCAAAACCAATTTGGAGTTACCATAAAAAGCTTTAGGACAGATAATGCTAGAGATTACTTTAATCAAGTTCTATCACCTTATTTCCAATCCCAAGGTATTATCCATGAATCATCATGTGTCAACACGCCCCAGCAAAATGGGGTAGCTGAAAGGAAAAATGGACATTTGCTCAACACCATTCGAGCCTTACTCTTTCAAGGGAATGTACCCAAGTCTTATTGGGGTGAGGCTGCTCTCACTGCCACATACATGATAAACAGACTTCCCTCCGTGTGCTAAATAATAAGAGTCCTATAGAGACCCTCAATAGCTTCTACCCTCACTTTCGAACCTCAAATGGCCTTATACCTAGGGTATTTGGCAGCACTGCCTTTGTTCATGTTCACAGCCAGCATAGAAACAAACTAGATCCCCGTGCCATCAAATGTGTCTTTCTTGGTTACTCATCCACTCAAAAAGGATACAAGTGTTATAACCCTTCATCCAAAAAAACCTACATTTCTGTTGATGTCACATTTGTGGAAAATACACCTTTTTTCTCCAAGTCCTCTCTTCAGGGGAGATTTCCATGTTAGAAGATAGGACTTCTGAGATTTCTGAACCACTTCAAACCCTTGATCTTCCAACCAGCATAGTTGGAAACAAGTCTACTGAATCTGTGTCATCTCCTGTCTCTCCTGACCTAATCAATGCCAGTCACAACCCTACAAGATTCTCTCAGGTGTATTCAAGGAGAAAGGCTGTTCCTGAATTGACACAAGTCCAAGAATCTGATCCAAACTCTGGAAATAAAATCAAGGTAAGATCTGACATGTCTTTACAGCCTATTGAGACATCTACTGACCCCATTGAAGACTTAGACATACCCGTAAGATCTGACATGTCTTTACAGCCTATTGAGACACCTACTGACCCCATTGAAGACTTAGATATACCCATTGCTGTTAGAAAAGGCACAAGAGAATGCACCAAACGACCACTCTATCCATTATCTTACTATGTCTCCCTTAAACGTCTGTCCCCAACTCACCGAAAATTCATTATGAGCCTAAACACCATTGCTATTCCTAACACTGTTACTGAGGCATTGACAAAAAGGGAATGGAGGACTGCCATGAGAGAGGAGATGAGTGCATTAGAAAAGAATAGAACATGGGAGATCGTTGACAAACCAGAAGGAAAAAATATTGTTGGCTGTAAGTGGATTTTCACATTGAAATACAGAGCTGATGGATCCCTTGAGAGATATAAAGCAAGATTGGTAGCTAAAGGGTACACTCAAACCTACGGTGTAGATTATCAGGAGACCTTTGCTCCAGTCGCAAAAATGAATACTGTGAGAATCCTATTATCTTTGGCTGCACACTTCAATTGGCAACTGCTGCAATATGATGTTAAGAATGCATTTCTCCATGGTGACCTAGATGAAGAAATCTACATGAACATCCCACCAGGATTTGAAGGAACTCAGGTAGCAAGGTGTGCAGGTTGAGAAAAGCACTTTATGGATTAAAACAATCACCTAAAGCATGGTTTGGAAGATTTGCAAAAGTGATGAAGGAATCCGGATATAAACAAAGTCAAGGGGACCATACACTCTTTATTAAGCAGTCAGTTACAGGGGGGTTACTGCTCTTCTAGTATATGTGGACGACATCATAGTAACTGGGAATGATGAGATGGAGAAGCAGAATTAAAGCGGCAGCTAGTGAAGGAATTTGAGATAAAGGAACTAGGAAACTGAAGTACTTCCTTGGTATTGAGGTGGCATATTCCACATAAGGAATCTTTATATCTCAACAAAAGTATGTGACTGATTTGTTGGTAGAAACAATGAAGATAGATTGTAAACCCGTCTATACTCCAATGGATCCAAATCATAAGTTAGGTGAGGCTAAAGAAGAACCAGCTGTTGACAAAGGAATGTACCAAAGATTGGTAGGTAGACTCATATATCTTACTCACACTCGACCAGACATAGCATACTCAGTGAGCATGATTAGTCAATTTATGCATGATCCAAGAGAACTACATCTTCAAGCTGCTTACAGGGTACTACATTACCTGAAAGGCTATCCAGGAAAAGGAATTTTATTCAAAAGGAGCAATACTCTTACTCTAGAAGCTTATACCGATGCAGATTATGCAGGTTCCCTAATAGATAGAAGATCTACTACAGAATATTGTATCTTTCTTGAAGGAAACCTGGTAACATGGAGAAGTAAGAAGCAGAATGTGGTAGCAAGATCATCTGCAGAAGCAGAATTTAGGGCTATTGCGCAAGGCGAGCCGCTTTGGCTAAAGATTATTCTAGATGATTTGAAAGTCAAATGAAAAAGTCCTATGAGACTCTATTGTGACAACAAGTCAGCTATCAATATTGCTCATAATCCTATACAACATGATAGAACAAAACATATCGAAATTGATAGACATTTTATCAAAGAAAAATTGAAGGAAGGATTAGTGTGTATGTCTTGCGTTCCATCGGGACAACAACTAGCGGATGTTCTAACAAAAGGGCTGAGTAGTTCCATTTTTCAGGGCCTTATATCCAAGCTGGGAATGGAAGATATCTATTCCTCAGCTTGAGGGGGAGTGTTGAAGTGTAAATAAGCTGTAAATAAAATTAATTAAATATCCCTATAGATTAGGAGAATCTGTTTGAATTTAAATTTCCTAAAATTAAGGGATTTGATTAGATAGATTTCAGATTTAGAATGATTAAGTTTCCTATTCTTATCTTGTAATCTCTTATATATTTTCTAGGATTGTACACTGAAGGGAAATGAATAAAAAATTTCAGCCTTCTACACTCTCCATAAAATGTCATTTTGTTTTCAATGTTTCTATAATTCTTTTTAAGTTTCCTTTATTTAATCATTGATAAGCACCAAGAGTTATCCTAGCTCACCAAGGGTCCAATAATGCTTTGTTGGCACTTGGCACCACGTCCCAATGCTGGACCATGCTAGAATGTGATTGAGGAGCTATATGGATAGGTTTTGATAAGCAAGAACCAGAGTTGATCTACTCAATAATGCATCAGACTTCCTTATCTCGTCATAGGTTGAATTAAACATGACAATAATGGATGAAAACTGTAAACAATAAATACCAAAAATCAACAAACTAAAGCCATGTCCCACCTACTATCACAGTCGTAAATCCTCTAGAACCACTAAGATCTATCATAGTTATCATACACTACTTGGAATCAACTAAAATCAAGGATTGAAGTATTCCAGTGACATGCTACCCTAGCACTAGCATGGAATGTCCTGTGCCTTGTCATGCCAATGCTTGGATCACATGACAGCACACACTGGCATGAGAACATGCCAGGTTCTAGCAAGCAGACATCACCATAGCAAAATCATGTTCAACCAAAGCACCATCACACTATGTATCATGCCATCCTATGTGACTAAGATAAAAATTCAAGAAAAAGAAAATCAGTTACTCCTTTTATTTTCCAATGAAGTACTCAAAAAAAATTGAGAAGAGGAGCGTGTAAAGAATTTTCTGTTGCACAATAATATCAAGCAAATGAGGGAATAAGACATACCATTGAATGTTGAGGAAGCTTTTGAAGACGTAAAGTCACTTCTGTTATTACACCCAGGGTGCCTTCACTTCCAATTATCAACCGAGTCAAATCATACCTGACATACAAAAATAAATAAATAAATAAAAGCTTGGCAGCATGTCTCAAGAAATAAAATAAGAAATACAGGTTTACAGAATAATTACATACTAAATAATTGTGTTTCATTTCTAGATTACAGCTGAACAATGTTTGTTTCTAGACATTTATGCAACAGAAATGAGATTGATAGTATGCTAGAAAAACAATTAGGTAAACAATTTTGGACGTTTGAAAGCCTGAAAGAAAGAAAAAGAACAAAGTCAAGGAAGATCCAAAAGCAACTAATAAACATAATTTCATAAACTCATTAGCAATATAGAACAAATATAATCATATATCATATATACCAAAGGAAGCTTCAGCATACCCAGCAGCACTTTTTCGAGCACGGGAACCTGTCTTGATAACATCACCATTACCTAGAACAACCTGCAATCGAATATGAAATCTAAAGGTATGCAGAAAGAATTTTAATTAAGATATGAGAAAAGTTACAAGACTACCTGAAGATTAATGACATTATCCCGCATGGTCCCATATCTACCAGTTGATTATCAAATATTTAAATTCAGACAATAACAAATCTGGAATAAGGTGGGTAAAACTAGAGAGAAGTACAAAATCAGAGGCTAGAACTACCTTACTGCCAAAGAACCAGAACAACGAGTAGCACACATGCCTCCAATTGTAGCACCAGGCCCTGTAAGTGAATGGGACAGTTAGTTGTCATGACAATAGAGAGAGAGAGAGAGAGAGAGATGGTGCCAAGACTGAGATTTAACAGAGATCATGATAAATAAAGAGAACATCTGCACCATCACATTCTATAAGGTAAGCAACGAAGTAATAGTTCCACAAGTCTAAGGTAGTTGCATAGGGTTTCCAAACTTAGAGGATCACACGTATAGTGAATCTGACGTATACTGACTTGATTCATAGCTCATTAAAACAATAAAATTAAACTTGCCATAAAATTTTTATGTTAAAACATATTTTTTAGGATACAGATTATGACATCATTAGATTGGAAGTTCCTCCATTAAGAAATTCACCCTAGCCTCCCATCTAGTAATATGCTATAGTATCGGACCCTAAGAAACACATTTGAACCGCATAATTTTATAACAAGTTTATTTTATTAGTTTGATGAGCTATGGATGAAGTTGATAAATGTCAATGTGAGGTTTATTGTTATAGTGATCATATCTAAGTCTGAAAATTCTATAAGTTCGATCAAGTATTAACCAAAGCTTTATTGTATTTTAAGATAATTTTTTGGTCTTATTTTATAATCATTTTTAGGTTAAATTGAATTTCTGAGATTTTTATCTAGAATGGAAATACTCTAACTTGATATTTGTTAAAGCGCTATTTCTGAAATTCTTCGAATTTTTTCTTTAGAGGAAGAGTTGGCTATTATTATTAAGGAATTTATTTTTTCTGATAGTTATATCGAATTCAAATTGTGAGAAGGGGGGGGGGGGGGGGGGGGGGGGTGTTCCCTTATTTTCATAGGAAATCTAAGTAAATGGAAAGAAAAAATGAAAAAGAAGAAAGGATGTAAGCTTATGGGGGGCTCTCATCCTCATATACCATATTTTTTAAAAAAAAACTATATAAAAAAGTTGTAAATAATGGTGAACGAGCTGCTATATTGAACTAAAAGGGCAATTCATACCAAATTCTAGTCAGTTCGGTTTGGTTTGGTACAGCGATCCTTGGACATAAGCAGTGTGGTAGTCAACTTGCCAGACTATAACAAGATCCACCCAACAATCATAAGAGTACAAAGATTTACATGCTGGCAGATGCACAAAAGAGACAGATGGATTAACTTACACATCTAGTCAATGTTGTATTTAAACTCTAAAACATGTGCCTAAGACATATAACTAGCAGAGTCAACAGCTGAGAACCAGCATAAAGAGGGTCATTAACTGGTAATAAAGCATATGGCTGGAAACAGGCAACTCAAAATAAATTAGCCATTGTACGTATATAAATAAAGTAAAACCCACAGTTGATTCAGTCTCAACCAAAACCAAATTCAGTATATATACAACAACACCCATGTTTGACAGAATCCCCAAAAATAACATTACAAAGTGGAATGCAGAGAAATATTTACTAGCCTGGGTCAAGTGGAAAGAAAAGACCATAGGGCTTCAGATACTCATTAAGTTCAATCCATCCAATGCCTGGTTCAACAACTACATCCATGTCCTCCACATGCAATGATTTAACATTCTGCATTGCACATGACCAGGAATGTTACCATAATAGTAGTATGCAACACGATCAGGATTCATTATTTTTTCCTCTTTTCCTTTTTCATAGATGAGATAGATACCTCAACTCAACTCAACTCATCTAAGCCTTTACCCAACTACATGGGGTCGGCATAGATGAGATAGATTGTTCATGAAATTTGTAAATGTGTTTAGCGTGAAAACTAAAAGAATGAAAAACAAAGAAATAAACGGCAAATTTAACATAACAAAACTACCAAGAATTATACGAAGTAAAATAAAAAAGACATGTTAGGGGGAAAGACCTGGAAGGAATCTCCCATGTAAAATGCACGTTTAGAAGCATGGGTAATGAAACACATTTATAACCTAGTTTGGTTCATTATGTGTGCTAAGAATGTCATGATCAAGAACCCAGCTCTGCAAAGTCAAGTGCGAGTCTGACAACACTTACAATGAATTAATGATCTGAAATCAATTCAACTAATTGCCGCAGAAGCACATTATTCTCTGATTAGACTTCGCATCATGTAATCATTATATGAATGCCTGTTTGATTATACAGAGCAAACTAAAATCCTATCCAAATTAAACATTTACAACTCACAGCCCTGAATCAGATAAGGTTAAGTTACAGGTCATTTACTTTTAACGCACAACATAAGTTATCAGAAAACACTTACATTGTCCAGTATGAGTACGTTACTACACATTTCCCACACCTTGTACAACAACCATCAATGACAACACCTAACCTGATGATTAGCCAAAATGATACCAAGTTCCTTTTTGAAATAATGGTTTAAATATGCACAGCAAAGGCACTTCAGAACTTCTAGTAAACTAAGCCAACAAATCTTTCACTATAAAAGACATCTCAGTGAGTAGCCAAACATATTAAAAAAAAATAATCAAGAAAAACAGAAGAATAAAAGCAACACAGGCCGATGCTTATTGAGACTTAAACAGTTACAAGACAAGACTTCAGGAGAGTTAATAAAATAAGTACAATTACCAATATAGATGTGTTTTAAGAAAAAAAAAACACTAGAATGCACTTAAATACAATTAGTACAACCAAGATACATGCCCTTTCCAACATTTCTTGAAAACACTTATTTGCGGAGACACTAAAATGCACTTAAATCACTTAGCAAAACCAAATCAATACCAGTTGGTCAGTAATCAATTATTATACTTATTGGTCAAGGATTCACTAGTTATGGGTTCACGTACTAACTAGATGTTCCAATTCAATCTATAGAGCATTAGAATTGTCACTTTTAGAGAACTAAAATCCAGCATGTGCAATTGGATGTATAGAGAAATTCCTCTGAGAAAAGAGTCTCAAACGTCAAACATGTATGTGTTTTTATGGAAGTGATATCAATGTTGTCAAAGGCACACCTAGGTGCGAGGCACAAGGCGCTAAGGGTTAGACACTTCTTATACTCCAAGTGAGGCTCCTTCATATAAGCATACATGAAGCAAAAAAGAATACATGCTTTTGATTTGATTTAAAATGCAAAAAAAAAAAACACACCTTTCTTAATAAGCTATATTTATAATATAAATATAAGTTTATGATAATTATTAAATTGTGATGATTTTATGATACACTATCCCATACGTAATTATTTCACTTATCCTACCAAAAAAGCTAAAAATTGAAAGACTAAGAATGAAACAATGAAAATTATGCTATCATTTAAGAACGAGAAGGGAAGACATCAAGGGATTAAAGATTGCAATTGAGGAAGAGGAGGTTTTTCATTGAACTAAAAGGCTAGATGTTGCTATTTTAAATTTTTTAACTTTTTCTATTATATGTTATAAATCTTGCTTATATAAATTATTCTACTATTTATTCAAAAAATGCGCACCTTGCTCCACTTAGGTGCAAACCTGCACTTTGTGCCTTGCGTCTAAGCTTCGAAAGCCCTTTGCATTTAAGTGCACCTAAGTGCACCTAACGCTCTTAATAACATTAAGTAATACTTAAGAAAATCATAAAATTAGATTATAAAATAAAATAGTTAACAAAATTTGAATGATTTGGCAGGTTCAAGAGCCATCTCTTTGATAGAGTAATATGAATTTCCAACTAAGATTGCTTAATTTTGGTGGATTCACACGTCAAATTAGTTATACCAAAAATACAGACTTTCAAAATAAACTTAGAACAAAAATATTAGAGAAAATATCAAAATCAGGAAATATATGATTAATTACCTATAACAAGGATATATAGCAATTATTTTTCAGGCCAAATATAGCTGAAATCAGAATTTATTAGATGCTTCAAACTTCAATTAGGAATCAAGGTTTTAGAACTAATCAGGGATGGCAAGCATAGAAAAAAAAAATCTAAATCATCATAATTTACATTAATCATTTACAAAATAGTGTTGACTACGTAAGGATACGAACTATGGATTTTTGTCCTAACATTTCACATCACAATCTTCTTTTATTCTATCTAATTGCTGAATATTCATCTTCTTTCTTCTTTGCTCTCTCTTTCGCTTCTCTAATGCCCTTATTTTATCAGTGACTAAACTTGTTGGCTTCCCTAACGCCCACATCATTTTATCACTTCCCTAATTTCACATCATTTTATTGCTTCCCTAATGCCCTTATTTAAGGAGAGCCATATCGGCCCATTGGATTTGTGTTCGTAAGAAAACCTTTCTCTAGTATAATTCATCATTATATTTGCACAGCAAAACATAATCAGAATTCAAATTTGGCAACATTATCTTCAAAAACAGAAGTGTACCATCAAAAAACCAAAATGTCTACACAGAACATCATTTATGAAATTAGAAAAAAGATACAAAGCATTGATTATTTTTATTATAGGCCCCAAATTCATATTTAGATGCTTCATATTTAATAATGGTTATGACACATACTTTCATCAATGACATGTCAATGCATACACCTCCATGAGGAGCTAAAGTTTGACCCTCTAGCGAGGTAGCTCCACCATATGGTACAATAGGAACCTGCTTCCAAAGAGAAAAGTAACCCATAAGAACTTAATCAAGACAATCTTACATAACCACAGTTTCATGCTTCAAATCAGCAAGTAAACCAGATTTAATTAAATTCCATTCATAAACTAGATGAATAAAAATAAAGAACATGTTAGCATTAAACTGAAAGTTTAATCCATCAAGATGAAGTTTTTGGTAGTGTGGTTAGAGCATTAGGCCTTTAATAAGGATGGAAAATGATACCTTGTACTTGTTGCAAGATATAACAATCTTATGTACATCACCATGCGACCTGCAATTCCATGCTAACAAAGTTCAAACTTTTAACATTTAAAAGGAAAGAAAATTAGATTTTAGTTCTGCTTGTGTCTCAACACAAATTTTGGCATGCTAGATTCATAATCCATACTAGACTTATAATTCAGTGATTGACAAACTAGAAACTTGGATTCATAATTGATATTACATTAGAAGACATTGAAAATATTAAGCATCTAACTTTAACAACACAGTTCATCAAACATTCGAAACGCTTTTGAGAACATACAGAACCTAGTAAGCACAAGTACTTCCCTAAAATAGTCACCGATATATGATATATGTCAGATACCAATACACCTTGGATATGAACCTATCCACGCTAGGTGCTTTCCTCAAGCATCTATTTGTTTTTTGAGAAAATAAAAAGGGTTGATAGATATGATAAGAACACATTTAGATACATCCAACATTTCCTGAATATTATTGGGTTTTCTTTGTTTATTAGTTGAATATGGTCATGAACGTTCAATACCCAAATCCATAATTTTAGGATCATTGTGTCAATGAACAGAAGTAATTCTAAAGTTATTAATCATATACTCAACTCAACTCATCTAAGCCTTTTCCCAACTACTGAAGTTATTAATCATATAAAACTAAAAAATAAACATCCATAATCTCAGGAGAGTAGTGTAAGCATTGCAATATGCTTGATTTTGACTACCTATTTATCTTAGTAAACCGTATCATTCATTACATGTGACCAACACTACTGAGGAAACAATTTCAACTATCAGTCAAATTGGAAAAAAAAACTACAAGTAACAGATTATGTGTAGTTGCAACATGTGAATAAATACGAGGCAGAGGACAAGGATTTGTACCTCGGATAGACAATCACATCAGGAACATTTACAACTCTATGGAAGCTGCTCTGTGGATTCCCGTGGAAGTGTCTCTCATCGTATTCCACAGTCATATTATCCTACGCCAGCATCATCGCTTAATAAAACTCTAAACTCTAAAATCCAAACTCGACAAAAAAAAAAAAATTAAAAAGAATAAAGTGATTACTTGTAAAATAGCTCTTAGCTCTTCAATGAACTCCTCCGGAAGCTTCTTGTGAGATCCTTGAACTAATAGTTCAGTCCCTTCTTTCCCTTCAATGCTACAGAAATCACAGTTACAAAAGAATTTTATCCAACCCTCGTCAGGAACCGTTTAGCAAGGTAAAGATTCAGAATTTGAAAAAAAAAAAAAATTCGGAATACAATTCAGATAACCAAAACTTGGGAAAAAATAATAAACTATAGTAAAAAAAAAAGTAGAATACAAAAATCATAAATGATAGCAATTTATGGTCGCCAGTTTCATGATGGGATAATTCCGAAATAATTGAATGATGAATAAAAAATCAAGAATCTTCATAATAATTAGGAATTTTCTTTATATAATTGTATTAGATTTTTTTAAAATAACTAAGGTTTCAATCGTATTAATGTAACAACTCTTCTAATTTTATTAACAATAATAATATTATTGATTTTTTTTCTTTGAAGGCTTAACCTTAACGAAGTAATTATCAAATGGTCTAATCCTTATCGAAAGACATAACCTTCAGTTTTCCCAAGCACTCGGTGGGACCATAAAAAGCAGAATATCGGGAGAGAAACGAAAAAGAGGAAGGAAAGAATCGATCGGCAAGGAGAAAGGGTGCTGACCGGCGATCAAGGCCAGGATCGCAGAGTGAAGGCGTGGAACGGAGCTCGAGAGCAAGGGCTCCTCCGGCGGAGGCCACAATCACGAAGGGGACGATGGAGCGGGACCAGGAGAGGAGCCGCTCGTGGGTGTCGGACGGCGGGGCAATGGAGAAGCGAGGGCCTCCAAAGCGACGGGAGATTTCCCGGGTTCTGTGGACGAAGGACTTGGAGGAGTAAGAGGAGACAACGCGGGAGAGCCAAGTTGGTAGAAGCCCCATGGTATCGGTGGGTGGCTTCGTTAGACTGTGAGCCGCAAGCCGAAGCTATTTTGCGATGCTCTCGCCCAATGTTTAGAAAATTGGACCGGACAATAAATCGGCCTGACATTTGAACCGTGGATGAATTGGTTCAACCGAATAAATCAATTTGTTAAAACAAATAATATTATAATTAATTTTTAATTAATAATATATAATTAATTTAAAATTTAAAAAATTTAATTCTAATTTTATTTATCAAAACTCAACTCAGCTCAAAAAATATACTAGCGTTTAAACCTATGATCACTCGTGTACTGGTTTTCTTCCTTAATATTTTTTTTTTTATTTATTAAACTAAAGATCTAAAAATCGAGGTTAGATTGGTTCTTTGAACCGAGCCGATTCATAAATTTTTTTGATTTTTATCAAGTCATATAAAAGTTAATTTTAATAATAAAACTTGACCGATTCTCGATTAAACTGATTCAATCTAGTTTTCAAAACAATAACCTCACCTAGCATTTTCAATTTTGCACCTTTTTTTTTTTTTTTCTTTTTGTATACAAGGCAGGTTTTATAGGGCAGCATATACTCTCTTTTGATGCAGCAAGCATGAAGATTGATCGTGCGAATTGATTGTCTACGGATGATCACATGCACTACTCATTGAATCACCACCATCACGTGCCCAATGGCATGGACAGTTAATTTATGCAATCAATGCATATTATTGCATCAAAGGATGGTACAATAAATCTTTTCCTTCGATCAAATTCAGCTTTGGAGCAAACAAAACGTATCACATCAATTGTCTCGTTATTTTTAAGTTTAATAACTTATCAAAATGTTGATTCAAATATATTTTGCTACTAAAATCTTAAGCAAACTATTATATCTTTATTATAAGGATGTCATCTTTAAATGACGAAGTTCTTGGTCATAAAGATCAGATGTGACCTTAAAGGGTTCTCAAAACTAAAGCCCTCCTTTGTGCTCCGATATTTTCATGGCACCTATGAATAATTTTTAAATAATGCCAAACTAGAAGATTATAATAAAATATATTTTATTATGCAAAATAAGAACGGACAAATAGTGCAAGTTAACGTTATTGGCCCAAACTTTTTTTTCTCAAAGCTTGAATGCAAGGTCGCACCAAAATAATAAGAACTATTACTCGTTATATTAGAAATAAGAACTTTCTTCCATGCAACTCAACTTTCGATCTAATCTATCCATAAATAAAATAATCATGGTGGCCATTGTTAGGTCATTACATAGCTAGCTTGTAATCACACTAAAGGAAGATGACCGAATGTGATGGGGTCTTACAGGTTAATATACACTCTTTTTTATTTTTCCTCTTGCTTTCTTCTCTCTCTTCTATGAGAAGCATGAATTGCCCAATACACACGAAAAGAAATAAGATATTGGATTTGATCGTAGTTCTACCTTATTAAAGAACTACATTTTGCTATAAAGAGAACATTTGGAACCTTATAACATGTCGGTATCCAATGGAGGATAAGGCCGAAGAACCTAGGACATTTGCAACTGATATGGATAATAAATAAAAACAATTGAAAAATAATATAGTCCAGAGCCTGGGCGGCCCTCAGTCCTGGGCGGCCCCCAGAGCCTGGGCGGCCCCCCAGACCTAGGCGGCCCCGTCCTAGGCGGCCCCCAGAGTCTGGGCGACCCCAGTCCTGGGCGGCCCCCAGAGCCTGGGCGACCCCCAGATCTGGGTGGCCCTCAGTCCTGGGCGGCCCCCAGGCTGCAGCCCCCGGACCCGGGCGGGCCCAGCCCTGGGCGGCCACCAAGTCTGGGCGGCCCCCAATCCTAAGCGGCCCCCAGAGTCTGGGCGGCCCCCAGTCCTGGGCGGCCCCCAGTCCTGGGCTGCCCCCAACGCCTGGGCGGCCCCCGGACCTGGCCCCCCTGGGCGGCCCCCGGACTTGGACGGCCCCAGTCCTGCGGCCCCCAGAGCCTGGGCGGCCCCCCGGACCTGGGCGGCCCCCAGAGCCTGGGCGGCCCCCGGACCTGGGCGGCCCCCAGTCCTAGGCGGCCCCAGAGCCTGGGCGGCCCCGGACTTGGACGGCCCCCAGTCCTAGCGGCCCCCAGAGCCTGGGCGGCCCCCGGTCCTGGGCGGCCCCAGAGCCTGGGCGGCCCCCAGAGCCTGGGCGGCCCCCAGTCCTGGGCGGCCCCTAATCCTGGGCGGTCCCCGACCCTAGGGGGAGGGGGCCTCAAATCGAGAAATGCTAACATCATAACGCTTTAAATGGTGCGAATAAGACAAGCACTGAAACACCGCCGTTTATCCAGAAAAAAGAGACACTGAACCTCTATTTTAGAGCCAGATACCTTTCTCTGACTCTGACGTCCCCACTAACCCTGACATTCCCTGGGATAATCAAGGTCATCATGAAAATCCTTATCTTCGTGAATAAGTTTCTTAATATCCTTATTATTAATTATCACCGAATGACCACGTAGCAAGAAAGATAAAAGATGAATACTTATCCAACACGTGGACTCTGGAATTAAAAAAAAATAATAAAATAAATAAAAGAAGAGGATAAAAAGGAAGGAAGGAGAAGGGGGGATTTTTCCTTCAGAAAAAGAGATCTCATAGCAAGAGAAAAATCTGGTGATCCAGCATCAACAGATTGGCGCGCCAGGTAGGGGAACGTCGTCAGAGCAGTGAGATATACCTGTTCTACGATTCTACGAACATGAGCTCCAGATCTCTGGAAGAAGATCCCACTGATTGGTCTGGGGGGCATCTTTCGCCCCCAATCATGATTTACAACTCTTGGCCCTTCTCAGCCGGCGAAACCAAACTCTCCGTTCCTTCTCCACCGTCGCCGGCTCCGGCTATTCCTCAAGATCCACTGTTGCTCCTTACCCAACAAGTCAAACTCTCATGGGACGGTTCAACAGATGCAAGAGCAACACTCTTGAGGAGCTCGACTACGGCCCGAGCCACCTCTATTACCTGGGTCGACTACCCCTGTTAGCCGACAATCAGCTCGAGGAAGATCTCCTCCGACGAAACCTCTCCGCCCTTATTCTCCAGGAAGACGGCGCTCCCAAAGCTCCCATGACGGTTCGCGCTCTCTGTCCCATTCCCTGGCAGCCCACCTGGGCGACGACGAGGGAAGGAACCGTATGGAGCGTAGCCGGTGGCGTCATCAGTCTCCTTCCTGTTCCCCTGAACCTGCCAGAGGACGATAACTGATAGAATGGAAGAGCGGCTGGAAGAGCAAGATCGTAGGCTGGAGGAGCTCAGTCAAAGGATTAATAATCAACCGGGGTCGGATTACGATACCCGCCCCCCTCTCACTCGAAGGGTGATGGAGGAACCCATTCCAAGGAGGTTCCGATTTCCTCAGCTGGACCCCTATGACGGTACTACGGATCCCCTAGATCACCTGGAGAGCTATAAGGCTATCATGCAGGTCCAAGGGGCGACGGATGCTCTTATGCGTCGCCTTCCGGCCACCCTCCGTAAGGCGGCCCGTGTCTGGTATTCTCGTCTGCCCCCACGTAGTGTTGACTCTTTCGACAACTGAGAGATCTTTTCTGGCTCATTTCGACGCCTGTCGAAAGATTCCTCGGGTGGCAGATAGCTTATTCTCCGCAACAGCAAGAAGGAGAATCCTTGAAAGACTTTATAACCCGCTTCAAAGTGGCGGCCCTGGAAGTCTATCATCTTGAAGATGTCGTAGCCACTCTGGCTTAAAACGGGGGCTCCGACCCTCCCGTTTTACTTACTCCTTGGACAAAAGGCCTCCTTCTTCTTATGCTGATCTCCTGGGCCGTGCTCAGAAGTATATCCGCGCCGACGAAGCTGACTCATCCAGGAGAGGTACACAAGAGAGAACTAACAAAAGGTCCACTCGCCCAGAGTTGAACGGACCCCCTTCTAAAAGCCAGAGCCCTCGCCGGCCGATCGATCGCAAGAGCCAAACTCCCAGAGAGGACCATCTTACACCCCTTTAGCACCCCGACTCACATCCTTATGGAGATGAAACGAGCCTTATCTACGGCGTCCGCCCCCGATGAAGAAGGGCACCGCCCGCGATAGAAGCCGCTATTGCCGTTTCCATAGGGATTATGGCCATGACACCGAAGAATGTCGGAATTTGAAGCAGGCCATCGAAGAGCTAATTCAGAGGGGACATCTTGGGCAATATGTCAGAAGAAAGAAGCTCCTCCAATACCAGCTTTGATGGGACCTCCTCCCGCTCAAGCTGGCATTGATAACACCCCAACAGAAAGAATGGTGGGTATGATTTCCCGCGGAAAAGCTTCATCTTCTAAAAGACCAAGAGGAGGCGAAGAGTTAGATGATGTAATCCCTTCTGGGGAAATATAGCGGGGGAAAATGTTGTAAAGATGATAGCGTCGTCGTTTCGATGACGATTGCTAGGCATCCTGTAAAAAGAATCTTATTGACAGTGGGAGCTCCGCTAATGTGCTTACTTATGATGCTTTTCTTCGATGAGTTTATCTCTGGATTCTCTTCGGCCTGTAGCCATCCCTCTAGTTGGTTTCACTGGAGACTCCATCCGGGTAGAGGGCGAAATTACTTTGCCAGCTACTGCGGGATCACCA
This sequence comes from Calamus simplicifolius, assembly GCA_900491605.1. Classification (NCBI taxonomy): domain Eukaryota; kingdom Viridiplantae; phylum Streptophyta; class Magnoliopsida; order Arecales; family Arecaceae; genus Calamus; species Calamus simplicifolius. The sequence goes on from UESW01005022.1 coordinate 329,617, forward strand.
CCTTGCCAAAGCACGGTTATGCTGGATTTTCTGGTAGTTCGGGTCCCCCTGGCTTACAACGCCATTCTTGGCCGTCCCGGCTTGAATATGTTAGATGCAGTTATATCTACTAAGCGCTTATTGGTGCATTTCCCTACCAAGCAAGGGGTCGGTGTGATGAACGGAGAGGTAGACTCGGTCAGACCCTGCTATCATTTAGCCCCTAGTCCCAGATGGTTAATATTCCTCCGGTTGCCGAGTCATTTGACCCCAGGGAGTCGAGCGGAGAGGAGAGCCAGCGGAGCTTCTGATATCTTACCCCTGGGAGACGATCCCACTAAGATCGTGCAGATCGGTGAGCTCCTCTTCCCCGAAGTCCGGGATCAACTCCTAGCCTTCTTATCAATGAATGCAGATGTCTTCGCCTGGAAATAAGGATATGGTCGGGATTCCTCCGGAGGTGATTACTCATCAGCTTAATATTAACCCAAGCTGCCGCCCTGTCCGCCAGAAGAAAAGGAGTTTTGCTCCTGAGCGGCAGAGGGTCATCGACGAGGAGGTAGACAAATTGCTCATGGCCGGTCATATTCGAGAAGCACGATATCCTGATTGGCTAGCCAATGTGGTTATGGTCCGGAAAGCTAGCGGAGGATGGAGAATATGCATCGACTACACAGATCTAAACAAGCTTGTCCTAAGGACAGTTTTCCATTGCCCCGGATCGACCAGCTGGTGGATTCGACTTCTGGCATGAACTTCTCAGTTTTATGGATGCTTCTCAGGGTATAATCAGATAAAATTAGACCCTCAGACGAAGAGCATACCTCTTTTATCACCGAGAAGGGCATTTATTGTTATAAGGTAATGCCCTTCGGGTTGAAGAATGCGGGAGCTACCTATCAGAGGCTGATGAACAAAGTTTTTAAAGACCAGCTTGGCCGCAACATGGAAGTATATGTAGACGACATGTTGACAAAAAGCACCTGCATCACCGACCATATCGCCGACTTGCAGGAAACTTTCCACAACCTCCGGCTCCATCGAATAAAGCTCAACCCGCGCAAATGTGCATTTGGAGTTACAGCCGGAAATTCTTGGGTTTCTTAGTCACCCGGCGTGGGATTGAAGCAAACCCAGAGAAAATTCAAGCCATTCTCAGTATGAGACGGCCTATGTAAAAAAGAGGTGCAACAACTCACCGGAGGATAGCAGCATTAAGCCGATTTTTATCCTAGATCAGCCGAGAGATGTTTACCTTTTTCAAGTCTTGCGTAAAGCAGATGGCTTCGAGTGGACAGAAGACTGTCAACAAGCCTTTGAAGAACTTAAGGAGTTCTTGTCCACACCCCCCTGTTATCCAAACCGGAGCAAGGAGAAAAGCTCTTCCTATATCTTGCGGCTTCGACGGAGGCCGTTAGTTCCGTTCTGGTGCGTGTCGGCGACCATGCTGTTCAACGACCTGTATATTATACCAGCAAGGTGCTTCATGGTGCGGAAGAGAGATATTCTAAAACGGAGAAAGTCATTTTCGCTTTATTCGTTTCCGCCCGACGACTCAGACCCTACTTCCAAGCCCACCCATAGTCGTCCTCACTGATCAACCTCTCAGAGCTATTTTATCACGACCAGACACTTCTGGCCGATTAGCCAAATGGGCCATCAAACTAGGGGAATTCGACTTATCATTTCAACCCAGAGCATCTTTGAAGTCCCAGGTCCTGGCTGATTTCCTAGTAGAATGCACCTGGTCTGAGCCATATCAAGAAGAAATCCCCGGATCCTTTTAGATGCTGGGGAGGAGGATCAAGCATGGGTCCTCCACGTCGATGGAGCCTCTAACTCACAGGTAGCGGAGCTGGTCTCCTTGCTAGCCCAGAAGCGCGGTATTAGAATATGCTCTTCGTTTCCTCTTCGAAGCCACCAATAATCAAGCTGAATATGAAGCTTTACTGACCGGAATTAAATTAGCACATGGGATGGGGATTAAGAATCTCCGGGTTTTCACTGACTCACAGCTTGTTTCCGCCCAGGTAGCAGGGGAGTATGAAGCTCGGGACCCTATAATGTTCCAATATCTGAACAAGGTCAGACTATTAATTCCTTTACTGGATCACTTCGTCATCAGTTATATACCCAGAGGTGAAAATGCCAGGGCCGATATGTTAGCCCGACTGGCTACCTCGGTCGATAGTGCTATGGGCAAAGACCTACATTGAGTATCTGGAAACACCTAGCATTGAAGCTACTGAAGAAGCTTTGCCCATTATCCAAGAAGAAACCTGGATGGAATCTTATATCCAATATCTGAAAGATGGCGTTCTTCCAGTTGGTCGTGAGGAAGCTAAGCTGCTTAAGCGGAGAGCTTCTAAATTTGTGCTACTAGAAGGCCAACTTTACAAGAAATCCTTCTCTCAGCCCCTCCTCAAATGTGTTAATTCGGTTGATGCGGATTATATCCTTAGAGAAATTCATGAAGGCATCTGTGGGAATCACTCCGGAGGCCGATCTCTAGCACGCAAGGCCCTCCGACAAGGATATTACTGGCTCACCATGCAAGAGGATGCAACCGAACTAGTGAAAAGATGTGATCGATGCCAACGGTACGCCTACATTCAGCGGCAACCATCTTCTCAGTTAAATTCTCTTTCTGCTCCTTGGCCCTTCGCTCAGTGGGGCATGGACATCCTCGGCCCTTTCCCTCCGGCATCAGGACAGCGCAAATTCCTACTAGTAGCCGTCGATTATTTTACTAAATGGGTTGAAGCTGAAGCACTCGCCAAAATTACTGAAGCCAAGGTCAAAACCTTTTTCTGGAAAGCCATTATTTGTCGATACGGCATACCACACACCCTCATCACTGACAATGGCCGACAGTTTGACAACAACACCTTCCGGACTTTCTGTACTGATCTCGGCATCATGCAACGATTTACCTCCGTCGGCCATCCACAATCTAATGGAGAGGCTGAGGTTACAAATCGCATGATATTACGGGGACTAAGGACCAGACTGGACACGTCCAAAGGAAGGTGGGTAGAAGAGCTCCCGAGTGTACTCTGGGCGTACCATACGACTCCCAGAACACCAACAGGAGAAACACCATTCAACCTGGTCTTTGGTTCTGAAGCTGTTATTCCCGTCGAAATTGGCTTACCAAGTAATCGAGTGGAATCATACAACGAAGCGGACAACCTCCCTAATTTAAGAGCCAATCTTGACCTCATTGAAGAAGCAAGAGATCGGGCTCAGATCAAAATGGCGGCATACCAGCAGCAGGTGGCGAAGTATTACAATACCCGCGTCCGCTCGAAGAGTTTCCGTCAGGGAGATTTAGTTCTAAGAAAGGCTTCGATATCCAAACCAACAGAAGGGGGCAAATTGTCTCCGAACTGGGAAGGGCCCTACCGGATAAGAGAAGTCCTTCACCGTGGAGCATACCGGCTTGAAGACCTAAATGGACAACTAATCCCCCGAACGTGGAATGCAGACAATCTCCGGCCATACTACCAGTAATGTAATGTATTTATCCAATATTAAATGAGCCTACACATTTGAATGCATATTTTAGATAATTCTTCAAAGCGCTCGGCGGCCCTACAGTCCAAAGGACACCCCCAGGCCGGTATAACTACCCCTGAGGAGGTTCAAGTCTGTGACTCAAGCGGCCTCGAATCCGGAATAGGCGGCTCGGCCCTATAGTCCAAAGGACACCCCCAGGCCGGTATAACCTACCCCTGAGGAGGTTCAAGTCCGTGACTCAAGCGGCCCCGAACCACGATCCAGACGGCTCGGCGGCCCTACAGTCCAAAGGACACCCCCAGGCCGGTATAACTTGCCCCTGAGGAGGTTCAAGTCCGTGACTCAAGCGGCCCCGAACACGCTCTCCAACGACGGGCTCGACGGCCCTACAGTCCAAAGGACACCCCCAGGCCGGTATAACTTGCCCCTGAGGAGGTTCAAGTCCGTGACTCAAGCGGCCCGAATCACGCTCTCCAGAACAGGCGGCTCGACGGCCCTACAGTCCAAAGGACACCCCCAGGCCGGTATAACTTGCCCCTGAGGAGGTTCAAGTCCGTGACTCAAGCGGCCCGAACACAACGAACAGGCGGCTCGGCGGCCCTACAGTCCAAAGGACACCCCCAGGCCGGTATAACTTGCCCCTGAGGAGGTTCAAGTCCGTGACTCAAGCGGCCCCGAACACAACGACAGGCGGCTCGGCGGCCCTATAGTCCAAAGGACACCCCCAGGCCGGTATAATCTACCCCTGAGGAAGTTTAAATCCTTGGCTCAGGCAGCCTCGACTTAGACGGTTTCGAGTCACGCCCATAGGCAGATACTCGGTTATCCTCGAGGTACGATTCTGCGAAAACACTAAGTGGCCCCACAATCCCAAAAGCTTCGTGCTCTCTTGAACCCAGGATTAGCTCCCCTGCAGGGGCCCCTAAACTGCCTTATCAACATTCTAGGACTTACATCTTAATACAACACACCGGAAAACGACCCAAAGATTAGGATTTCCTGCCAACTCGTGGACGGATTCCCTAATCCATAAGTAGGAATCAAGGATTAAGCAGATGAAATATTAAGTAACACCAAATAAATAAAGAGTAACATCTGCTCATTTAAAGTTAATCTACTAGGAAACTTTATAAAGTCTCAGACATTCATTACAAAAAGAGGTCCTTTAAAAGGACCAAGGCAAGGATAGAAAAACTAAAGCTAAGTCAAAATAAATTTAGGCATCCTCAATCAATTCTCTGAATGCTCCTTCTCTGTATTGGGATCGGAAGCCGGCTCCTCAGTGAGGGGTATTTCTGCAGCAGAATCTTTGGTCGCCGCCACCCTACCCGCCACGTCTTCGACCTCCATATCAGGAATTTCTTCGTCATCCACAGGTCGAAAACGTTCAAGGTTCTTAAGTTGAAGTGTCGGGCTAACATCCGTTTACACTTCTCAAAGCCTTGAACAAAGGCGTCTAGGGCGGCCTCCTGGAACTCCGATTCAAAATCCGGGGAGCCCTTGTACTCCTTGATTGCATCCCGGACTTTGGCTTCGGCTATGGCCACCTTTTCTTGAGCTTTGGCCTCGGCCACAGCTATCTTCTCCCGGGCCTCGGCCTCGACCGCAGCTATCTTTTCCCGGGCCTCCGTCATCACTGTTGCAACTCTGTCGAGAGCGTTCTTAGCATCTTTCTCGGCTAGAACCAATTTTTCTACAGCATCGCGAGCCGTAGCTTCCGCGTTATCTGCTCGATTTTCCGTATGTTCTAGCCTAAGAGCAGTTTCTTTTAACCTCTCTTCCGTTGGCAACAACTTCGCCCGAACCTCAGATAGTTGAGCATCTAAGCTCTGCAGCTCCATTTCCGCCTTTCTCCGCCAGGTCCGATAGTCCTCCCGAATAACCCGAAGGTCGTGTAGTGCTTTTGACTCTCGGGCCTTCGTCTCCACCAATTCTTTGTCTAAGCTCACACTTCGAGACTTGGCCTTGTTTAAGTCTTCGCGCAGTACAAAAAGGCCATTAGACATCTGCAAAATACATTCAGTGAATGCCCGAATTCGATAATCATAAAGGGAAAAGGTCGAAACTTTACCTGAAGCGCAGCTGTGAACATGGTGTCAAATGCCTCTTCTTGTGTTACCTTCCTCATTTTATCTTGGAACCTGGGCAGGATCGCAAGTTTAAGAATTGTCTCCGACAAGCGACTTTGGTACCCAGCACCCTGATTAGACGGTTGAGGAGATGGAGATAGATTTCCTAAAGCATCTGAGGGAGCGGGCAGGAACGCCCACTTCTCTTGATGACGAAGGACCTGGCAGATCAATTCGACTGCTTCCGCACTCCCTACAGATCCCCCAGCGCCCTTAGTGGGGGATGGAATGACCTCCGGAAGCTCCCTCTCGACAGGATCTCCTATCGGAATCCCCGTTGGAGGACTCGTCTCTCCTTCGCTATCTTCTATCAGGGTCGCTTCGGGAATAGCCGCCGGAGGCTGGGCCTGGCATCCGATCCTGACTGACGGGGCTTTTTAGTTCGTTCCCTGCCGCGCCATGCTCGCTCCTCTCCCTCTTTCGAAGGTTTGATACCAAAAAGTCCTGAGAAAACTTCATTGCTGCGATATAGTGAACATAGGGTTAGCTAAAAAAGACACCAAGTAGGTTAGCTAGGAATGCAAAGAAGAGGAAAAGAGAGAGATGAATTCTTCGAGGCTCACCGGGCGCTGCAGCCAGCGACACCGGCACGAACGCAACCTCCCGGAGATTATCCTCCGATAGTAATTCTTTACTGGGGGGAATGATGGTAGAGATTAGAGTGTTGAAAAGCTCACGGTCTCTCTCGTCAACACTAGCATTCTGGTTAGAACTGGTATCCGGGATACCCCAACCTACACTCAACCCCTCCAGATGTGCATAGAAAAACCGAGATTTCCACCCTTTGATCTTAGAAGGGAGATTAAGCCTAAGAACCCTTTTGGGCCTCGATGCGAAACTCCACCACCCATCCCTGACTGGGTTTCGAATCCTATATAGTGTTCTAAATAAAGAAAGTCTAGCGGAAGCCCCATGAAAAGAACAAAGTACTAGAAATGAAAATATAATACGAATAGAATTAGGAGTAAGCTGTGCGGGGATAAGGCGATATCGGTTCAATAAGTTTACAAAAAAAGGATGTAAAGGCAGTCGTAGACCACCCTTAAAAAACTCTTCATATAAAGCGACCTTACCTGGTCGCGCTAGAGTGACCCTATCCTCAGGAAGGGGAACGGAGAGCCGAATGTCATCAGGGATCCCGAACTGGGCCCTAAGGTTCCTGAGATCCTGAGAGGATATAACAGAGGCAATGTCCGCCGGTCTAGCCAATTTAGAAACAATCGCGGAGGCCCTACCTCACGACTGGTAGACGAAGAGGAAATCCTAGGGGACTGAGATAACAACCTAGACACGGGCTGTATGGACCGAGCAACGGGTTGGTCCCCACGGATGGCTACCCCTCCCAGAGCCTGCCGACGTGCTTGAAGAATCTCCTCTCGGGAGGGCTCAACCAAGGGGCCCTTACCTTTCTTATCTACGGAGGAATCCATAAAGAGAGAAAGGGGAAATGAAGGAGTCGACTGACCTGGGTTTGAAGAGGTAAAAAACGCAGGAGGATACACGAAATCAAAGATTAAGGGAAAGGGATGGCTCTCCCCTTTTTTTTATATATATCAGACGCGATGCCTCGAGCACCGCAAGGACATGTGGTAGTCCATCAGTGGAGCCGGACAAGCGAAAAGACGCTATCCTCTTAGTGATAGACGCCTCCCCTCCTTTCTCTCCTTTTTCGAAATGTCACTTATCATGTACTGGGCGTTTTGAAATTCGAATTTTTCCGCCCTTCTCCCTTGCACGTGCATGACACACCTGAATACAAGGAAGATGGGCGAGGGGGCATATGATATGGATAATAAATAAAATAATTAGAAAATAAAAGGCGGCCCCCAGTCCTGGGCGATCCCCAGCCCTGGGCGGCCCCCAGAGTCTGGGCGGCCCCCAGTCCTGGGCGGCCCCCAGAATCTGGGCGGCCCCCAGTCCTGGGCGGCCCCAGAGTCTGGGCGGCCCCCATTCCTGGGCGTCCCCAGAGTCTGGGCGGCCTCCATTCCTGGACAGTCCCCAGAGTCTGGGCGGCCCCCCCAGGATCTAGGCGGCCCCCAGTCCTGGGCGATCCCCAGGATCTGGGCGGCCCCCAGTCCTGGGCGGCCCCCAGTCCTGGGCGGCCCCCAGAGTCTAGGCGGCCCCCAGTCCTGGGCGGCCCCCAGAGTCTGGACGGCCCCCAGTCCTGGGCAGTCCCAGAGTCTGGGCGGCCCCTAGAGTCTGGGCGGCCCCCAGTCCTAGGCGGCCCCTAGAGTCTGGGCGGCCCCAGTCCCGGACGGCCCCCAAATCGAGAATAATGTTCATATCAGAACCACTAAACATCATAACGCTTTAAATGGTTCGAATAGGACAAGCACTGAAACACCGCCGTTTATCTAGAAAAAGGAGACATTGAACTTCTATTTTAGAGCCAGATGCCTTTTCTCTGACTCTGACATCCCCACTAACCCTGACATTCCCTTGGGATGATCGAGGTCATCATGAAAATCCTTATCTTCATGAGCAAGTTTCTTAATACCCTTATTATTCATTATCACTGAATGACCACGTAGCGAAAAATAAAATAATAAAAGATGAACACTTATCCTACACGTGGACCTCTGGAAATTAAAGTAATAAAATAAACAAATTAGGGGGATAAGAAGGGAGAAGGAGAAGGAAGAAGGAGACTTTTTTTCTTCTTCCTGAAAGAGATCTCATAACAAGAGAGGAATCTGGTGATCTAGCATCAACATAATCCATAACTAAAAGGTTTGGCTACAGCCCTACATACAAACATCACTGAAGTTACGTCAACATAATGAATCTAATTTATTTTAATAGAAGCTCTATCTATCCCATAATTCATTCTTCAATCTCGTGGCTCTGAAAAATATTGTGAGATTTACATGAGCTCACACTCAATAAGTAAGCCTCCTATAATATATATATCATTTAATCATTTCATGTATAAAAAGGGGAGAGGTACCCCTTCGAGAGATATGCCAAACTCCTCCCTTCTCTCTCTTTTTGATGCCTAACACCTACTTTCTCTCTCTAAAATATCCTTTCTCTTTTAGGATGTCCCTTTCTCTCTCTTGATTGATCAAGATTTGATCTTGATCAAGAAATTTTTCTTGATTTGGGAAATCATTGAAAAGAAAAGAAGCGCTAGCACTCCTCACAAGAAGGTTATCATCCAATCTTGGGAGGACATCATCCAAAGATCTTTGCGTTGATCACCATTAGAGGCCGAACGCATGGACGGCTAGTGGTAAATCGTTTACCGGCTTCATCGGGCTTCATCCCCAATAAAGAACACATATATGATCTATTATTTAGTCATGTGTTATTTCTTGTTAACTAAATTTGTTCCCTGAGGATCTTGGGTTTTGGGAATTAAATTCATATTTATTTTTATCTTCCGCTACGTGTTATATGAATTTGATTCATATAAAATATACGTAATTCCCAACACCTCTTGCACCGGACCGAGGGGTGACCCATTAGTCGCGATGCAGCCAAGCTCCTTTAGTCGATAGGTCCTCAGTTTCGGAGATAAGTCAGATATAACATTCAAAAGGCTTTTTATTATCATCAGCTGAGAGAGGTACATCATTGATAATACCGACGAAGGTTGTCTGCATTCTAGGTATGTGAGATGGTCCATCTGCTATGTTTTTAATTCGATATGCTCCTCGGTGAAGTACCTCGGTGATGTGGTAAGGACCCTTCCAGTTTTGAGATAGTTTGCCCCCCTTCGTTGGCTTGGATGCTTTAGCTTTTTGAGGATCAGATCTCTGGGGCGTTGTAATACTTGGTGCTCGTTGGTGGAATGTGGCCATTCTAAGCCGTGCCCAGTCATGCGCTTCGTTAATGAAATCGAGGTTGGTTCTCAACTGCATGGGGTTATCCCTTCATTATATGACTCCACCCGAGGGCTTGGGAGGCCGATCTCGACGGGGATGACCACCTCGGATCCAAAAACTAGACTAAAGGGGGTCTCTCCCACCGAGGCTCTTAGAATTGTATGATATGCCCACAGCACATTTGGAAGCTCCTCGACCCATCTACCTTTACACCCATCCAGCCGGATTCTGAGTCCCCGGAGGATGATCCGGTTCATGACCTCAGCCTCCCCATTGGTTTGTGGATGGCCGACAGATGTGAACCGGTGGTAGATATTCAGCTCGGCGTAGAACGTCTTGAATGTGGCATCGTCGAATTTTAGACCATTGTCAGTGATGATAGTATGAGGCAACCCAAATCGGCATATGATGGACCTCTAGAAAAAAGCTTTAACTTTGCTCTCGGTGATCTTAGCCAATGCCTCGACTTTAACCCATTTAGAGAAGTAGTCGATGGTGACAAGTGGGAACTTCCACTGACCAAAGCAGGGAGAAACGGTCCTAGGATGTCCATCCCCCACTAGGCGAAGGTCCATGGGGCTGAGAGCAGGCTTAATGGGGAAGCTGGCTGCCGCTAGATGTGTGCATGCTGCTGACAGCCATTGCACCTTCGAACTAGCTCGGCCACATCCTCTCTCATAGTTAGCCAGTAGTATCCTTGTCGAAGGGCTTTTTACGCTAGTGATCTGCCCTCTAGGTAATTTTCATAGATGCCTTCATGTATCTCTCTGAAGATGTAATCGGCATCTACAGGACTGACATACTTGAGGAGGGGGTAGGAGAATGACCTTCTATATAGTTGCCCATCCAGCAAGGTGAACTTGGATGCTCTCTATTTGAGTAGTCTGGCTTCCTCGCAGCTTGCAGGGAGGATGCCGTTGGAGAGGTAGCGGATGTAAGCATCCATCCATGTCAGTTCCTACGCGAGCGGAAGGATCTCCTCTTTGTCTTCAATGCTGGGCTTTTCCAAGTGTTCGATGTACGTGCCCTCCAGGACGTTGTCCGCTGAGGTGGCTAGCCGGGAAAGAGCATCAGCCTTGATGTTCTCGCTTTGAAGAATGTAGCTAATATTGAAGTATGCAAGTGAGGAGACTAGGAGTCAGACCTTTGCAAAGTACCGAGACATAACAGAATCCTGCGCTTCGTACTCTCCATTGATTTGTCTGAAGACAAGTTGAGAGTCGATGAAGGTCCTAAGGCACCTGATCCCAAGTTCCTGGGCGAGCCTCACCCCGGCCAGCACGGCTTCATACTCAGCCTGATTATTGATAGCTTTGAAGAGGAGTCGGAGGGTGTACTCTATCTTCTCACCCTCTGGACTCGCAAGAATGAGACCAGCGGCCAGCCCCACTTTCTTGGGAGTTTGAGGCACCGTCTACGTGGAGGATCCCGGTTTTCTTCATGTCACGGGGCTCAACGTCCAGCTGCACCACTAGGGGTTCTTTCGCCTGCTCTTCGGCCCAAGTGCACTCAACCAAGAAGTCGGCCAATACTTGGGACTTCAGAGCCGACCTCGCCTAGAAAGAGAGGTCAAACTCTTCCAACTTGATCGCCCATTTGGCCAGCCAGCCTGTGGTGTCTGGACGAGCCAGAATAGCCCTGCGGGGCTGATCCGTAAGCATCACGATGGAATGAACTTGGAAATACGGCTTGAGATGCTGAGCAAAAATAATCAAAGTAAAAATAATTTTCTCTGTCTTAGAGTACCTAACCTCAGCATCGTGGAGTACTTTGCTCACATAGTAGACGGTCTTTTGAGTTCCATCAGCGTCAAGACGTACTAAGACGGAGCTGACAGCCTCCGAGGAGATAGCGAGGTAGAGAAAAAGGCTCTCCCCATCCTTCGGCTTTGATAGCAATGGTGGAGTAGATAAAAATGCCTTTAGTCCTTCAAAGGCTCTTTGGTAGTCTTCCGTCCACTCGAACTCATTTACCTTGTGTAGGGCCTTGAAGAAAGGCAGGCACCTCTCAGCCGACTTAGAGAGAAAACAGCTTAGGGCCGCTACCCTTTCGATGAGTCGCTGTACTTTCTTCTTGTTGGTCGGAGGCTGCATATCGAGCATGGCGCTGATCTTCTCTGAGTTCACCTCTATCCCTTGTTGAGTCACCATAAAGCCCAAAAACTTTCCTGCCGTGACCCCAAAAGCGCACTTTTGTAGGTTCAATTTTACTTGGTAGTGGCGGAGATTATTAAAGGTTTCTCCTAGGTCAGAGATATGGTTGGAGGCGTGGATGCTCTTTGTCAGCATGCCATCCACGTAGACCTCTATGTTTCACCCGAGTTGGTCTTTGAAGACCTTGTTCATCAGCCTCTGGTAGGTTGCTCCTGCATTCTTGAGACCGAAGGGCATTATTGTAATAGTAGATGCCCTTCTCGATCATGAAGGATGTATGCTCTTCGTCATCCGGATCCATCTTTATTTGGTTGTACCCAGAGAAGGCATCCACGAAGCTGAGGAGCTCATGACTAGAGGTGGAGTCTACCAATTGGTCAATCCGAGGCAATAAAAAACTATCCTTTGAGCATGCCTTGTTGAGGTTGGTGAAATCAATGCAGATCCTTCAGCTTCCGTTTGCCTTGCGGACCATCACCACATTAGCTAACCAATCCGGATAATATACTTTTCAGATATGGCTGGTGGCAAGTAACATGCCGACCTCCTCATTAATGACTCTCTGTCTCTCCAGGGCAAAGCTCCTCTTTCGTTGGCGGATCGGGCGGTGCTTTGGGTCGATGTTGAGCTTGTGAGTGATTATCTCCGAAAGTATGCCGACATATCGAATGCTGACCAGACAAAGATGTCCGAGTTGGCCCGCAAGAAGGCCAGGAGGCGATCTCAGTCCTCTGCAGAAAGAAGTTCATCGACCTGCACCGTCTTCGTCGGATCGTCCCCAAGCGAGAAAGTCAATAGTTGCTCAGCCGGTTCCCCCCTTGCCAGACTCTCTGGGGTCTAGCACCTCCGGACCAGCATGACTGCCAGCTCTTGGGGGCTTGAAGCTATATGGTAGCATGGCAAGACCGACTGGGCTCCCCCGCATCTCGCTATTCCCGTTGTTAGTTGGGAATCTGACGAGTAGCCGCTTGGTGGAGATAACTTCATTGAAGAGATTTAGACCTGGTCGACCGAGGATAGCGTTGTATGCCAGAGGTACTAGAACGACCAAAAACTTCATTATGATCTTGCCTTCTACTCTCACCGAATCTCCCATAAAATCGATCAAGGGTGACACCACTGGTCGAAGGGAGATAGATTCAATCGAACAAAGGCATCGTAGGTAATGATGTCAGCTGAGCTTCCATTATCAACTATGATTCGTTTTATAGGATGTTTGGCAATCGTCATTGAGACGACGATGCCATCATTGTTTACATTTTCACTCCTAGCTAACTCCCTTTCAGGAAGAGAAATTACATCACCCATGTCCTCATCACCCCTCGGCCGCTTAGATGAAGAGCCCACTCCCCAAGAGACCATTCCCACCATCTTTTCCGTAGGGGGCGTTGTCAATGCTGGCCTGAGCTGGCGGAGGCCCCATGTGCGCCGAAACTGCCGGGGGTCCCTTCTGAACATATTTACCAAGGTAATCCTACTGGATGAGTTCCTTGATGGCGTGCTTCAGGCTATAGCAGTTCTTGATTTCGTGGCTGTAGTTCCGGTGGAAACGACAGTAGCGGCTCTTGTCACAGGGAGCTCCCTTCTTCATCGGTGAAGAATGCTGAAAGTATGGCTTGCCCTCGATCTCCATGAGAATGTGAGAGCGAGTGGCAAGAAGAGGGGTGAGCTCACTCTCCCTGGGGCCAAGACTCCAGCGGCGGTCATCCGGTAGGCAAGGTGGCTCGGGCTTCTTAAAGTGGAAGGGTCTGCTTGGCTGAGCATAGGCAGACCTCTAGCTAAAACCTCCCTCAGACTCCTGGCAAGTGGAGTCGGCCTCGTTGGCGTGGATATATTTCTACGCACAGAGCAAGAGGTCAGCGTAAGAGCTGGATGACTTTTTATTCAAAGAAAAGGTGAAACGGGAAGGACGGAGTCCCTGTCTCAATGCCAATGTGCAACTGCATCATCTAGATGGTAGACCTCGAGGGCCGCCATTTTGAAGTGCGCCACAAAGTCTCTGAGGGGCTCTCCCTCCTTCTGTCGGACGGCAAAGAGACTGTTCGCCACATGGGGGATTCTCCGATATGCATCGAAGTGAGCCAGGAAGGCCCTCTCCAGTCGTCGAAAATAATCAATATCATGAGGGGGAAAACGGGAGTGCCAGGCGCGGGCGGCCTTCCGTAGAGTAGCTGGAAAGGCCTTGCACAGGAGGGCATCGGTAGCCCCTTGGACTTGTATGAGAGCTTTGTAGCTCTCAAGGTGGATAAGTGGATCCATTGTACCATCGTACGGATCCAGCTGAGGAAGATGAAATTTAGAGGGAACGGGCTCCTTCAAAATGTGTCGGGAGTAGGGAAGACGGGTGTCATAGTCCTCCTCCGGCTGATTGTTGATTTTTCTGCTGAGCTCCTCCAACCACCAGTTGTACTCATCCAAACATTTCTCCGCTCGGTGATTGATAGTTGACACCTTCCTTGATGACTCGGAAGATAAAGAAAAAGAAGGGGAAGAGCGTGGGTAGTGATGCCTCCGCTTGGGCTCCTCCTGGCATTGTCGCTCCGGAAGAAATCGCCTGAGCTATAGACGAAAGAACGCAACCTTTGAGGGTCTTACGATGGCATCCTCTGGGCAAAGCACGATGGTTGCGAGTCTCTCAACGAGAAAGTCTCCCCCGAGATGACTGTTGGCTGGGTGGCACATCGCCACAGGCAGTGGAGGAGGCCTGGGCTGGTATTGAGTGGCCACAGACTGCTACTCCTGCAGTCCATGTACCATTGCCATCAAGTTTTGGACTTGCTGAGTAAGTGCGGCTAGTTGGTCCAACTAGAAAGCCACAACTGGTGGTGCAGGAGTAATCGGAGGGTTAGCAGTGGGAGGGTTGGCCTTCGGTCGTTGATCTGCCAGTTGGAGATGCCCCATAGCGTGACTGACGGAGGCTTCTCGAGCTCATGTCACCACCATTGTTGTTATAGAGGAGAAGGAAGGAGAAGAAAACTTGTAGCTAGGTGCTATAGAGCTCTATTCTCTTGCTCTGCCCGTGCTCTCCCTAGCGTGCCAATTTGATGATGTCCAATCACCGGCGATGACCGTCAAAAGGCTCCATAAAGTTGTCGACAAAGCTCGGACCTACAAAAAGTCTTAGGACTGGAGGTGGCTCCAGCCGAGACCCTCGATGAGTAAGTTAGTGACCGAAGTCACAGCTGTGAGCTTGAGAAAGCTCGAAAAGAAAGGCCCAGAGAATCTGAAGGTTCTTTGAGTGCCAAGAGTTCTCAAGCTCGAAAAGAAAGGCTCAGAGAATCTGAAGGTTCTTTGAGTGCCAAGAGTGTAACTAGAATATCCTTCCAATCGTTTCAGTGTGTGGAAAGACCTTACCTTGTTAAGGATTCTTCATACCCTTTTATGGATCTATGGTTTCAGTCTAAGGATCAGCCACGTGGAGTTCCATGGAAGAGAATGTCTGCTAAACCCATGGTGATTACATGAGTTCAGAGACGGTTGGTGAGCCTGGTTTTATCGAACATACAGGCCAGTTGGTAGGTGGGCCTGGTCCCATCAGGTGCATGAGACAGGTGGTAGGTGGGCCTGGTCCCATTGAGCATGTGGGACAGATGGTAGGTGGGTCTGGTCCCATTGGGCACGTGGGAGAGGGGTGGGCGCGGCTAGCCCATGCGGGGGGCCAAGTGGGCACCGCAACCCATCCGGAAGCTGACATAGGGATTGGTGTCATGGCCAATATTGGGACCAGTTTCGGAGAGATAGGGCCGTCGAGGGCTGCCTTGGAGAGACGGGGCCGCCTTGGAGAGACAAGGCCGTCGAGGGCCGCCTTAGAGAGACGAAGCCATTTAGGGCTGCCTTGGAGAGATGGAGCCATCGAGGGCTGCCTTGGAGAGACGGGGCCATCGAGGGCCGCCTTAGAGAGACGGGGCCGTCGAGGCCATCTTGGAGAGACAGGGCCACCTAAGGCCATCTTGGAGAGATGGGCCATCGAGGGCCATCTTGGAGGGACGGGGACCGCCTTGGAGAGATGGAGCCATTGCTGAAGAGCGGGGCCACCTATCTTGAGTTTTACGTTAGTTTGGTCTGTCGTCAACGCTTGTGTGGCGCTATTAGCCATATCAAAAAGTTTATGAAAAACTACAACGTTTAAAGACGAAGATATGATGGGCCTAGGATCTCTATTCTTGAGTCTTTTTCTAAATCTAGTTATTTTTTAAAATATAAAATTATTTTATATCTTTATTAATCAAATATTTTTAAATATACTCTCACATATTACTTTAAGCTTGTAAATTTAAGTTTTTAATGTATTTTAAATGTTTAGTAATATATAATATTTTTAATCATAGATTAAAGATTTTTATAATAGAGTTCACTGTAAACTTGATCATTAATTTTTTTTATAAAAATAACATGATGATTTGTCATGAGGAATGGAAACTATAGGGATAAGGGCGGGAAAATTTAATCTTGGTTCTGTGATGGGGACAAAGATGGGGGATTGGAAACGATGATGAAAATCATACTCATGGTCAATTCGCCAAAGGGGAGAAGAGGCTGCCTCTCTGCCTAAGCTTGACCTCCGGCATGTTTGGCGCAACAAGTCAAAATGGAGCAGCAGCATCACATCCTAGGGATGACCTACCCCATCTAAGGGCACATCAATCCCGCCCCCCATCAGACCACTCCCGCCACTCAAATCGTCGGTGATCACATGCCCTATATTCACGCCTCCTCGGGCCACCGCTGCATGTTCCCATCTTCCGTCGCCTCCGACTTAAATATCGAAGTGGCCGCTTCTTCTACCATAGGCGTCAAATGGGCTGGCAGCCAGTGACATGGTCCAACCCGCATTACTACATAAATTAAATTACAAATATAATTTTTATATTTAGACTATGGTTAAAATAATTTTAAAACATATAGCCTTTTTAAGTGTAGTCTTAAATATTTGAGCGTAGTTAAAAATTTTTGATTTAGACTATTTTAAAACACGTAATTAAAAGTAAAAAATGTAGTCTTTAAATACATTTAGACTACATTTTTTATCATAAATTGTAGTTAAAAGTTAAAAAAATATAGTCTTATATACATTTAGACTACATTTATTATCATAAATTGTAGTTAAAGGTAAAAAATCGTAGTCTTTAAATACATTTAGACTGAGTTTTTATCAGAAACTATGGTTAAAAGGCAACAAAATGAAGTCTTTAATGTAGTCTATTATCTTTAATGTAGTCTATTATGTATATTTAGACTACATTATGATATTGAAAACGTAATATAATATCTTATCAAACAAATATTTCAAAAAAAATTCTAAAAATATTGAATTGAAATATCCAATACTATCATATAATATCCAATACTGTCATCATACAAACATATTCTAAAAATCTCAAATACATTGAATTAAAATATCCAATTTCTTCAATACATTTTCAATATTAAATACATTTAGTGCCAATTTTCTTCAAATGAAAGCTTGCAAGTATTCGACCCATTCTCAACACATAATGTCGATCTCTCTTGTTTATAAGTTTTCTTCTTAGCAAACTGCATATATACACATAAGTTACTCATAAAAGAGCACTAAATGACACATAACACAAAAATCTAAAACCATAAAAAGTACTACTTAATATATGAATCATGTATGCAATAATAACCTACCTTTTCATCAGTTGAAATGATATGATTCTCACATTCAACACCTGATGGTTGCTTAGGACACTTAAGATAGAATTTAAAAGTTTTATAAGACTTAAATAAATAAGATCTAATTTTATAAATTATAAAAAAGAATGTGCAAGTCAATATATATACCTTAACTGACTCCCAAGTAAGTATTTTTCTTGCAACTCGTTCAGCGTTAGCGTTATATATTTGAGTGCACTGATATAGCAAAGTATAATAATAGTGTGAGACTCAAATGAGACAAATTACTATAAAATTAAAAAGAAATAAATATTTACGTATTAATAACACCTTTTCATTCTTTTCCAATTGAACATCCAATAGAATCACAAAAATACTTTATCCCCATGAGGGTCGATAACCACCAAGGACCAGTGATCCCTTCATAAACATAATAATAATAATTAACATAATATCAAAAGTATCAATTTTTATTAAAAAACCACTTATCCAGAGTTATAAGGAGCTAGAAACAATTGATCCATATTATAATGCTCTAATCTTTTAGCAATAAAATCTGATCGTACTCCAGCCGATCTAGAATGTATAGAAATCTGTGTAGGATCTACGAAGCCATACATGTTGAGTAGTTTTGATTTCTTAAGTTGGTTGTACAAACAGCTACACAAATCAAATTATTCAATCCTAATTTGTTAGATTTTACAAAGCAAAAACATTACGCATGCTTTTCATTTTTTTTTTTTGCTAACATGCAACTAGTAAGTTCCAATTACTATAGGTTGATATCAAGAATCTGCCTTAAGTCTGTATCTTTTTGTATTAGTTATGGATAAATTAACCAAACATATTCAAAATGATATCCCATGGTGTATGTTATTTACAAATGATATAGTATTGATTGATGAAATTAAATCTGGAGTAAATGCTAAGCTAGAGATTTAAAGAGAGCTTTAGAATCTAAGGTTTTAAGATTAATAGAACTAAAATTGAATACATGAAATGTAATTTTAGTGGGTGTAGAAATACAAATGAAGAAACAGTGAACACTGCAAGCTAAAAGATACCAAGGAGTAAAAAATTTAGGTATTTGGGATCAATTATCTAGCAAGAAGGTGAAATAGGTGAAGATGTAAATCATATAGTTAAAGCAGGATGGATTAAGTGGAGGAGTGCTTTGGGAGTATTGTATAATTAGCACATCCCATTAAAATTGAAAGAAAAATTCTATAAAACAGCTATTAGGCTAGCTATGCTATATGGAACATAGTTGGGCAATATTGAAATAAAATATGAATAAATTAAGTATAATGAAAATGCACATATTAAATAGATATAAGGTAAAACTTTAAAAGATTGAAATAGAAATAAAATATTAGAGAAATAATAGGAGTAGCACTAATTGAATATAAAATAAAAGAAAATCGATTACGGTGGTTTAGACATATATAACAAGGACCTTAGATGCTTTCGTTAAAAAGAATGATCTTTTAATAATCCATGGTAAAGATAAAGGTAGAGATAGACCTAAACTAAAATAGATAGAAATAATTCAAAAAAATATAACGATTTATAATTTTGAATGTCGACTTAATCCTGAATAGAGCAGAGTGGAGGAAGTAGATTCATGTAGAACCCATGTAGTTGGGAAAGATTTAAATGAGTTGAGTTGAGAGTTGAGTTAAGTTTTCAAAAAAATTAAATACTAAAGAAATGTTTAATTTGAAATATGAATCAACTATAATGTCGGTCAATGGACAACAAAAAAATAAATACAAATAATCTAGTTTTCACCGATTTATGTCCATACAGTATTCCTAATGAACAAACATCCTATTTATTTATTCAAGATGTTTATATACTATCAATCTAATTATCCTTTTATGTAGAATGCTTTAAATAAACAAGGACAGCTTTAACATATGGCTGCAAAACTACAAAAACTTGCATCTCCATAACAAGTTATTACACTATTTCAAATAAACATCTAATGATCTAAGTAGCTGGTGCAAGCATAAGAACAGATTACACGAATGTGGAGGTACCCTACATGATAAAGGCAAAAATAGAAGCCTTAATTTTGGTAGTACAAACATCAAGTACATGGCTTATCCATCAAGGTTTTCAATCTTATGGAACGGGACCATTCCAATTTTTAATGGAATGGGATGCATCATCCCATTCCATCCCAATACTTGAAACAATGAGTGTCCTAAGAGATCCCGATTGAGATGATAGATAATGGCAGGATGGTCACATCCTAATGCTTCAGACAGCAACCCGTTCCAACATCTCACAAAACATCCCACAGAAACCTAAACCCTGTTGGGCATTATTATGTTAAAAAAAAAAAAATTGGAGTTGGGCATGAAAAGCTTGACCATAAAAGCAGACAAAAACGGACTTTAAATATGGTGACTTTTCCTTCTCTCTCTGAAATAGGGGCAAAACACACCCAAGTCCCCAAACATACCCTCTTTTTTCTGATATGAATGTGCAAATGCTAGTAGATGATGATGTCTACTTGAAGCACCATAGGGGCCATATAGACATTAACAACTAAGAAAATGCCCTTTCCCCTGGTAATATTAACCACACTGATTGTACAATCATCAACAAGGAGAGGATATGAAAGACCAAAATTAGAAGCAAGTTACATAATGGAGCTCATTCCATAAGGCTCATATATCTTTGACAAAACACAATGAAGAACTTAAGTTTACATATACAGCAACATTACAAAAAACCAGGTCCTACAAATGTTATAGGTAACTTTAAAGGTTATGTATATCTGGCTAGGATTTCATAATTTATGATCATGAAAACGACCTACAAATGTTACAGTATGCCCCTTCTTACCATATAGAAATCATAATACTCAGCTATCGAATCTAAAACAAGAAATTAACCTCATACATATATAAACAGAATCATCCTGTTATTTTTTAGATAACTTGCCTGTTATACTAATAGAGCTTCGTTGTGCTGCATGAGGCAACTGGGATGAATATAAAAGTTGTCACATAAGTAAAGAAACATTCAAGGATTCAACAAACTTACATGTCTCCATGCATGAAGTGGCACTATTTCTTTTGAACCAGAAAATTAGCAGGGGTTATTTTGTATGTGTTGACGCCAAGTCACCTTCCTTGAATGCCGGAGAAACGAAGATCCTTCTTGGCAGACTCCTGCAAGAAAAGTTCTCAGAGATCGAATATTCCGATGGGGACCCTCCAACGCTCAAGTCAGTCACTCGGGAACAGACAAGAGTTAACTAGCAAAAGAGGTTAGAAAACTAGAGTTCATGATCCTTCCCTCATCGTAAGTGTGGGCCTTTATACCTGTTCGAAGGTTCTCCTCTTTCATATTTCCGAAGGTTGATGATTTCGAGATCCTGCTCTTCAATGACGGACAAAAAGGCAAGGCCAACAATGGCGGATCGTGGGCGTGTCAGAGGTGTCCTGCCTCACTTGCCACCTGCCAGTGCGGCATTACAGGTGTCTGATGACTATGGTTGTACCAGGTGCGAGGTATGACTACATGCAGCCACAGGCGAGTGGTGGACCATACGCCATAACGGGGTATGGCCACGCACTATTACGGGCGAGTGGTGGACCATACGCCATTATGGAGTACGGCCATGTGCTGTTACGGGTGTGTCAGGTGGCTCGAGGCCATAGGTTGCTGGTCCCAAGGCCGGACCATGACGGAAGCCCGAGGCCAAGGGTGCCTCGGAGGCTGAAGCCCGAGGCCAAGGCTGGAGCTCGAGGCTGAGGGTGCCTCGGACGCTAAGGGTGTCTCGGAGGCCGATGCGGGGCTCTGTCAGTCTTCCACACCGTTAACCCTGACGGTATTGGATCAGCCACATCAGATGTCCTCTCGCTCCTGAGACGAAGCGAGCCCATCTCTGCAAGGCGAAAGGGGTGTCACCTCCCCAGTGGCTGATCCCCGTCGGTTGCCAACCGCTTCCGAACATGTGTCTCTAGGCGTTGCAATGACTTTACGCGGGTGACGTGGAAGATGTGAAGGGACGGCCATTGTCGTCCACCCGATCTGCGGCGATCATCCTCGAGGTGAGGGCATCCTCTTGAAATCCATGAAAAGCGGCCGCCATCATTGCCATCATGACGATGGCGTCAGCGGCGTCCCGTTATTGGCCGGATGCGGATCGTCTCACGCGCCGAGCGCCTGCCGAGGCGACTCAACCTATAGCGGAGGTCCGCGTGGCTGAGTAAGCAGGGCAGGATGATTTGGAATCTGATAAAACTCGGGCAAGGGCTGAATCTCGCCATTTTGCTTCATCTGTCATCGTCTTCCCCTGGCTCTTGTCTTTCCTGCAACCTAAGACCAGCCTCCGTCATTTTCTTGCCACAGGTCAGCCTTCTGTCCTTTTCAGACCTCTTCCCTTCCTTCTCAACCTCCTCCATGGCCTCCTCTCCTTCTTGGTCCTCTGCTTCTCCTAGAGACAACATTTCTTCCTCAAGGCTCCGTGCCTCTCCTTCTCCTCCCCTCGTGGTCCTCCGATCCGGAGGACCGTGCTCCCCTTGCCCAGCGGTAGGTCACCGGCCGGGCTCCCACAAGGGAACGCCCGGTGGCCGTCGGCAGGGCTCCAACGAGGAGGCAACGTGCGGCGACCGGCACCTCCTCGAGGATGGGTGCGGAATCCCCGACGAAGACCGCCTCCACGGTAACGAGCCAAGACCTGGCGAACATCATGGCCCATTACCAGATCTTCCGAGATGTTGGGCTTTTCCTCTTGATCCCCGATGACAGGGTGGTCTCTTTCCAGCCCAGTAGAGTGGCCGTTTATGAAATTTCTTTTAGATTAGGTCTCCGCCCGCCTCTTCATCCTTTTTTCATCAATCTTTTGGATTACTACTCCCTGACCCCCACTCAACTGGTCCCGAACTCCCTTCGGACCATTTGTGCTTTCATTATTCTCTGCCACCACCTCCAAATTACGCCCCGACTCTCCCTCTTCCGCTATTTTTACATCCTTAGGCAGCAGGCGGGTTGGTGGCTATTCCAGCCCCGACCCGGCCATGTCCTTAAGCTGCTTCTCCCCTCCTCCGTCAAGGGATGGAAATCTCAATTCTTCTTTGTGGACCTCGACCACATTAAGCCCGGGTGGGGGGATCCTGATCTTCGGCCCAACATGAATTCCACCATACTCCTAGAAGATAAGGAAGCACTGGGGTAGCTGTTGACCGCCGATATCCCCAGGTACAACCTGCTTCTGTCAGAGAACAATTTTCGGATGGCGGGCCTCACCACCCAAATCGGTGAGTAGAAGGCCTCCCATACTTAGCCAAATTGCCCTCTCTTTTCTTCTCTGTCTATTTTTTTTTCTTTTTTTCTTTTTTTTTTTAACTCCGACCAATGTTACGCAACAATGAAGCCTCCGACCGCCATGCTCAGGAAGGCTGCAGCCAAGAGGATGAGGGCCCAAGGGGGACCGAGAGAGGGGTAGCAGGCCTCGGCCTCCAAACGTCCGATGGTGCGGGCTTCCCCGTCCCCGAGCGTCAGGGACCTCCGACTGCGCCCATGGATCTGACAGCCGACATCCCACCAGAGGAGGTGAGGGTTGAGGGGGTGACCGAGAAGCCCTAAGTGCCTGCCGAACCAGCTCCGACAGAGGCAGAACAGGGCCCAGGCACCGAGTCTTCGGTGGCAGCAAGCCCACCTCTGGAGGAAACGCCGGCGAGCAGCCCCCCACGCAATGAGCCCGAGCGCACTGAGGCCGCCGAGGGAAGAGGGGTCGGACCGACCCCCCGAGGGTTTTCCTTGATGAACGACGGACGCCGAGCGGAATGGCTCGTGTCTCAGGTCGTTCAATCCGACTTTCAGGAGGAACTCTGGAACCTTGGGGCGACTAGGTTCTTCAGGGAGGCCTTCTAAGCCCTGGTCCGAGTAAGTTACCTTCCTCGCCCTTGACTTGAAATTTCGAATAGTTTGCCTGGCTGACATCTCGAGTACAGGTGACGAACTCCCTGGTGCTCACTTGGGAGGCCATCGGCGAAGGGGAGGCCGTCCTCCGCCAGGTCCAGCAAGATGCCAAGGACACCCAAGCCTGGGCCGAGGCTGCAGAGAAGGCTCTGGAATCGGCGAGGACTAATCGAGCCGATGAAATAAAGAGGGCCGAGAGCATAGCAGAGGCTGAAGCTAGCCGACTGCAAGTGGCACTCAGTCAACTTATCACATCGCCGAGTTGAACTCGGTCATCCAGGCGGCCGAGGATAGGGCGAGAAGTGCCGAGAAAGAGGCGGAGCACGCCAAAGAGGCTGAGAGAGCGGCGGCAGCCTGTCTGGCTGTAGAGAGGGAGGCCAGGGTTGCCGAGGTGGAGGCCGCTGCCGAGGCTAGGGCTGTCGCGGCCGTGGAAGAATTCAAGGCATCGGAGCACTTCGCCCATGAGCTGGTCGAAGCTAACGCGGATTCCTACATCCAAGGGTTCCGCGACACCAGGGAGAAGGTGACCCGGGTCTTGAAGCTCCCCCATGCCTTGGAGATCGAGCCGGACCAAGAGTCCGAGGGGGCTCCCTCGGATGATGAGCCTGCGGCCGATCAATAGTTTTTGTGTTGTAATTTTTCCTTTTTATCTTTATACTAAGTCCGGCCTAGCCAGCATTTTGTAAACACCTCGATATCAATGAAGTATAATTTTTATCTACCATATTCTTTTAAGTCCCCAACTCGCCGACGTGGGACCCTTAGCGGCCGTGTTAGCAGAGGGGTAGCTCTCATGACCACGGCTTAGTAGTGTAGGGCGGATTCGGGAGGAGTCAAGGTCGAACCTGGGGCCATGTCCACCTCAGGGACTCGAGCTTCCGAGCACCGATGGAACATTGGTCTTGGACTGCCGAGAAGAACTCGGGCTTTTTGAATCCGATGGTACATCGGGTCTTCGGTGCCAATGGTACATTGGGCTTTGGAGTGTCGACCAGAGTCGGGCTTTTTGAATCCGATGGTACATCGGGTCTTCAGTGCCAATGGTACATTGGGCTTGAGTATCGACCGAAGTCGGGCTTCTTGAATCTAATGGTACAAATGGTACATTGGGCCTTTGAGTGCCGACTGGAGTCGGGCTTTTTGAATCCGATGGTACATCGGGTCTTGGACTGCCAAGGAGAACTCGGGCTTTTTAAATCCGATGGTATTGGGTCTTCAGTGCCAATGGTACATTGGGCTTTTGAGTGCCGACCGAAGTCGGGCTTTTTGAATCCGATGGTACATCGGGTCTTCAGTGCCAATGGTATATTGGGCTTTGGAATCGGGCTTTTGAATCCGATGGTACATTGGGTCGTGGGTACATTGGAAGTGCCGTCCGCGAGGTACATCGAATGGTACTTGGGCAGTGCTTCGGGCTTTGAATCCGATGGTACATTGAGATCATTCAGTGCCAATGGTACATTGGGCTTTTGAGTGCCAACCGAAGTCGGGCTTTTTCAATCCGATGGTACATCGGGTCTTCAGTGCCAATGGTATATTGGGCTTTTTGTTGAGAAGCGATGGTACATCGATTTGCCAGTGGTACACTGGGCTTTCCATATCGAGCTATCCTCGGGCTTTTGAATCCAATGATACATCGGGTCTTCGGTGCCAATTGTACATTGGGATTTTGAGTGCCAACCGAAGTCGGGCTTTTTGAATCCGATGGTACATCAGGTTTTCAGTGCCAATGGTACATTGGACTTTTTGTTGAGAATCGATGGTACATCGATCTGCCAGTGGTACACTGGGCTTTCCATGCCGAGCTGGCCTCAGGCTTTTTGAATCCGATGGTACATCAGATCTTTAGTGCCGGTACATTGGGCTTTTTGTTGAGAACCGATGGTACATCAGTCTGCCAGTGGTATACTGGGCTTTCCATGCCGAGCTGGCCTCGGACTTTTTGAATCCGATGGTACATCGGGTCTTCGGTATCAATGGTACATTGGGCTTTTGAGTGCCGACCAAAGTCGGACTTTTTGAATCCGATGGTACATCGGGTCTTCAGTGCCAATGGTACATTGGGCTTTTTTGAGAACCAATGGTACATCGGTCTGCCAGTGGTACACTGGGCTTTCCATGCCAACCTGGCCTCGGGCTTTTTGAATCCGATGGTACATCAGGTCTTCAGTGCCAATGGTACATTGGGCTTTTTGTTGAGAACCGATGGTACATCGGTCTGCCAGTGGTACACTGGGCTTTTCCATGCCGAGCTGGCCTTGGGCTTTTTGAATCCGATGGTACATCGGGTCTTCAGTGCCAATGGTACATTGGGCTTTTTGTTGAAAAGCTAAGATACTTGAACTCATGTTTATTAAAAGCGGGGCAAGAGCCTGAAAGAGTACAAACATAAAATTTAACGTAAGGAGAGGGTACACTATTGATAATACCGATGGAGGTTGTCAGCATTCCACGTCCGCTGGAGCGGCCTCCCGTCTAGCTCTTCAATTTTGTATGCTCAGTGGCAGAGTGCCTCGGTGACTCGGTAGGGTCCTTCCCAGTTTGGTGCTAACTTGCCTCCTTCCGTTGGTTTTGAGATTTTGGCTCGCCGAAGGACGAGGTCCCTCGGCAAGAAGGTCTTTGGGCGGACGCGAGCGTTGTAATACCTAGCCGCTCGCTGTCGATAGGCTGTCATCCGGAGTCACGCTCGGTCCCGTACCTCTTCAACCAAGTCGAGGTTGGCCCGCAACTGATTCGGATTGTTCTCTTCGCTGTATGCCTCCACCCTGTGGCTTGGGGCGCCGATCTCTACAGGAATGACGGTTTCGGATCCGAAGACGAGGCTGAAGGGGGTCTCTCCAGTGGGGGCATGTGGCATTGTGTGGTAGGCCCATAGCACGTTGTGGAGCTCCTCCACCCATCATCCTTTGCAGTCATCCAGATGGGCTCTCAGTCCTTGAAGAATGATGCGGTTGGTCACCTCGGTCGCTCCGTTGGTCTGAGGATGCCCTACAGAAGTAAACCGCTGATGGATGCTGAGCTCGGTGCAGAATCCTCGGAAGGGTGCGTTGTCGAAGTGCCGGCCGTTGTCAGTGACTAGGGTATGCGGTAGCCCGAACTGACATATTATAGACTTCCAGAAGAAGGCCCTCACCTTGCTCTCGGTGATCTTGGCAAGTGCCTCAGCCTTAATCCATTTGGTGAAGTAGTCGATGGCTACTAGCAAAAATCTGCGCTACCCAAGGCTGAAGGGAATGGTCTCAGAATATCCATCCCCCACTGGGCGAAGGGCCAGGGTGCCGCCAGGGGGGTCAGTTGAGACGTCGAATGCCGCTGGATGCTAGCATGGCCCTGGCAACTGTCGCATTTCTTGACAAGCTCGGCTGCATCCTCCCTTATGGTCAGCCAATAGTACCCCTGCCGCAGGGCCTTGTACGCCAGGGCTCTGCCCCCCAGATGACTCCCGTAGATGCCTTCATGGATTTCTCGCAGGATGTAATTAGCCTCCGTGGGACCGACGCACATGAGGACCGAGTATGAGAATGATCTTCGGTAGAGCTTCCCATCCATCGTTAAGAACTTTGGGGCCCACCGTCTAAGCAGTCTGGTCTCAGCCGGGTCTTCAGGGAGGGAGCCATCGGTCAAGTATCGGATGTAGGCATCCATCCAAGAGGGCTCTTGCTCGATCGACAGTGTTTCCTCTGCTGCTTCAATGCTTGGGACTTGCAGATGCTCCACGTACGTCCTTCCCAAGGTCCCACCGGCCGAAGTGGCCAATCAGGACAGCGCATCAGCCCTGGCATTCTCCGCTTGGGAATGTAGCTGACGCAGAAATATGAAAAATGAAAGGCTTGGGACTGCACCTTGCTCAGGTAACGAGACATGACCGGGTCTCTGGCCTCATACTCCCCGGTGACTTGCCTGGAGACTAGCTGGGAGTCCGTGAAGGCCCTCAAACGTTCCGCACCGAGCTCCTTGGCCAGCTTCACCCCTGCCAGCAAGGCTTCATACTCTGCCTAATTGTTGGTGGCCGGGAACAGAAATTGAAGGGCATACTCCACCACCTCCCTCTCGAGGCTCGCAAGAATAAGTCCAGCTCCACTCCCTTGAGAGTTCGATGCTCCGTCTACATGAAGAATCAAGTCTTCTTTCTCCACTCCCTCGGTCGTAGGAGACTCCATGCGCGCCTCCGGGTGCAACTCTTTCGGATGCTCCTCGGCCCAAGTACACTCGACCAAAAAATTGGCTAACACCTGGGACTTCATTGCAGATCTTGGCCGAATGGATAGATTGAACTCCCCCAACTTGATGGCCCATCTGACCAGCCGACCGGAGGTGTCAGGACGGAATAGAATAGTCCGGAGGGGTTGGTCCGTGAGCACCATGATTGGATGAGCTTGAAAGTAGGGTCGAAAGCGCTGAGCGATGACCACCAGGGCGAAGATGATCTTCTCGGTCTTGGAGTATCTTATCTCGGCATCGTGGAGCACCTTACTGGTGTAGTAGATTGGCTTCTGTGCTCCGCCAGCATCCATGCGGACAAGCACGGAGCTGACGGCCTTAGGGGAGGCCGCAAGATACAGAAAGAGCTCCTCCCCACCCTTCGGCTTGGACAACAGTGGCGGAGTGGATAAAAACTTCTTTAGCTCCTCGAAGGCTTTCTGACTTTCCTTCGTCTACTTGAAGCTGTCGACCTTGCGCAGCGCCTTGAAGAAGGGCAGACACCTTTCTATCGACCTTGACATGAAGTGGCTCAAGGCTGCCATCCTTCCGGTTAGGCGCTGCACCTCCCTCTTGTTAGCCGAGGGCCTCATATCCAAAATAGCTCGGATCTTGTCGGGATTGGCTTCAATTCCTCGCTGAGTCACCATAAAACCCAGAAACTTGCCCGCCGCAACCCCGAAGGTGCACTTACGGGGGTTCAGCCTCATTCGGTACTTGCATAGGTTGCCAAAGGTCTCCGCAAGGTCGGCAACATGGTCCGTGGCGTGGGTGCTCTTGGTCATCATGTCGTCCACGTACACCTCCATGTTGCACCCGATCTGGTCCTCAAAGACCTTGTTCATCAGCCTCTAGTAGGTGGCCCCCGCATTCTTCAACCCGAACGGCATCACTTTATAGCAATAAATCCCCTTCTCGGTGACAAAGGAGGTCGCTTCTTCATCCGCTGGGTCCATCCTGATTTGGTTGTATCCCGAGAATGTGTCTATGAAGCTGAGGGTTTCGTGACCGGATGTTACATCCACTAACTGATCGATCCGAGGTAGTGGGAAGCTGTCTTTGGGGCACGCCTTATTAAGGTCGATGAAGTCCACGCACATCCTCCAACTCCCACTGGCCTTACGGACCATCACAATATTTGCCAGCCAGTCGGGATAGTGCACCTCGCGAATGTGACCGGCCGTCATCAACTTGCGCACCTCTTCGTCTATGGCCTTCTGTCTGTCTGAAGCAAAGCTCCTCTTCTTCTACTGAACGGGTCAGCACTCTGGCTTGATGTGGAGTTGGTGGATAATCACCTCCTTCGGAATGCCTGGCATGTCAGATGCCGACCAGGCGAAGATATCAGCATTGGCTCGCAGAAAGGCGAGGAGTTGGTTGCGGGCCTCCTCCGAAAGCAGGGCCCCAACTTGGATAGTCTGCGCTGGGTCCTCTCCTAGAGGAAAGGCTAGCAGGTGGTCGGCCGGTTCCCCCCTCCTCTCCGAGTCTCGAGGGTCCAACGCTTCTGGTGCAGGTGCAGATACCACCCCCTGAGGACTGGGGGCCTGGAGGCCATGTGGCAGCACAGTGGTGGTGGATTCTGTTCCCCCCGCATCTCTCCGACCCCTTCGCTGGTTGGGAACCTCACCAAAGCTTTTTGGTGGAAATAACAGCATCTAAGAGGTTAAGTCCGGGCCTTCTGAGTATGGCATTGTAGGCAAGAGGCACCCGAACCACCAGAAAACTCATGAAAACTGTACTTTGATGTGGGGTCATGCCAGCCGTGACAGGGAGAGTGATCTCTCCCTCGACCTTCATAGAGTCTCCGGTGAACCCCATCATGGGTGTAGCGACAAGTTGAAGCAGGACGGGAGACAGGTTCATGCTAACAAAAGCATCGTAACTCAGAACGTCCACCGAGCTTCCACTATCAACCAGAATTCTTTTTACAGGGTGTTTAGCAATCGTCATGGACACGACGACGCTATCATCGTTTTTATTAACCACCCCCTCTAGGTCCCTTTTAGAAAAAGGGATTACATAATCTAACTCTCCTTCCTCCCTTGGCCTCTTAGGCCACATGCCCCTAGAAAATCATCGCCACCGTCTTCTTGGTTGGAGCATTGTCGATCATTGGTGGCGGAGGCACTGATGGGCCAGGAGCACTCGGGTTGTTCCTCTGAACGAACTTTCCTTGGTGGCCATGCTGGATAAGGTCCTCTATCGCCTTCTTCAGCTGGCGACAGTTGTCGGTGTCGTGATCGTGGTCCTGATGGTAGCGGCAGTACAGGTTCTTGTTGCGGGGGATCTTCGGGTTCAGTGGAGGAGGGTGCTGAAGATAGGGCTCGCCCTCAATCTCAAGCAGGATGTGCGATATCGGGGCGAGCAAAGGAGTGTAGGGCCCATCCCTCGGTGCAGGAGCTCGAGGACGATTGTCTGATCGACGAGGAGGCTCAGGCCTCCTGGGGCGAGCTTCGGCAGGTTCTAGGCGGGCCGACTTCTTTGCGGTACTTTCGCTAATCTCGCGCCAGGAGGAATCAGCCTCGTCAGCATGGATGTATTTCTGGGCCCGGCTCAAGAGCTCGGCGTAGGAGCCAGGCGGCTTCTTGTCGAGGGAGTACGCGAAGCAGGAGGGGCGGAGCCCTCACTTCAAGGCCAGGGTGGCCACGGAGTCCTCGAGGTTGTAGACCTCCAAGGTCGCCTCCTTGAACCGAGCGATGTAGTCCCGCAGGGACTCGCCACTCTTTTGCTGGACGGAGAAGAGACTGTCTGCCACCTTTGAAATCTTTCGGAAGGCATCAAAGTGGGCCAGGAAGGCCCTCTCCAGCTGGCGGAAGGAGTCGATACTCCATGGCGGAAGGCAGGAGTACCAGGCTCGAGTAGCTTTCTTCAAAGTGGCGGGGAAGGCGATGCATAAGAGCGAATCGGTTGCCCTCTGGACCTGCATGAGGACCTTGTAACTTTCCAAATGGTCCAGGGGTCCGTGGTCCCATCATACGGGTCCAGCTGAGGAAGACGGAACCGGGTTGATATCGATCCCTCCATGATGCAGCGGGACAGCGACGGCCGGCTGTCATAATCCATCTCTGGTGGGTTAGTGATTCGGTGGCTAAGCTCCTCCAGCCGCTGGTTGTACTCGTCGAGTTGGTGCTCAGCTCGGTGGGCAATTCGACCGTTGAAGAACCCCTCCCTCGAATATTCTGAAGAAGGGAAAGAGTGGTGGTGATGCCGACGAGGGCACTCCGCCTCCTTCCCATGTCGTCGCTTGGAAGATGCACTGGCGTGGCGAGAGGGTGACTGGGGCCTCTTGGAGGTTTCTCGACGGTGAGGCTTGGGCGAAGCATGGCGATGGAGAGCTTCTCGAACGGGAGACCTCCTCCGAGCAGAGTGTTGGCTGGGTTGGATCACTCCTGGCACTGACGGGAGGGGCTCCGGTTGCTGCGCAGCCACCGCTTGATGCTGCAGGCCTTGGACTATGGTCACCAAAGATTGGACTTGGGTGGCAAGCCAGTCTTCTTAAAGCTGCTGCAGTGGTGGTGCAGGGACGTCGGCTTAGGGAGCTAAGGGGCCAACCGCCAGCGGATCAGCCCCTTGACGCTGCCCCCCAGCGTAACTGGTGGAGACCTCTCGCGCACGGATCATCACCATTGCTTGAGAGCTCGGGGAAAGAGAGGTTGTCGCTGACAGGTTCGAAGCTTTTATCTTCTTTCCCCTTCCTAGCGCGCCAATCTATTGACGCCAAGTCACCTTCCTTGAACGCCGGGAAAATGGAGATCCTTCTCAGCAGACTCCTGCAAGAAAAGTCTCTGGAGACCGGATATTTCGGTGGGGACCCTCCGACGCTCAAGTCAGTCACTCGGGAACAGACAAGAGTTAACTAGCAGAAAGAGGCTAGAAAACTAGAGTTCAAGATCCTTCCCTCGTCGTAAGTGTAGGCCTTTATACCTATTCAAAGGTTTTCCTCTTTCATATTTCCAGAAGGTTGATGATTTTGAGATACTGCTATTCAATAACGAACAAAAAGGCAAGGCTGACGGATCGTGGGAGTGTCAGAGATGTCCTGCCTCACTTACCACCTGCCAATGTGGCATTACAGGTGTCTGGTGACTATGGTTGCACCAGGTGCGCGCCGTTACGGGGTATGGCCATATGCAGCCACAGGCGAGTGGTGGACCATACGCCGTAATGGGGTATGGCCACGCACTGTTACAGGCGAGTGGTGGACCATACGCCATTATGGAGTATGGCCATGTGCTGTTACGGGTGTGTCAGGTGGCTCGAGGCCATAAGTTGCTGATCCCAAGGCCGGACCATGATGGAAGCCCGAGGCTAAAGCCCGAGGCCGAGGGTGGAGCTCGAGGCCGAGGGTGCCTCGGAGGCTGAGGGTATCTCGGAGGCCGAAGTGGGGCTCCGTCAGTCTCTCATCCCGTTAATCCTAACGGTACTAGATCAGCCACATCAGCATGCATATGCAGTACAGACGTCTTTTGCCTGCCAAAATGAGGAATAAAAGCATAAAGAAACAGACAAGATATCATACTTCATGACCGAATCAAAGATTGATCTTTCAGAAGTCGAAAGCAATGGAATAGGTATATCATCATGTACTTGATACCAACTTGCCTTAACTATTGGGGAACAAACTATTTAAAATTAAAAAAAAAAACACAAATTTGTTAGATTTTACAAAGAAAAAAACATTATGCATGCTTTTCAAATTTTTTTGCTAACATGCAACTCTCAGCATCGAGATGAATGCTACTATCTTTTATCACTCGCAACACGGCAACAAAACAATCAAATTAATCAATATAAAAAGGATAGTCCAATTCACAAGTCGCCAGCAAACAAAAAAAAAAAATCAGTTCCAAGCTACGGTTTTGTGGATTTTTATCAGCTCCAAACTGCAAATGATAGCAAACTCTACTCCTCAGGCAACAGTACTACAAATGAAGAACTCGGATACCTTACTGAACTGCACATCGGAAATTCACCGACCAGGCAGTGAAAAGAAGCACCAGAATATGCGCGACAGCAAGCGCCCCAAGAACTATCAATGCGTCAGAGAAATCAAGACTGGGCACAGCAACAAAAAGCCAGATGGCATAAAGAATCGCAAAAGGCCACACATCCAAGCGCCAGGTCCAGTGCCTTCGCTTCAGCAAATCCACTCCTTGCACCACCCTTCCATCCACGTGGAATCTCGCCATCTTCTTCCTAACCGTTCCTCCCCAACTTCCTCCTCCACCGGTAACCTTCAAACCAGATTCAAGAACATCGAGTGAGATCTATCAACCGATGGATCGGAAAAGAAAGACGAGTTAGGGCTTTCGAACCCATGATTCAAGAAAACGTAACGGAAACGAAGAAACGGAGGAAGAAGGAGCAAAAAAAAGTACCTGTGGATCGGCCGCCGGATCGCGTGCCCGGATCTATTCGATTCGGGGGGGTGAGGGATTGGGGGATCCCGGCGCCGGTGTCAGTCGTGCCGGGGTCTTCGAGGCGGCGCCGAAGAGAAGGGGCTCATCATCGCAAGGGAGGCGAGAAGGAGCGCACGATAAAGAGGAGCAAAGGAACGCACGAGATGAGAGAGGGCTTCTATTGTGCCTTACTTTCTTATTCATGCTCGAGGGATGCGGGGCCAGGCCGCGATGCTTCCTTCCTTTCCTTTGCGGAGAAGGGTCACCGTGGTGGTAGAGTTTTCTCAACCTTAATTCTATATGATAAACGATAGAGTTTCTACAAATAAAATTATAAAATAAAACTACGAATAAAAGAAAGAAATTTAATTTTGGGTATCGTAAGGTGATGACGCTCGATCACCCCTCTGAACGTCGGGAACGGAGGCTCTTCTTCTTCAACGGGTTGCCTGCAAAGAAGTTCCAAGACCGAAGAGGGTTCTCCGCCCAAGTTAGTGACAGGTCACAGTAGAGAAGGAGCTCGAGAGAGCTCTTGAGGAGGGAGAGGTCTCAGAAGGATCAGGTAGTTCCTTTGAGAGTTAGGGCATCGAATGCTTAAAATGTCTGTTACCTGGTTCTTGACGTAATTTACCCTTTTATAGGGGTTGGCGCTGGCACCATCACGTGGGTTTTCATGAAGTCAGAAGGTCTGCTGGGCCATCGCGTGAATCTGGGCTGATTGGTGGGTTACGTCCCATCAGCAGCTGGGCTGTTGGGCGGCGCACGTCAGAGAGATGGTTTTTTGAACCGCTAGGGCTGATCTGGCGGGAACCGAGGGGTCCCGTCTTGTCAGGGCCGAGCTGAGTCGACCTGAGATGGCCGGGGCCCATCTAGCCGGTAAGGCAGTGCCGGGGCGGGGCCGACTCGGCGGGACTGGAGACGCCAGGGCCGAGTCGGGCCGGCCGGGGACGGCCTTGGCCGACTTGGCGGGACTGGAGACGCCGGGGCCGAGTCGGGCCGGCCGGGGACGGCCTTGGCCGACTTGGTGAGACAGGAGATGCCGGGGCCGAGTCGGGCTGGCCGGGGAGGGCCTTGGCCGACTCGGCGGGACTGGAGACGCCGGGGCCGAGTCGGGCCGGTCGGGATGGCCTTGGCCGACTCGGCGGAACAGGAGACGTCGGGGCCGAGTCGGGCCGGCCGGGGATGGCCTTGGCCGACTCGGCGGAACAGGAGATGCCGGGGCCGAGTCGGGCCGACCAGGGATGGCCTTGGCCGACTCGGCAGGATAGGAGATGCCGGGCCGAGTCGGGCCGGCCGGGGATGGCCTTGGCCGACTCGGCGGGACTGGAGACGTCGGGGCCGAGTCGGGCCGGTCGGGATGGCCTTGGCCGACTCGGTAGAACAGGAGACGCTGGGGCCGAGTCGGGCCGGCCGGGGATGGCCTTGGCCGACTCGGCGGAACAGGAGATGCCGGGGCCGGCCAGGGATGGCCTTGGCCGACTCGGCGGGACTGGAGACGACAGGGCCGCCTGGCTTAGAGACGCCGGGGCCGGCTAGCTTGGAGACGCCAGGGCCGAGTTGGGCCGGCCCGGGGCGGCCTTGGCCGACTCGGCGGGACTGGAGATGCCGAGGCCGAGTCGGGCCGGCCAGGAATGGCCTTGGCCGACTCGGCGGAACAGGAGACGCCGGGGCCGAGTCGGGCCGGCCGAGGATGGCCTTGGCCGACTCGGCGGAACAGGAGACGCCGGGGCCAAGTCAGGTCGGCCGGGGATGGCCTTGGCCTACTCAGCGTGACAGGAGATGCCGGGGCCGAGTTGGGCCGGCCGGGGATGGCCTTGGCCGACTCAGCGGAACAGGAGACGCCGGGGCCGAGTCGGGCCGGCTAGGGATGGCCTTGGCCGACTCGGTGGGACTGGAGACGATGGGGCCGCCTGGCTTGGAGACGCCGGGGCCGGCTAGGAATGTGCCGGGGATGGCCTTGGCCTACTCGGCGTGACAGGAGATGCCAGGGCCGAGTTGGGCCGGCCGGGGATGGCCTTGGCCGACTCGGCGGAACAGGAGACGCCGGGGCCGAGTCGGGCCGGCCAGGGATGGCCTTGGCCGACTCAGCAGGACTGGAGACGACGGGGCCGCCTGGCTTGGAGACGCCGGGGCCGACTAGGAATGTGCCGGGGACGCCTGGCTTGGAGAGGCCGGGGCCGCCTGGGAACCGGGGCCGCCTAGCTTGGAGATGCCAGGGCCGAGTCGGACCGGCCGGGGGCGGCCTTGGCCGACTCGGCGGGACTGAAGACGACGGGGCTGCCTAGCTTGGAGAGGCCGGTCTTGGCAGGTGTCGGCCTTTGATGTACCGGCCTTGGAGGCCGGCGCTTGAGACGACGCTGGAGGCCAACGCTAGAGAACGACGCTGGAGACCATCGCTGGAGGCCGGCGCTGGCGGCTGATGCTGGAGTTTGTCAGCCTTTGGCCAGCGCTGGAGGCTGGCGCTGAGAGCCGACGCTGGAGGCCGTCGCTGGCGGCTAACGCTGGAGTCTGTCGGCCTTTGGCCAGCGCTGGGGGCTAGCGCTGAGGGCCGACGCTGGCGGCCGACGCTGGAGCCTATCGGCCTTTGGCCAGCGCTAGAGGCTGGCTCTGGGGGCGACGCTGGAGGCCGTCGCTGGAGGCCGACGCTGGCGGCCGACGTTGGAGCCTATTGGCCTTTGGGGCCGTCCAAAAAATTTTATTTTTCATGGGGTCAACTGGCCCCATCAAATGCCCCCCACACTCCTTGAGCTTGCGTGCCTCGCACCGGCTAAGCGAAAGGAGTGTAGGACTTTTACCCTGGCACCTTGTGCTGCCTTGGTGGGACATCTGCGCGCCTTCTTTGGCTAGCTGAGGGAGGCCAGTAATCCTTTCCCAACGCGGGGTCCGGGAGTGAACCTCGGAGGGTGACCTGAGAGCTGGGCGTCGTCATGTTCCTTTTAAACCGTCTCAGGGGTGTGGAACCGCTGCGAGAAGCAACTCAGCCGGGTACGGAGCCTTTAGGGACTCAACCAACTCGGGGGCACCACCGTGCCGGGGCCGAGTGGTGTCCCGTGGGCCGCGATGCCAGTGAGCTCCTTTTGAACTAGCCTGGGGGTTTGTGCTCCGCCCAAGTGGCGACTCAGCTGGGTACGGAGCCTTTAGGGACTCAACCAACTCGGGGGCACTGCCGTGCCGGGGCCGAGTGGTGTCCCATGGGCTGTGATGCCAGTGAGCTCCTTTTGAATCAGCTTGGGGGTTTGTGTTCCACCCAAGTGGCGACTCAGCCGGGTACGAAGCCTTTAGGGTCTTAACCAACTCGGGGGCACCGCCGTGCCGGGGCCGAGAGGTGTCCCATGGGCCGCGATGCCAGTGAGCTCCTTTTGAACCAGCCTGGGGGTTTGTGCTCCGCCCAAGTGGTGACTCAGCCGGGTATGGAGCCTTTAGGGACTCAACCAACTCGGGGGCACCCCCGTGCCGGGGCCGAGTGGTGTCCCGTGGGCCGCGATGCCAGTGAGCTCCTTTTGAACCAGCCTAGGGGTTTGTGTTCTGCCCAAGTGGCGACTCAGCCAGGTACGAAGCCTTTAGGGTCTTAACCAACTCGGGGGCACCGCCGTGCTGGGGCCGAGAGGTGTCCCATGGGCTGTGATGCCAGTGAGCTCCTTTTGAACCAGCCTGGGGGTTTGTATTCCGCCCAAGTGGCGAATTAGTCGGGTACAGAGCCTTTAGGGTCTTAACCAACTCGGGGGCACCGCCGTGTCGGGGCCGAGAGGTGTCCCGTGAGCCGCGATGCCAGTAAGCTCCTTTTGAGAGACTTGCGCAAGGGAGGACAAACTGTGTCGCCAGAAAGGACCTTTTTCTTTATTACTTATGCCTCTGGGAGTACATCATTGATAATATCGGCGGAGGTTGTCCGCATTCCAGGTACGTAGAATGGGCTTCCCGTCAAGCTCTTCTAGTTTGTATGCCCTCCGGTGGAACGCCTCGGCGATACGGTAGGGACCTTCCCAGTTGGGGGATAGCTTGCCCCCCTCGGTAGGCTTTGACACCTCGGCCTTTTGGAGCACCAAGTCTCCACGGCGAAAAACCTTGGGACGAACCCGGGCGTTGTAGTACTTGGCCGCTCGCTGGCGAAAGGTCACCATGCGCAGTCTCGCTCTGTCATGCGCCTCGTCGATGAAGTCTAGGTTGGCCCGGATCAGTGCGGAGTTGCCCTCCTCACTGAAGGACTCCACACGTGGACTGGGCAATCCGATCTCGACGGGGATGACAGCCTCGGATCCGAAGGAGAGGCTGAAAGGAGTTTCGCCCGTCGGGGCTCTGGGCGTTGTGTGGTAAGCCCATATCACACTGGGGAGCTCTTCTACCCAGCGTCCTTTGGAGCCATCTAGGTGAGTCCTGAGCCCTCTGAGGATGGTGCGGTTCATGACCTCAGCTTCCCCGTTGGTCTGGGGGTGGCCGACAGAGGTGAATCGATGGTGAATGCCTAGCTCCTCACAGAAGGCTTTGAACGCCTCGTTGCTGAATTGGTGGCCGTTGTCCGTGACGAGGGTGTGAGGCAAGCCAAAGCGGCATATGATCGACTTCCAGAAGAAAGCCTTAACTTTGCTCTCGGTGATTTTGGCCAATGCCTCAACCTCGACCCACTTGGTAAAATAGTCGATGGCAACTAGCAAGAACTTCCGCTGCCCTGAAGCTGGGGGGAATGGTCCAAGGATGTCCATTCCCCATTGGGCAAAGGGCCATGGAGCCGAGAGTGGGCTCAGCGGGGTAGGCGGCTGACGCTGGATGTGCGTGGCGCTGGCAGCCGTCACACCTTTGAACTAGCTTGGCCGCATCCTCCTTCATAGTGAGCCAGAAGTACCCCTAGCAGAGGGCCTTCTGGGCTAAGGATCTGCCCCCCAGATGGTTCCCGCAAATGCCCTCGTGGATTTCTCTGAGGATGTAGTCGGCATCGGCGGGGCCTACACACTTAAGCAACGGGTAGGAGAATGACCTTCTGTACAGGCATCCGTCGAGGAGGATGAACTTGGAGGCCCTCCACCTGAGTAATCTGGCTTCGTTGCGGTCGTCAGGGAGGGTGCCGTCGGCGAGATAGCGGACATAGGCGTCCATCCACGTAGGTTCCAGTGTGAGCGGGAGGACTTCCTCCCTGCCCTCTGTACTGGGCCTTTCTAGAAATTCTATGTAGGCGTCCCTTGTC
This sequence comes from Calamus simplicifolius, assembly GCA_900491605.1. Lineage (NCBI taxonomy): Eukaryota > Viridiplantae > Streptophyta > Magnoliopsida > Arecales > Arecaceae > Calamus > Calamus simplicifolius. The sequence continues at coordinate 367,582 of UESW01005022.1, forward strand.
AAGCCGTCGCGGAGGTAGCCAGTCGAGAGAGGACGTTGGCCTTTGCGTTTTTGCTTCGGGGGATGTAACTGATGCTGAAGTAAGGCAGCAAGGAGGTCAAGAGTTGAACCTTTTTCAGATATTGCGCCATAACGGGGTCGCGTGCCTCATACTCTGTTGATTTCCCAGAGACGAGTTGCGAGTCCGTGTAGGCTCTGAGGTGCTTTGCTCCAACCTCCTGGGCTAATCTTAACCCAGCTAGCAGGGCTTCATACTCTGCTTGATTGTTGGTGGCTTCAAAAAAAAATCTCAGGGCGCACTCGGTTCTTTCTCCTTCCGGCCCGACAAGAATGAGGCCGGCGCCACTCCCTTGAGAATTCGATGCGCCGTCCACGTGGAGGATCCAGGTCTCTCTGTCACCTTTCGGCTCGGCCTGGGCTGCTCCCCAGGGACCTCCTTGAGATCCTCTTCCGCCCAAGTGCACTCGACCAGGAAGTCGGCCAGGACTTGGGACTTCAAGGCCGGTCGTGCTTGGAAAGAGATGTCGAATTCCCCCAGCTTGATGGCCCATTTGGTGAGTCGACCCGAAGTATCCGGACGGGCCAGGATGGCTTGGAGAGGTTGGTCCGTCAGCACCACGATAGGATGGGCTTGGAAATACGGGCGAAGACGCCGGGCAGAAACTATCAAGGCGAAAATGACCTTTTCTGTTTTGGAATACCTGACCTCGGCGTCGTGCAGGACCTTGCTCAGTAGTAGACTGGCCTTTGGGTTCCGTCGGCATCTAGGCGCACCAGGACTGAGCTGACGGCTTCTAAGGAGGCGGCTAAGTAAAGGAAAAGACTCTCCCCGTCTCTCGGCTTGGAGAGGAGCGGTGGGGAGGACAGGAGTGCCTTCAAGCCGTCGAAAGCTTCCTGGCAGTCGTCTGTCCATGCGAAACCATTCACCTTCCGCAGGGCCTTGAAGAAAGGCAAGCACCTCTCGGCCGATCTGGAGAGGAAACGACTCAGCGCCGCTATCCTTCCCGTTAGCTGTTGCACTTCCTTCTTGTTGGACGGCAGCCTCATGTCAAGTATGGCACTGATCTTCTCTGGGTTCGCCTCGATTCCATGCTGGGTCACCGTAAAGCCCAGAAATTTACCTGCCGTGACCCCAAAAGTGCACTTCTTAGGGTTCAGCTTGACTTGGAAGCGGCGGAGGTTGTTAAAAGTTTCTTCCAGGTCAGAGATGTGGTCGCGGCACGGGTGCTCTTCGTCAGCATGTCGTCCACATAGACTTCCATGTTCCGGCCGAGCTGGTCCTGGAACACCTTGTTCATCTGCCGTTGATAGGTCACTCCTGCATTCTTAAGGCCGAAAGGCATCACCTTGTAACAGTAAATGCCTTTCTCTGTCACGAATGAGGTGTGCTCCTCGTCGCTGGGGTCCATCCTTATCTGATTATATCCGGAGAAGGCATCCATGAAGCTGAGAAGCTCGTGACCAGAGGTGGAATCGACCAGCTGGTCAATCCTTGGCAAGGGAAAGCTGTCTTTTGGGCACGCCTTATTGAGGTCGGTGAAGTCTATACAGATTCTCCAGCTCCTGTTTGCCTTGCGCACCATGACTACGTTGGCCAGCCAGCTTGGGTAGTGCGCCTCCCGGATGTGGCCGGCGCTGATCAGCTTGTTGACTTCTTCATCAATCGCCCTTTGTCGGTCGGGGGCAAAGCTCCTTTTCTTTTGACGGATTGGACGATGGCGCGGGTCGATGTTGAGCTTGTGGGTGATGACCTCCGGGGGGATGCCAGGCATGTCAGACGCTGACCAGGCGAAGACGTCCGAGTTAGCCCGCAGGAAAGCTAAGAGGCGCTCCCGGTCCTCTAAGGAGAGGAGTCCGCCCACACGGACGGTCCTTGCTGGGTCATCATCGAGGGGGAAAGTCAGGAGGTGCTCGGCGGGCTCTTCTCCTTTGGCGGAATCTCTAGGGTCAGATGCCTCCAGGGCCGGGTCGGCCTCCAGGGGGCTCGATGCCGCATGATAGCAAGGTAAGACCGGGCTTATCTCCCTGTGCATTTCTCCAACTCCCTCGCTGGTGGGGAACTGCACCAGTAGACGTCGGGTGGAGACAACCGCGTCCAAAAGATTCAGGCCGGGACGCCCAAGAATGGCGTTGTATGCCAAAGGGACCCTTACGACTAGGAATTTCATGATCACGGTGCTTTGGCATGGCGGGGTTCCGATCGTCACAGGCAAGGATATTTCGCCCTCGACCCTCACAGAATCTCCAGTGAATCTGACTAGCGGGGTCACCACGGGCTGAAGGGAGTCAACAGATAAACCCATCCGAACAAAGGCGTCGTAAGTAAGGATGTCAGCTGAGCTGCCACTATCAACTAAAATCCTTTTTACAGGGTGTTTGGCGATCGTCATAGCGATGACTACGCCTTCATTGTTTACATTCTCCATTACAGCCGTCTCCCCCCGGGACATTACATTATTTGGAGCATCCTCCCCCCTCGGCCGTTTGGACGCAGAGGCTGACCCCCAGGACACCATCCCGATGGTCCGCTCCGTGGGGGTGTTGTCGACGGTGGCTTGAGCTGGTGGGGGTCCCCATGATGGCCGGCAGCGGCTGTGGCATCTTCTGGATGTACTTGCCGAGGTAGCCCCATTGGATGAGCTCCACGATAGCCCATTTCAAACTGTAGCAGCTGTCGGTGTCGTGGCCGTAGTTTCGGTGGAATCGACAGTAGTGGCTTCTGTCGCGCGATACACCCTTCTTCATGGGGGGAGGACGTTGAAGATAGGGCTCGCCCTCGATCTCCATCAGGATGTGGGATCGAGGGGCGAGGAGAGGAGTGAGCTTACCCTCGTCGGGGATAGGGCTCCGACGCCTGTTATCGGACCGGCGAGGTGGGTCGGATCGGCGATGTCGAGGAGGTCCGCTCGGCTCAGGGCGAGCGGATTTGTGGCTGGAGCCCTTCGAAGACTCCCGGCGAGTGAGGTCGGCTTCATCCGCCCAGATGTACTTCTGGGCTCGGAGGAGGAGGTCGGAGTAAGAGCTTGGGGGCTTCTTGTCTAGGAGAAGGTGAAGCGGGACGGAAGGAGTCCCCGCTTCAGCGCCGGGTGGCAACCGCATCATCGAGATGGTAGACCTCGAGGGCGGCGGTTTTGAATCGGGACACAAAGTCCCGCAGGGACTCTCCTTCCTTCTGGCAGACGGAGAAGAGGCTGTCCGCCACCCTTGGGATCCGACGGCAGGCGTCAAAGTGGGCAAGGAATACCCTCTTCAGCTCCCGGAAGGAGTCTATGCTGTGGGAGGACAGGCGTGAATGCCACGCACGGGCAGCCTTCCGCAAGGTCACAGGGAAGGCCCTATAGAGAAGGGCATCTGAGGTGCCCTGGACCTGCATCATGGCCTTGTAGCTCTTGAGGTGGTCGAGAGGGTCGGTCTTACCGTCGTACGGGTCTACTTGGGGGAAGCGGAACCTGGAGGGAACTGGTTCCTCTAGTATGCGGCGGGTGTAAGGAGGACGAGTGTCAAACTCTTCCTCCGGCTGGTGGTTTATTTCCTAGCGAGCTTGTCGAGGTGCCGGTTGTACTCCTCCAGGCGTTCCTCCGCTGGCGGTTGATCGTCGGAGCCCTCCGGGATGGCTCGGAGGAAGAAGAAGAAGAGGAAGCAGAAGATGGAGACGGAAGTCGGGACTTCCGCCTGGGTTCCTCGTGATGATGCGGCTTGGGAGGAAGCTCGCTGGGGTCGTGGCCAGGGACCGTGGCCACTTGGAGGGCTCGCAGCGAGGCTTCCTGGGGGAAGCTTGACGTCGGCCGGTCCCCGGCGGGGGGAGCCTCCCCTCGCCGATTGCTGGCTGGCGGGGGAGCAGTCTGGTGCTGGGTGGCCATGGACTGCTGCTGCTGGAGTCCGTGGACCATGGCAGTGAGATTTCGAACTTGCTAGGAGAGGGTTGCCAGCTGCTCCGCCGTTTGGAGGGCGGCGTCCGGCGGCGGGCCGGCAACCAGGGGGCTGGTAGCAGGGGGATTGGCCTCCTGCTGCCTAGTTGGCGGGGGGAGCCCCGCCGGGCAGCTTACGGAGGCATCCTGGGCTCGTGTCACCACCATGGCTTCTAGGAGAAGAGAGGGGATGGAAGGCGTAGCTCAGGGAAGATGTTCGCTACTTTTTCTTATGCACCCCCCCTTCTGGCGCGCCAATCTGATGACGCTCGATCACCCCTCCTGAACGTCGGGAACGGAGGCTCTTCTTCTTCAATGGGTTGTCTGCAAAGAAGTCCAAGACCGGAGAGGGTTCTCCGGTGGGACCCTCGACGCCCAAGTTAGTGACAGAGGTCACAGTAGAGAAGGAGCTCGAGAGAGCTCTTGAGGAGGGAGAGGTCTCAGAAGGATTAGGTAGTTCCTTTGAGAGTTAGGGCATCGAGTGCTTAAAATGTCTGTTACCTGGTTCTCGACGTAATTTACCCTTTTATAGGGGTTGGCGCTGGCACCATCACGTGGGTTTTCATGAAGTCAGAAGGTCTGCTGGCCGTTGCGTGAATCTGGGTTGGTTGGTGGGTTACGTCCCATCAGCAGCTGGGCTGTTGGGCGGCGCACGTCAGAGAGGTGGTTTTTTGAACCGCTAGGGCTGATCTGGCGGGAACCGAGGGATCCCGTCTTGTCAGGGCCGAGCTGAGTCGACCTGAGATGGCCGGGGCCCATCCAGCCGGCAAGGCAGTGCCGGGGCGGGGCCGACTCGGCGGGACTGGAGACGCCGGGGCCGAGTCGGGCCGGCCGGGGACGGCTTGGCCGACTCGGCGGGACTGGAGACGTCGAGGCCGAGTCGGGCCAGCCAGGGATGGCCTTCGCCGACTCGGCAGGACAGGATATGCCGGGGCCGAGTCGGGCCGCCGGGGATGGCCTTGGCCGACTCGGCGGGACTGGAGACGCTGGGGCCGAGTCGGGCCGGTCGGGATGGCCTTGGCCGACTTGGCAGAATAGGAGACGCCGAGGCCGAGTCGGACCGGCCGGGGATGGCCTTGGCCAACTCAGCGGAACAGGAGATGCTGGGGCCGAGTCGGGCTGGCCAGGGATGGCCTTGGCCGACTCGGTGGGACAGGAGATGCCGGGGCTGAGTCGGGCCGGCCGGGGATGGCCTTGGCTGACTCGGCGGGACTGGAGACGCCGGGCCGAGTTGGGCCGGTCGGGATGGCCTTGGCCGACTCGGCAGAACAGGAGACGCCGGGGCCGAGTCGGGCCGGCCGGGGATGGCCTTGGATGACTCGGCAGAACAGGAGATGCCGGGGCCGAGTCGGGCCGGCCAGGGATGGCCTTGGCCGACTCGGCGGGATTGGAGACACCGGGGCCACCTGGCTTGTCGACGCAGGGGCCGGCTAGCTTGGAGATGCCAGGGCCGAGTTGGGCCGGCCGGGGCAGCCTTGGCCGACTCGGCGGGACTGGAGACGCCAGGGCCGAGTCGGGCCGGCCAGGGATGGCCTTGGCCGACTCGGCGAAACAGGAGATGCCGGGGCCGAGTCGGGCCGGCCGGGGATGGCCTTGGCCGACTCGGCGGAACAGGAGACGCCGGGGCCGAGTCAGGCCGGCCGGGGATGGCCTTGGCCAACTTGGCGTGACAGGAGATGCTGGGGCCGAGTTGGGCCGGCCGGGGATGGCCTTGGCTGACTCGGCGGAACAGGAGATGCCGGGGCCGAGTCGGGCCGGCCAGGGATGGCCTTGGCCGACTCGGCGGGACTGGAGATGATGGGGCCGCCTGGCTTGGAGACGCCGGGGCCGGCTAGGAATGTGCTGGGGACGCCTGGTTTGGAGAGGCCGGGGCCGCCTGGGAATCGGGGCCGCCTAGCTTGGAGACGCCAGGGCCGAGTCGGGCCGGCCGGGGGCGGCCTTGGCCGACTCGGCGGGACTGGAGACGACGGGGCCGCCTGGCTTGGAGAGGCCGGTTGTTGCCCCAAATGACAACCCAAGAGGGGGGGTGAATTGGGTTCTTTAAAAAATTTAAACCTTTTGAAATATTTGTTTGCTTAGTGTGAGTGAAAGTGAATGCAGATGCAAAAACAAAATACAATCAATAAGATAGAGATAGAGATAGAGATAAAGGAGACACGGCAAACACAAAGATTTTATAGTGGTTCGGTGTATCCAACACCTACGTCCACTCCCAAGATTCACTTGGGTCCACACTATAATCTTCCTTGATTACAGCCGAGTTGTTTTACAAGCTCACAACTCAAACTTGTTGTTTTCCCGGGATCACAACGAACCCAGCCGGTTTTCCGGGCTCACCAGCACAAAAACCCTAACACAAGCTATACCAAGCTTGTACCGAGGTAAGACTACCTCCACTAGTTCAATCCCCCAGATTGAACTAGACACAAACAAAAGAAATATTGTTTTTCAAGTACACAGCTCCTCAATGAGCAAATAATCAAGTAAATGAACAAGGTTTAGAAAAGCCTGATTTGTAGTTGGTTGGCTTTTGAGCTTTTCTTCTTTTCTTCTTCTCCTTGCTAGATTGAATCAAGCCTCAGCTCCGATTCTTCACAGTTGAAGCAGTTGAGAAGGATTGAAAAGCAAGAAACTGATCCTCTTTCTCCAATTTGGGAAATCCACCAAAACTTTGATTTGAATGCCTTGGATTCCTCTTGAGCTTTTTGGAGTGGAGTGGATTTGAGCTAGAAGGTTTTTCTCTTGAGATTCAGGCTCTCTCTTTTTCGGATTTTTGAATTGGGATTTCTCTATTTCCGTTTTTCTTCTTTGTTTTTCCGTTCTTTTTTTTTTGAATGATAGTCTTCCCTTTTTATAGATTTCTTTCAAACCATTTTTGGAAGAAAACTATCCGTTGGAGTGTACCTTGCAACAAAATATATCCGTTAGAAATAAAGTAAAATAGAAATATTACCGTTAGAGCTGATCTGGCAATTTGATTTTTCGTTCCAGGTGGGTTGGAGTCGACTCTAACTTTTCTGGAGTCGGCTCTAACTCGAAACACTTTAATCCGTTAATTCTGGAGTCGTCTCTGACTTTTCTGGGGTCGACAAGAAACTTTTCTGGAGTCGACTCTAACAGACCCGGAGTCGACTCTAAGTCGGGGCCAGAAAAATCAACGTTCTGTCTTTTCTGTTGGAGTCGGCTCTAACAGTCTCGGAGTCGACTCTAACTTCCGTGCCAGATACTGGAGTCGGCTCTGTGATTCTCGGAGTCGACTCTAATGTCTGCAATCTTACCTAGACATTAGATTCGATCCAGAACAAGATTTAACTCCTGATTTTGATCATTCAATCGACTTATAATCTGAAAAACTTAATCAAAATCATTAGAGCCTTCAATTGTTATACTCAAATAGTTTTGTTAATCATCAAAATCATCAATTGGGTCAACAATCTCCCCCTTTTTGATGATAACAAAAACTTTGAGTATATGCATTCAAAAAATTCATTCGAACTAAAGATTATAGTCATTTTAAAGCTTAAAACATTTTTAATGAAGGATTTGATGCCAATATTCAAAGTGAACTTTTAAAATTATGCATGAGTTCTATATAAGCCATCAATTATGAACATTTAAACTAAATGTACAGAAAATTGCAATTAAGCTTGTTGTTAAGCTCCCCCTGCATTGAATAGCTCCCCCTATATATAAAAATCAAATTTTAATTGAACTGATTAAAATTTCAAGTCTCTTTCTTTTTGCATAAACAATCATTTCTCCCCTTTCTTTCTTTCTTTTTGCATATTCAACCATCTCTCATTAAATTTCAAGTCTTTTTTTTTTTGCATATTCAACCATCTCTCCCCCTTTTTTGTTATCAGCAATAAGGAGAGTATTAGATAAAGAAAGTTATTAGAGAAAAATTGTTGGTTCAATAAGACATAGGGATTCAAGCAGTCAATCATAGACAGATTTGAAAATGTGTAATTGCATTACATAAGTAAGAAACATTACATAAGTTGATTCAAGTACATTCCAAAGTGAGATACATTAGATACTCAAAATTCCTAAATACAAACTATCAAGATAAAGTAAACCTGGAGAACCTAAGATACAAAAGAGTATCAAAATCAAAATCAAAGTCAGATATGTTTGAATACAATTTTCTTCAAGTGACCTATGATTTCCATTACATCATCTTTTTGAGATTTCTTAAAATTTTCAAGACAAGCTTCAATCTGTGAGACTGCAAGGTCAATGTCCTTCTTCAGTTGACCAGTTGCATGAACATAAGATCCCGAGCCATCAGCAATGCCTTCCATCCTTTCAAAGATTTTGTGAAGTTCAGCACCAAAGGATTCAACAGAATTGCTTATGGAAAAGGAAATCATGTCAAGTCTCGAGTTAAGTTCTTCTTTTAGCTGATTGAAGTCTTCTTTTAATTGATTAATCTCATGAGATCTCTGACTGTCATATTCAGCAAGCAAGGCTCTCAACTGACCAATCTGCTCATCAGAGAATCTCCCAGAAGCAGTAACAGACAGATGTGGAGGAGAGGGAACTGTGCTCGGTCCAGCTTCTGAAGGTCCAGCTGTAGATGGTCCCGCAATAAATGGATCAGGGACTGATGGTCC
>UESW01005022.1:380826-410602 GCA_900491605.1 Calamus simplicifolius
TTGTTTTTTCGGGATCACAACGAACCCAGCTGGTTTTTCGGGCTCACCAGCACAAAAACCCTAACACAAGCTATACCAAGCTTGTACCGAGGTAAGACTACCTCCACTAGTTCAATCCCCCAGATTGAACTAGACACAAACAAAAGAAATATTATTTTTCAAGTACACAGCTCCTCAATGAGCAAATAAATAAGTAAATAAATAAAGTTTAGAAAAGCCTGATTTGTAGTTGGTTGGCTTTTGAGCTTTTTTCTTTTCTTCTTTTCTTCTTCTCCTTGCTAGATTGAATCAAGCCTCAGCTCCGATTCTTCATAGTTGAAGCAGTTGAGAAGGATTGAAAAGCAAGAAACTGATCCTCTTTCTCCAATTTGGGAAATCCACCAAAACTTTGATTTGAATGCCTTGGATTCCTCTTGAGCTTTTTGGAGTGGAGTGGATTTGAGCTAGAAGGTTTTTCTCTTGAGATTCAGGCTCTCTCTCTTTTTTGGATTTTTAAATTGGGGTTTCTCTATTTCCGTTTTTCCTCTTTGTTTTTCTGTTTTCCCTTTTTATTTTTGAATGATAGTCTTCCCTCTTTATAGATGTCTTTCAAACCATTTTTGGAAGAAAACTATCCGTTGGAGTGTACCTTGCAATAAAATATATCCGTTAAAAATAAGTAAAATAGAAATATTACCGTTAGAGCTGATTTGGCAATTTGATTTTTCATTCCAGGTGGGTTGGAGTCGACTCTAACTTTTCTGGAGTCGGCTCTAACTCGAAACACTTTAATCCGTTAATTCTGGAGTTGTCTCTAACTTTTCTGGGATCGAGAAGATACTTTTCTGGAGTCGACTCTAATAGACCCAGAGTCGACTCTAAGTCGGGGCCAAAAAAATCAACATTCTGTTATTTCTGATAGAGTCGGCTCTCACAGTCTCGGAGTCGACTCTAACTTCCATGCCAGATACTGGAGTCGGCTCTGTGATTTTTGGAGTCGACTCTAATGTCTGCAATCTTACCTAGACATTAGATTCGATCCAGAACAAGATTTAACTCCTGATTTTGATCATTCAATCGACTTATAATCTGAAAAACTTAATCAAAATTATTAGAGCCTTCAATTGTTATACTCAAATAGTTTTGTTAATCATCAAAATCATCAATTGGGTCAACACCGGTCTGGCAGGTGTCGGCCTTTGATGTGCCGGTCTTGGAGGCCGGCGCTTGAGACGACGCTGGAGGCCGACGCTGGAGAATGACGCTAGAGACCGTCGCTGGAGGCCGGCGCTGGCGGCTGACGCTGGAGTCTATCGGCCTTTGGCCAGCGCTGGAGGCTAGCGCTGAGGGCCGACGCTGAAGGCCGTCACTGGCGGCTGACGCTGGAGTCTGTCGGACTTTGGCCAGCGCTGGGGTCTGGCGCTGAGGGCCGACGCTGGCGGCCGACGCTGGCGGCCGATGCTGAAGGCCAACGCTGGCGGCCGACGCTAGAGCCTATCGGCCTTTGGTCAGCGCTGGAGGCTGGCTCTGGGGGCGACGCTGGAGGCCATCGCTGGAGGCCGACGCTGGCGGCCGACGCTGGAGCCTATCGGCCTTTGGGGCCGTCCAAAAAATTTTATTTTCATTGGGTCAACTGGCCCCATCACAAGGGTTTCGTTTAGGAAAAAGAGGGAAGTGAATTAGAAAGAGGGAAATTATATTAGACTACGTCTTAATTAGAAATATATTAGACTACGTCTTAATTAAAAATGTAATCTTTTATATTATAAATATTAAAATATAGTCTTTTTATATTATTAGATAATATAAGACTACGTCTTAATTAAAAATATAGTCTTTTATATATAAGATATTAAAAATGTAGTCTTTTTATATTATCAGATAATATAAAACTACGTCTTAATTAAAACGTAGTCTAAAATATATTATCAGATAATATAAGACTACGTCTTATTTAAAAACGTAATCTTTTTATATTATCATATAATATAAAACTACGTCTTAATTAAAATGTAGTATTTTTATATATATATGACTACGTCTTATTTAAAAACATAGTCTTTTTATATTATCAGATAATATAAGACTACGTTTTAAATAAAAGATGTAGTCTTTTAATTTGTGAAAATATAAGACTACATTTTTTTATAAAAAACATAGTCTTTTTCCTAAAATCTACCATAGTCTATTTAACTTTTTGTAGTAGTGCCGGCGCAAAGTGAGCCAAACCAAATACAACAACTGGACGGCAATGGGGGAGTGGAAGAAGGCGGTGGAGATCAAGAGGAGAGCAGAGATGTGGGGGGATGGGGTTCGAGGGGCCATCGACCATGGAGGACCATCAAATCGCAGTCCTATAGCTTTCGTGGTCGTGGAGGAGGTCATGAGAAAAGCTATTAAATAAAGGTTGCCTCTTAATTGCATTGTATTGTAAATCTGGACCTGAGATCAGTAAAAAAAATTAATTATCCCAAAATTAGGCCATGTAATTAGCCTTTTTGTGTTGATAATTACCTCAGTTATCCCTACGTTGGAAAAATTCATAGTAAGATGTTGAAAAATTCACCTAGTGTAATAATCGCCAAGGATCGAGTTTGAGAGAGACTGGATAGGACTGTGGCCATAGTCCAATGGATTTGGAATTATTCCTCTGCTACTGCTACTCATCTTTCAAAGATTACCTCTGATCACTATCCCATCCTGATATCCACTGAGGTGGAGGAGCAGAAACAGTTTTGATTTGAGCAGTTCTGGACTTCCTTTACCTTTGCCAGAACCATTCTCTCTCAGGTTTGGCGGTTATCTGTTAGAGGTAGCGCTACTTACAGGCTATCTAGACATCTTCAGCTAGCGAGGCACAGACTTTTCAGATGAAACAGATTGAAGGTTGAGGATATTGTGAGGAAAGTAGAGCAGGTGAAAGCTAACATCCCTCCAGATCAAAGAAGATCAAGAAGGCTGCCTCCCTGAGCCAAACCTCACATCCCTTCGAGCCAAATTGGCTCTTCAGCACTCTCTTCTTCTGCAGCAGGAAACTTTTTTTGAGGTAGAGGTCTCAAATACAGTAGATTTGAGATGGGGACCGCAATACCAGATTTTTTCATCAAGCCACCCTAAAGCGACGTGCAGCGAACAGGATTCGACGCCTTGCTGATGAGAAGGGGCATTACCATGAGGATATTCAGGTTATCATGGACCAGGTCTTTAATTTCTGTCAGTTTAGATGATCAGAGCATAATGGCGATAGATTTTCTGTCCATCTTGTTTCGGGCTTCAAGAAAGTCTCTGCACATAAGAACGATCTTCTTACTAGGTCGATCACTGTGGATGAGATCCAGAAGGCTTTATGGAATCTTGAGCCTAACAAGGCCTCTGGGCCTGATGGCTTTTTGCCCTTTTTCTTCTGCTACTATTGAAAAATTATTGGCTAGGATGTACTACATGCTATGCAACTTGTTTTTCAATCCAAATCTATTCCTGCTGATTGGAACCAGATATTCATTACTCTTGTGCCCAAACGATTTGATGCTTCCACTCCTTTACTGTTGGGAATTGTATCCTAAAGCCAATCATTTGATGATTGTGCGAATGTAAATTGTATATAAATTGATATATTAATAAAAGTTATTTGGCAGTTTATTCATTACAAGAACATCTTCTTAATACTCCTGATTGTAATGAAGCCCTCAGGATCTTCCTTCACGATAAAGGAGGATTTATCTTTGAAGGTCTTTAAAAGAGTTCGCGACCAAATGATATACTATGACAGGGTCATAGTACTATCAATTATAGGACGTTGTATATCATATTTGTTGGTTATCCTCTTAACCAAGGAGTGTAGAGACACTAGTATGACATACAGGTGGAAGTGTAGGAGTACATTTCACCGAACGTGACTCATTTTCGGATACTCTACTGTCAAGAGTTAATCCGAGAAGATATAGGTATAAGTATCCTTCAGACCTAAAGATCACAACCAGTGGCTTACAAGCAACTCATTGTACTTAGGTGCCGGACCACCTGGATTTCTAATCCAGCTACGAAAGGTTACTAGGTGCAGTCAAGTACTTGTGGTAGTCAGTTATGGATCAAGATGGAATTTGACCTATCCCGTTAAAAGGAGAAATGCTTGTATTTCAATTTAGCAAGACCTTGGCCAAGGCACTTCATGTGAAAGTCACATGATCACTAAAGTTGAAATCACTTTATGGATTTGCTATTTAGAGTTGACAGGCTCTTAAGCCATCCTTAGCATTTGTGGTCAAGAGGATGAATTATACGGTAACTGTTTCTTAGGGTTCTTGGAGTTTGCTCGGCAACTCTTCGACCTATCTGGACGTCGGGTTTCATTGCTAGATGGGCACATCGATTAGTATAGAAAGTTGTTTCTATGCTACCGGCTTAGGTTCGAACCTAGAGAGTCACACGCATAGAATTTTCCTAGGATGATCTGTTTGCTGATCAACGATTGAGAATCGTATATGATTTAATTAATCAATTTGACTGATTGAATTATCTCAATTGGGTTAAGTACAAGTGAATAAGATTCAATTTGGTTTAAGTCCATTAGAAGGACTAGTCAATTTCAAATATTGATTTGAAATTAGACTTAATTTGGAGTTAAATAGATTCAGGACTAGCCAAATTTGATTTGGGCTTGGACCATGATCTATGTGGGTTTAGTCAAATAAATTCAGATCAGATTAAACCATCACCTGAACCCAAACCTCTCACATAAGGATCTCATATGATGAGATGGCTAAAATCTCATCTCATGAGAGATTAAATTCTCATGTAGAATTTAATGCCTAACATTAATTTTCATCGAACGTCGGATTTAGCCACGTCTCTTTGGTTTTCACCGAACGTCGGATTTAGCCACGTCTCTTTGGTTTTCACCGAACGTTGGAATTAAACCAAGCATCGCGCCTTCGGCATCTCTTCGCTTTTACCAAATGATGGAATTCTTAATGTCAGAATTCAATGTTAAGGCTAAATTGAGACTATAAATAGAGGGCATTCCCTCACCAGAAAATATAGAACAACAATACATGATATGTCGTGGATTGTAATTCTAAAAAGGTTAGAATAAAAAATCCTGGTGATTCTGGTGTTAGCGGAAGCATGGTGGATCTTAGAGGAAGATTCAAGTGGAAGGATTCAAGATCAGCAAAGCTGTTTTTCCGCGAGCTAGCACTCTCGGAAATCCGATCATTCAGGGCTTCGCGTGGATGATACTAGAGGCCAGACGAATGAACGGCTGTAGAGCAATAAGGATTTACCTACTGTTCTTAAGGTAAGCGATTTGATCCCTAGATCTTAAGGCATGCTTCAAGATAAGTAGTATGACTAGTCATCTTGAAGATCAAGATATGATATTGATATTTTTATTTATATGCATATTTTGGATCAATTGATCCTATATACAAGGCAAGATATGATCTTGATGCATGTTAGATAGATTAGTATGTAATCTTTAAAATTTTGCATTGATAATTGTTATCAAATTTTTAAAATATGCATGCCTCGAGGATTGTTTCTCCCTACATTTACACTATCGTCCCATTAGCCTTTGTACTACCTTATACAAGGTATATGCACGGATCTTAGTCACCCGCATGTAGAACATGATTTCTAGCCTTATCTCTTCTGAGTAGGAGGCTTTTATCAAAAGGCGACGCATTACTGATAATGTCCTTATAGCACACAAATTTATGCATGACCTTCAGAAATCCTCTCGCCGTTATGCTTCATGGCTGTTAAGCTGGATATGAAGCGAGCTTATGATAGATTGAGTTGGGCATTTCTATACCGAACTCTTCATGAATTTGGGCTTGTTGGTCTCTTTATAGACCGGATCAAGGCATGCATTCATAGGCTGTCGTTCTCTCTTATTATTAACGGTAGCCAGATTGACTTCTTCCACTCTGCTATGGGGTTGCTTTAGGGATTCCCTCTATCCCCTTTCCTATTATCCTTACTGCTGATGACCTATATCATGCGCTCTCTCAGGCACAGTATGACTTACGCATTGCCCCCTTCACAATGGGCCCCCAAGGCCCCTCGATCTCTCATCTTCTGTTTGCTGATGACTGCATATTATTGGGGAAGGCTACTATTCACAATGCGATCACCTTTGCATCCATTATTCAGCTCTACTATCAGGCCTCTGGTCAAAAGATTAATCTACAAAAATCCAAGATCTACTTTAGTCCGAAGACTAGTGATGCTAATAAGGAGGCATGTTGGGAATTATATCCTAAAGCCAATCATTTGATGATTGTGCTAATGTAAATTATATATAAATTAATATATTAATAAAAATTATTTGGTAGTTTATTCATTACAAGAACATCTTCTTAATACTCCTGATTGTAATGAAGCCCTTAGGATCTTCCTTCACGATAAAGGAGGATTTATCTTTGAAGGTCCTCAAAAAGGTTCGCGACCATATGATATACTATGACAGGGCCATAATACTATCAATTATAGGACATTGTATATCATATTTGTTGGTTGTCCTCTTAACCAAGGAGTGTAGAGATACTAGTATGACATACAGGTGAAAGTGTAGGAGTACATTTCACCGAACGTGACTCATTTCCGGATACTCTACTGTTAAGAGTTAATCCGAGAAGATATAGGTATAAGTATCCTTCAGACTTGAAGATCATAACCATTGGCTTATAAGCAACTCATTGTACTTAGGTGCTGGACCACCTGGAGAAATGCTTGTGTTTCAATTTAGCAAGACCTTGGCCAAGGCACTTCATGTGAAAGTCATATGATCACTAAAATTGAAATCACTTTATGGATTTGCTATTTAGAGTTGACAGGCTCTTAAGCCATCCTTAGCATTTGTGGTCAAGAGGATGAATTATACGGTAACTATTTCTTAGGGTTCTTGGAGTTTGCTCGGCAACTCTTCGACCTATCCGGACATCGGGTTCCATTGCTAGATGGGCACATCGATTAGTATAGAAAGTTGTTTCTATGCTACAGACTTAGGTTTGAACCTAGAGAGTCACACACATAGAAGTTTCCTAGGATGATCTGTTTGCTGATCAACGATTGAGAATCGTATATGATTTAATTAATCAATTTGATTGATTGAATTATCTCAATTGGGTTAAGTACAATTGAATAAGATTCAATTTGGTTTAAGTCTATTAGAAGGACTAGTCAATTTCAAATATTGATTTGAAATTAGAATTAATTTGGATTTAAATAGATTCAGGACTAGCCAAATTTGATTTGGGCTTGGACCATGATCTATGTGGGTTCAGTCCAATAAATTTAGATTAGCTTAAACCAAAAACTAAACCCAAACCTCTCGCATAAGTCTGAGAGATTGAATTCACATATAGAATTTAATGTCTTGCGTTAATCTTCTCCAAACAATTCCACCAGAATTCTAAAGTGTTAGAATAAATGCGCCTCTTTGTATTAACCAAGCACTACGGTTCAATGACTCTTTGGTTTTTACCGAACGTCGAAATTAACCAAGCGCTACGGTTCGACGACTCTTTAATTTTTACCAAACGTTAGAATTAAACAAGCACTACGGTTCGACGACTCTTTGGTTCTTTACCGAACGTCGGAATTAACCAAGCGCTACGGTTTGGCGTCTCTTTGGTTTTCGCCAAGCAGCGAAATTCTAAATATTAGAATTTAATGGGCTGGCTAAAAAGAGACTATAAATAGAGGACATCCCTCACCAGATTACACAGAAGAAAAAAAGAAAAAAAGAACACATGATATATCGTGAATTGATTTTCTAAAGAATTAGAATAGAAAATCCTGGTGATTCTGGTGCTAACAGAAGTGTGGAGGATCCTAGAAGAAGAATTCAAGTGGGAGGATTCAAGATCAGCAAAGTCATTTTCCACGAGCTAGCACTCCCAGAAATCTGATCATTCGGGGCTTCGCGTGGACGATACTAGAGGCCAGACGATTGAACGGCTGCAGAGCATAAAAGGATTTACCAATTGCCTTTAAGGTAAGTGATATGATCCCTAGATCTTAAGGCATGCTTCAAGATAAGAAGTATGACTTCTTGCCTTGAAGATCAAGACATGATCTTGATAGTTTTATTTATATGCATATTTTGGATCAATCGATCCTATATACAAGGCAAAGATATGATCTTGATGCATATTAGATAGATTAGTACGTAATATTTAAATTTTTGCATTGATAATTGTTATCAATTTTTTAAAACATGCATGCCTCGGAGATTGTTTCTCCCTTCAAATGGTATCAAAGCCTGGTTTCGTATTGATCTAATTTATTGCATGTAAATTAATGCTCCTATTAATTGTGTAATCAAGGCTAAAACAAATCACAGGTCTATTCGGTCACAGATGGATTGAAAATCCAAATTACCCATTCAACGAGATATTCTGTGACATATTGCCGTGATAATTTAAATTGATCTTTGGCTTCAAAACACTGATTACACACACTCTCAAAATATGTTTTATATTTGATACATATTGATGTTGTATAAAAACATGATATTTGCATGTTTAGTATAAAACATAGACATGATATATGATGGCATGATGTCTAGGTTATGAAACATATAAATATTTATGAGAGTCTAATTTGAATGTCAAATGTTAATTCATAATCTCTTTAGATATGATCTAAATATAGGAATTATGAGTAGTAACATAATACATGTGATGCTTGATTGAAATATATGACATGTAAACATGAAATATATTTAATCCTTTGGGTTAGCTAAATCGGGTCCATAAAGGGTTAGACAGTAAGGTTTAAATCAACTGAACTATAAGAGTATTTGATCAAATCTAATTAGATTAGGTTAAGAATGCTCTAAATCAAACAATAGTTGTAGTTGATCATGTCCTTCTCTTTGATTAAACCAAATGGAAGTAGATTAGGCTCCGTGGTTGAGCATGAATCTCTTAAATGGTCAAATCAGAATTGGTTAACCATATGATGTCAAGGTGAGTTGGCAAGTTGCTCTAGGATCAACGATCGAATGGTTTTTAATTGGGAGCTACTCGTATTGATGCGTCTTTAACGAGTTAATGGCATATCCCTCTCATCGATCTCACTCATCTGGTCAATGTGGTGAACCATTTATGATTCAGATCATTTACCTGATTTGGGTTGACCCATGCCTATAAGGAAATCAGTCTGACTAATTTAGGTGCCACTTAACCTGACTTAATCTTATTTCATTCTACCAATTTCATAGATTCAGTGAGAGAACTTGATTAGTCAATTTATCTACAGATTATTAAATCCTCTAAAATTATTAGGTTCTTAAAATAAAATAGTTATATGATAACTAAATCATAGCCTCCCATTAAGGTGGGTGATAATGAGTCCGATGTCTTGATAATCATTGGAGGCACTCCATGCCTGGTGCTTGTCAACCATCGGAATTATCATTCATTATATGATAAGTCAGCGTAACTATTACATAGACAGTCAGGTGAGCCGAGCTTCACTCGGGCTTGGTTGTCTATTGATAGGTTACACTGATTATATCATTTAATGGTTGGACCTAACCAGAACTTTCAGTGGAGGCACTTCATGCCTACTAAAGAGGTATATGGGGCAAAACTGAACACTAAGAATTGTTTTGGAAAAATAATTGGTTTTGAACCTACTCTAGATACATATGGGTTAGCCAAGCTTCACTTGGGCCTGTATGTAGTTTATGTAGATCTTAGTGCCCGCTAAAGAATTAAGAATAATTCTTCGAATTGGGGTGTAGAGCTGCCAATTTGAACAAATAGTGGGAGAAATCTTTAGGCTAAAGTCCAAGTCTTGAGATTGAATCAATTTATATACTAATAAACTTTAGTTTTTCCTTATGCAGAACATGGCCACTAATTTATCATTAAGGTCCCTATTGGATAGTGACAAGTTGAATGGTTCCAATTTCAATAGCTAGTTCAGAAAACTTAAGATCATCCTTGAGCATGAGAGGATTCTATATATTCTGAATAATCCTGCACTAAAGATACATGATGCAAACACCCAAAGTTCTGAGAGAGACACTTATCAGAAGTGGCTCAATGATAGAACTAGCATGTGTTGTATCATGCTAGCAGCAATGAATGATGAATTCGGTCGCCGGTTCGAGAATGCTCAGCCAGAAGAAATCATTCAAGCGTTGAATGAATCTTTCGGCACACCCAACGATGTTGAAAAGCACAAGACTAGTTATGCTATTTTCAATGCTCGAATGAGGGATGGATCTCCTATCACTGATCATGTATTGTACATGATCGAGAAGATAAAACTTCTAAGCAAGCTCGGCTTTCCCTTACATAAGCAGTTGGAAAAATATGCGATCCTAAATTCCTTGCCTCCATCCTTCCGACCTTTCCTTACTCATTTTTGAATGACAAAGCCTGCAGTCAACTACCACGGTTTGTTGGGGTTGTTACAGAACTTTGAGAAGGATAACCAGCTCTCTAAGGGTTTGGTTAATGTGGTTGAAGGATCTAAGGTAGGCGTAAACCCTTTGGAAAAGGAAAGAAGAAAAAGAATAATAAAAAGGTGCAACATGCTAGGACATCTATAAGGGGTCAGATGCAGAAGAAGAAAGTTGATAAAGTCAAGCTGAATGCTTTCACTGCAAGATGCAAGGGCACTGGAAGAGGAACTATCCTCTTTACATTACCACACTTGATCAAAATAGGCCAAAGAAGAAAAAGGAGCAAGATGTTGCTCAACAAGATATTTTATATGATAACACCTTATAATTTTTCTGTATATGATAATCAGACCTGGTATTGGATACCGGGAGTCCTTTTAACATTTACAATTCATTGCAGGGACTACAGGTTACCAGAAGATTTGAGGACAATGAAAGATTCCTTAATGTCGGCGATAGAAGATTAGTTCCAGTTCTGGCATTAGAAGTTCTTGAAATAGTTTTCAATAGAAATGTCATTATACTAAATGATTATCATTTTTGCCCAACGTTCTTGTTGAATGTAATTTCTGTAGGCCTTCTGGCCAAAAGTCATTATGAAATTTCAATAAAGGATGTTACTTTGAATATCATTATGAATGGAGTCACTGTAATGACTGGGCATTTATCTAATGACATTATATATTATCACAGCCTGTGAATGTAGTGTACAATTCAAGTAAGTGCACTAGAATAACTGATGTCACATACATTTATCTTTGGCACCATCGGCTGGGTCATATCAATAAGAAGAGATTAAACAGGTTAACTCATGAGGGCATCCTTCGAGTTGATTATTGTGAATCATTAACTACCTGTGAATCCTGTCTTCTTGGTAAAATGACCAAGTCATCTTTTACTGAAAAAGGTGAAAGAGCCAAAGAGCTATTGAGTCTAGTACATACTGATGTATTTGGACCAATGAGCACTTGTGCCAAAGGTGGATATTACTACTTCATTACTTTTACAGATGACCTTTCTAGGTTTGGTTATGTCTATCTTAGGAGACATAAATCTGAGTCGTTTGAAATGTTCAAACTATATCATAAAGAAGTAGAAAAACAAATAGGAAATGTATTAAGACCCTTCGATCAGATTGAGGAGGCGAATACATTTCCAATGAATTTGTGACATATTTAAGAGAGAATGAGATTCTCTCCCAATGGACTCCTCCTGGAACACCGTAGCATAACGGTGTATCGGAAAGAAGGAATCGAACTTTGTTAGACATGGTTCGGTCCATGATGGGTTTTGCGAGCTTGCCAATATCATTTTGGGGATACGCATTAGAATCAGCTTGTCATATTCTTAATAAGGTTCTAAGTAAGTCTGTTTCTAAAACTCCACATGAGATGTGGTATGGACATAAGCTGGTTATTACCTATCTGAGAGTCTAGGGTGTCCGACTTATGTGAAACGTGCAAAATCAGACAAACTTAAACCCAAATCTGACAAATATTTTTTTATCGGCTATCTGAAAGAGACCAAAGGATATTACTTCTACAATACTGAAGAATAAAAGTTGTTCATTAGTAATAGAGCATTTTTTCTTGAAAAGGAGTTCCTTAGTGAAGGAACAAATAGCTCTAATGTTGAACTTGAGGAAGTTCATCAAGTAGAAGGAACAACACAAACCAGTGAACCCTTAGAATCTGAGTTGATTAGATCAAACTCAAAACCCATTTTAGATGCACCATTAAGGCGATCTGGTAGAGTACCACATCAACCGGATAGATACTTATGTTTTTGGTCTAGAATGATGATCTTGTTGAACTCGATGAGAACAACGAGGATCCGATCACCTATATGGATGCTATGCAAAGGACTGACTCTAATAAATGGCTTGAGGCCATGAAATCCAAACTTGACTCCATGAAGGACAATAATGTATGGACATTAGTTGACCATCCGAAGGGATAAAGCCATAGGATGTAAGTGGGTTTTCAAGAGGAAAAGAGGCGCAGACAGAAAGGTTGAGACCTATAAAGCATGTCTGGTTGCTAAGGGGTATCGTCAACATTATGGTATTGACTATGACGAAACATTTTCTCCTGTGGCAATGCTGAAATCCATTCGGATTATGCTAGCTATAGCAGCACACTTCGATTATAAGATTTGGCAGATGGATGTTAAAACCGCTTTTCTAAATGATGATTTAGAAGAATAGGTGTATATGATACATCCTAAAGTTTTATATCTGAAGATGAGTCTAAAGTGTGCAGGCTATAGAAGTTCATTTATGGACTTAAGCAAGCATTTAGGAGTTGGAACATACGATTTGATAAAGTGATCAAATCTTATGGCTTTATTAAAAATAAAGAAGAACCTTGCATTTATAAATGGGCTAACGATTCTGTTATTGTATTTCTTGTATTATGTGGATGATATTCTCTTAATCGGGAATGATATCCCTGCATTACAAGGAATAAAGACATGGTTATCATCACAATTCTCCATGAAAGATCTGGGAGAAGCATCATACATCCTATGGATGAAGATCTATAGAGATAGATCTAAGAGGATGCTTGGTTTATCCCAATCTACGTACATTGACACAGTGCTAAAGAGGTTTAGCATGGAGAATTCCAAGAAAGGCTATCTTCTGATAGGCCATGGAATTCATCTTTCTAAGAAGGATTGTCCGACAACTACTAATGAAAGAGAACGTATAAGTCGAATTCCATATGCTTCGGCAGCGGGATCGATTATGTACACTATGACATGTACAAGACCAGATGTGGCATACTCACTAGGAGTAGTGAGTAGATACCAATCTGATCCAGGAGAAAAACACTGGAAAGTTGTTAAGACAATCCTTAAGTATTTGAGAAATACTAAGGACCAGTGGTTAGTCTATAGAGAGTCTGATTTGAAACTTATTAGATATACTGATTCTAGTTTCCAATCAGATCATGATGATAGTAAAAGTGTATCGGGTTTCGTGTTTATCCTGAATGGTGGAGCTGTTTGCTGGAAAAGTTCCAAGCAACATACAATGGTAGATTCGGTGTGCGAGGCAGAGTACATCGCTGCATCAGATGCTACGAAAGAAGCTGTATGGCTGCGAAAGTTCATCTCCGAGCTTAGAGTGACACCTTCCATAGATGGACCAGTCCTGTTGTACAGTGACAGCACTGGTGCCGTAGCTCAAGCAAAGGAACCACGAGCACATCAGCGCACCAAGCACATACTCCGCCGGTTTCATCTTATTCGAGAGATTGTAGACTAAGGTGACATAAATCTTCAGAAGATTTATGGAAAGGAAAACCTAGGTGACCCATTTACTAAAGTACTCAGCATCAAGGAGTTTGACAACTATAAGTTGAAGATGGGTAATAGATACTGTAATGAGTGGCTTTAGGCTAAGTGGGAGTTTGTTGGGAATTGTATCCTAAAGCCAATCATTTGATGATTGTGCTAATGTAAATTGTATATAAATTGATATATTAATAAAGTTATTTGGCAGTTTATTCATTACAAGAACATCTTCTTAATACTCCTGATTGTAATGAAGCCCTTAGGATCTTCCTTCATGATAAAGGATGATTTATCTTTGAAGGTCCTCAAAAAGGTTCGTGACCATATGATATACTATGACAGGGCCATAGTACTATCATTATAGGACGTTGTATATCATATTTGTTGGTTGTCCTCTTAACCAAGGAGTATAGAGACACTGGTATGACATACAGGTGAAAGTATAGGAGTACATTTCACCGAACGTGACTCATTTTTGGATACTCTACTGTCAAAAGTTAATCCGAGAAGATATAGGTATAAGTATCCTTCATACCTGAAGATCACAACCAGTGGCTTACAAGCAACTCATTGTACTTAGGTGCCGAACCACCTGGATTTCTAATCCAGCTACGAAAGGTTACTGGGTGCAGTCAAGTACTTGTGGTAGTCAGTTGTGGATCAAGATAGAATTGACCTATCCCGTTAAAAGGAGAAATACTTGTGTTTCAATTTAGCAAGATCTTGCCAAGGCACTTCATGTGAAAGTCACATGATCACTAAAATTGAAATCACTTTATGGATTTGCTATTTAGAGTTGACAAGCTCTTAAGCCATCCTTAGCATTTATGGTCAAGAGGATGAATTATACGGTAACTGTTTCTTAGGTTCTTGGAGTTTGCTCAGCAACTCTTCAACCTATCCAGACGTCGGGTTCCATTGCTAGATGGGCACATCGATTAGTATAGAAAGTTGTTTCTATGCTACCGGCTTAGGTTCGAACCTAGAGAGTCACACGCATAGAAGTTTCCTAGGATGATCTGTTTGCTGATCAACGATTGAAATCGTATATGATTTAATTAATCAATTTGATTGATTGAATTATCTCAATTGGGTTAAGTACAATTGAATAAGATTCAATTTGGTTTAAGTCTAGAAGAAGGACTAGTCAATTTCAAATATTAATTTAAAATTAGACTTGATTAGAATTTAAATAGATTCAGGACTAGCCAAATTTGATTTGGGCTAGGACCATGATCTATGTGGGTTTCAGTCCAATAAATTCAGATTAGCTTAAACCAAAAACTAAACCCAAACCTCTCGCATAAGTCTGAGAGATTAAATTCACATATAGAATTTAATGTCTTGCATTAATCTTCTCCAAATAATTATGTCAGAATTCTAAAGTGTTAGAATAAATGCGCCTCTTTGTATTAAC
Organism: Calamus simplicifolius; assembly: GCA_900491605.1. Taxonomy (NCBI): domain Eukaryota; kingdom Viridiplantae; phylum Streptophyta; class Magnoliopsida; order Arecales; family Arecaceae; genus Calamus; species Calamus simplicifolius. The sequence goes on from UESW01005022.1 coordinate 395,943, forward strand.
CAAGCGCTACAGTTCGACGACTCTTTGGTTTTTACCGAACGTCAGAATTAACCAAGCGTTGCGGTTCGACGACTCTTTGATTTTTACCGAATGTCAGAATTAACCAAGCGCTACGGTTCTGTGTCTCTTTGGTTTCGCCAAGCGGCGGAATTCTAAATGTTAGAATTTAATGGGCTGGCTAAAAGAAACTATAAATAGAGGACATCCCTCACTATATTACACAGAAGAAAAAAAGAAAAAAAACAACACACGATATGTCGTGAATTAATTTTCTAAAGATTAGAATAGAAAATCCTGGTGATTCTGGTGCTAACGGAAGTGTGGAGGATCCTAGAAGAAGAATTCAGTGGGAGGATTCAAGATCAGCAAAGTCATTTTCCACGAGCTAGCACTCCCGGAAATCCGATCATTCGGGGCTTCGCGTGGACGATACTAGAGGCCGGACGATTGAACGGCTGCAGAGCATAAAAGGATTTATCAATTGCCTTTAAGGTAAGTGATATGATCCCTATATCTTAAGGCATGCTTCAAGATAAGAAGTATGACTTCTTGCCTTGAAGATCAAGACATGATCTTGATAGTTTTATTTATATGCATATTTTGGATCAATCGATCCTATATACAGGCAAAGATATGATCTTGATGCATGTTATAGATAGTATGTAATCTTTAAATTTCCGTATTGATAATTGTTATCAATTTTTTTTAAACATGCATGCCTCGGAGATTGTTTCTCCCTTCAAGGCCATCATCCAAACCTTGGGTATCACTAATCAGATTGATCGGCTATCTTACCTGGAGATCCCTATCACAGGAAGACGGCCTAGTCGGATCTGGGACCATCTTGATGGCTGGCAAGTCACTGGGTTATCCATGATGGCAAGATTACCCTTTTACGCTCGATCTTTACTTCTCTTCCTCTTTATCTCCTTTTCAATACTGCAATCTCAATGACTTGCTTGAGGAGGATAGAGAGAAACTTTAGGGACTTCCTCTGGGCCTTCAAGCAAGATGGTCATGGTGTTCATTTGCTGGCATGGGACACTGTTTGGTTGCCGATTTCAGAGGGTAGCCTTGGAATCCAGTCTCTGACCGTAAGGAGAGAGGCTCTGATTGCAAAGCATGCTGCGCGGTTTCTTCTTGATCCGCATTCTTTCTAGAGCTCCTTTATGCATGCCAGATATGGTGATTGGGACTTCTTCTATGGATTTTTAATTTTTCCGAAGATATTCTTTCTTCTAGAAGGAGGTTTGCTGATACGCTCTGACTATCTTGAACAACATCTTATGGATGATTGAAGATGGATCCTTGGTAGATATTGTTCAGGATACATGGATTGCTAATCTTTCACTCTTACTCTAGCCTACTTTATCAGTACTAATATTCCTAGAAGCATGAGAGTCGTTGATTTGATCTCCCAGGATCACTCCTCCTGACACCTCCTCACAGTGTCCCAGTTCTTTGGCGAGGAGCTTGCTCACCGGATCCTCTCTATTCCACTCATATCGAGGCATACATCTGATACTAAATTATGGAAGAGATCTTGTCTTTCCAGTGCTCCTGTCAGGGACCTTATGAAGATTTATAGGCCACAGCCTCAGCATATGATGGATGCGGTGTGGATCTGGCAGCTTCCCATCCATCCCAGGATTCAGCTATTTATTTGAAAGCTTGCATGAGATTGTCTTTCCACATGTTCCCTACTCTCTGGAAGTGGGCTATCCATCCAGCCTACTTGCCTAGTGTGCGGACAGAAGGACTACACTATTGATCACACCATTTTTACCTCCCCCAAAGCTAGATAGATCCGGCAGATTATAGGCTACCATCTTGGGGAGAATGGTACTACTTCTTCACGGTTTGCTCTCCGATGTGACATTTAGAGAGGTATCCAGCAGCATGCCGTCACTTGGGCCTATACAGCATTTTAGGTCTGGATATCGCGGAACTTGCTTGTTTTCACTAATATTGTATCTCCACAAAGGATAGCAAGGAAAGCTATATCCTTATCTACTGAATATACACTCCATCGCATAGCTACTGATTCTGACAATCCTGGCCACTGGGGCTCCACTACTGCTTTGGCAGTGAATCGGCATACAATTTTCATCTCTTTGGAGACCCTACCCCTAGGGTTTGTCAAATCAACTTCGATGATAGTATTCGGGGAAAATTTGTTGGCTCAACATTTATAATTCGCGGGATCGATGGAGCTATGCTAACCGCTGGAGGCCTTAGCATTTTGGACTGTTCTGTTCCTCTAGTCGAACTTTGCAGCTTGGGCAGGTATTTCTTACGCCACTCAAATCTTTCTTACTTATAGTCTCTTCATTGAGGAGGATTCTCTTATTGTTATCCGATGGCTTCGGTAGGATTGCGACGACCTTGTTTCAATTAACCCTTTGCTTCATGACATCTGGTATACCCTTTGGGAAGCTCACAGAATCCAAATTCGTCATGTCTATTGGGAAGCCAACTTTACGGCTGACTAGATTGCAGCCTTAGTGGCCTATCATTCCAGGGTTTGAATCTGAAAGAGGGTAACCTCTGCCCTATTGTACTTAAACAAATTTTATTCTCTGATATATCTGGGCTGACTCGTACTAGATTAATGTGATCATCCGTTTGTATCAAAAAAAAAATATTAAGACTAAAATAATCATAAGATAAGAAAAAAAATAAAAATTAATATTTAGGGGATGCATAATTAATCCATATGATCGATGCATATTTATTATATAAAAAATGGTACAACAAGTCTTTTCCTTAAAAATAAACACTGATTTAAGCTTAGTTTGGGATTAATTGTTACGGGCTATGTGCGATAGCTATGGCTCATTATTGAACCAGCAACTGCTCGCAAGTGGACCTTTATTGCTCAACGGAGCCATCATCAGTTAGTAGCTAGCGCATCTCATCCACCCATTCATGGTGGCAGCAAGTGCATCAGAACGGCGTTATCCCAAACAGAGCTAGCTTCTCGTTTTTCATTATCCTGAAAGTTATAACATCTAATCAATCCCAAGTTTAATTCTAACAATTTTGATCAAATCAAAAGAAGAATCACAGACGGGCTATACATCAAGCTCTGAGCATTTTTACCAAAGCAGATGGGCTATCATACTTCGGAGTCCCTGTGTTGGGAAGACGTCTTCGTATTAGTAATTTCGCTAATCTCAAGCGACGCATTCGTGATTGGATTGATGGTTAGCAGGTCATCGAATTAATCATGATGGCAAGGATCACTCTTATTCGCTCTGTCCTTACATCCCTTCCTATGCATCTTCTCTCTAATGCTGCGGTCCCTATCACTTGTTTGCGGAGGATTGAGCGATGTTTTAGGGACTTTCTGTGGGCTTCTATGCAAGATGATCACGGTATTCATCTTCAGGCTTGGGATTTGATTTGTATGCCTCTGTATGAAGGTGGCCTTGGTATCCAGTCCCTGCTTGTTAGGAGAGACGCTTTGTTGGCGAGACATGCTTTGAGGTTTATTCTTGATCCTCACAGTCTCTGGAGCTCCTTTATGCGGGCTAGATATGGTGATTGATCTCCTTTTATGGACCTCAGCCTACTCGTGGGTATTCTTTCTTTTGGAAGGAGGTGTGTCGTCATGCTTCGCTTATTCTGAACAATATTTTGTAGATGATCGACAACAGTTCCTCAATCGATGTTGTTCAGGATAGATGGATCTCGGATCTCCCCCTTCCTGTTGGCCATCTTTATTAGCACGGATATTCCGCTTTGTATGAGGGTACAAGATCTTATCACTCAGGATCTCTCCTCTTGGAATACCCTGTGGTGACCAGCTTATTTTGGAATGAGCTTTCTCGGTGGATTCTTTCTATTCCTCTTACCTCGGGCTACATACCTGATATGAGGTTATGGAGGAGATATTGTCTCTCTAGGGCTTCCACTAGGGACCTCATCGAGGTGTATAGACCTCAGACCCAAGACTTGCAGGACGCTGCTTGGATTTAGAAGCTCCCCATTTCATCCCAGGGTCCAATTATTCATATGGAAGATCATGTGGGACTGTCTCCCTTCTTGCTCCCTGCTGTCTAGAAGGGGTCTTCATATTGAGGCGATTTGCCCGCTATGTGGGCAGGAGGAGGGACTACAGACCACGCCATATTTACCTATCCCATATTGAGCTGGATTTAGTTGAGGATGGGTTATGATTGCAGAGTGGATAGTTCTGGTTCCTCGTGTTTTCCTTTTCTTGATGCTTTCCGGAGGACCACCTGACAGTAGAGTGTTCTTTGGGCTATTACTGCCTATCATATATGGTTGTCACGGAACCTGCTTATCTTTACTGATGATACTATTTCCTCTCACAGACTAGAGTGAAAGGCATATCTATGTTTGCTGAAAGTGCACTTCATCTCACTGGTTTTGATTCTTATACCTTGGCTACTGGGGCTCCCTTGCTGCTTCGGCAGCGAATCGTCGCACGGTTTTTATCTCTTGGGAGCCCCCCTCCAGGGTTTGTAAAAATTAACTTTGATGGAAGTGTTCGAGGAAGACTTGCTGGGTCTGCTTTCATTATTCGTGGGACCGATGGAGCCTTGCTGTCGGCTGGTGGTTTTGGTTCCCTAGATTCTTCTGTCCCTATGGTCGAGCTTTATGCAGCATGGGCTGGTATCTCCCATGCTGTTCGGAGGCTTCATGCTCAAAGCCTGTTTATTGAGAGGGATTCTCTTTCTGTTATCCGGTGGCTCCGGACGGGATTCTACGATTATGTCCCTGCCAACCCTCTTCTCTGCGATATTCGGGCTGCACTGCAAGGTTTTCACAGTCCGATATATCTACCAGGAAGCTAATTCAACGGCAGACTGGGTGGCGATTACTGTGGCCCATCATGTGGGATTTTGGATATGGAATCAGGATGACCTTTGTTCCTCTGCTTTTAAGCAAATTTTATACTATAATATTTCTGAACTGACTCGCATAAGGTTAGTATGATCGTTCATCTGTAAAAAAAATAAAAAAAATAAGAGAGAGAGAGAGAGAGAGAGAGGAATCGCATATCCGACGGGCATGGGGCGCAAAACCCCATGCGACGACGATGACTGGATCGGTTCGTCCATCCAACAGAGCAAAAAGGTATTATCCCCTCTGTTGCCGTCGGGATCCGTCCTCCGACTCGGGCGTGGTCGATCTCCAGGAAGAGGGGGGCAGACCTGCACAAGAAGTCCACACGCGAGAGGTGCTAGGGGTGGCCCTCCGCGGAAGACCCTCCGACGCTCAAGTCAGTGGAGAAGAAATCGGCGATCAACCAGACAATGGGGAGGTGGATCTCTCCGGAAAGCCTCTCCAGGGGCGGCCGATCAGAAACTCCAGAGGGCAGGAGCACCGACGAGCTGCCGGAGAGAGCAATGGGAGTGCGCGTGTAAAAAGGGTGCGTGTGCGCCAGGAGATGCGTACCTGAGGGAATCTGGAGGTGTCCAATTTATAGACTGTCACCTGGATCTTGAGCGTCTTCTGGAAGGTTCAGAGGTTGTTGGAACACGGAGGTGGATAGAATCAGGCCGTTGTGGGGCCATGGAATCCGTATCCTGTTTGTTAGGGGATCGACGGCTGGGAGAGCACCTTGATGTTTCGAGATTCGGTCGAGTAGACCTGGGGCGGTTACGATAGGTTTTAGGCCATGCCTCGACATGATACCTTGCCTAGGGTGCTGTTTGGGTAAGCCTGGGCTCTCCCGCACCAGGTTCCGCGGAGGTATGCATTAGGTCGCTCGATGAAGCCGAGCTACAGAGGCTCGGAAGGGCCGAGCTACGGAAGCCCGGAGGGACCGAGCTACGGAAGCCCGGGAAGGCCGAGCTAGGGAAGCCCAGGAGGGCCGAGCTAGGGAAGCCCGGGAAGGCCGAGCTATGGAAGCTCGGAAGGGATCGAGCTGTGGAAGCCCAGAAGGGGCCGAGCTATGGAAGCCCGGAAGGGGCCAAGCTATGGAAGCCCGGAGGGGGCCGAGCTATGGAAGCCCGGAAGGGCCGAGCTATGGAAGCCCGGAAGGAGCCGATCTACGGAAGCCCGGAGGGGCCGAGCTACGGAAGCCGGAAGGAGCCGAGCTACGGAAGCCCGGAAGGGCCGAGCTAGGGAAGCCCGGAGGGGCCGAGCTATGGAAGCCGGAAGGAGCCGAGCTACGGGAAGGGCCGAGCTAGGGAAGCCCGGAGGGGCCGAGCTATGGAAGCCCGGAAGGAGCCGAGCTACGGAAGCCCGGAAGGGCCGAGCTAGGGAAGCCTGGAGGGGGCCGAGCTACGAAAGCCCGGAAGGGGCCGAGCTATGGAAGCCCGGAAGAGGTCGGCCCTAGCCGCCTCACACGGATATTAATGCAATGTTGATTTTACCCCCCAACACATGCCCTTCACTCCCTAGTTCGAAGCGTAGGTTCGGGCATAGGGAGTACAAGTTCAAATGGCACGTCTCGGACGGGACGTCTTGGTTCAGGCAGCTCATGCAATGATGCCCTAATTAATGCTACAGGGCCGTGCTGCCTTTGGGGCTAAGGCTCTTCAAAAGTGACGACTGGAATTATGCCACATCGTGAATCCCGATCGATCGAGCATTTGTCGAGGCGATTTCGGACGCCTCGGGTGAGACGCCCTATCTCCTCAAGGCGGCTTCCTTAGCGGGGAAGCAAGGTGATGGACGTACTATATATATATGTGCACGTTCGCAGCATCCTCTCATCTTGTTTTTTGAAAAGTTTCGGCCTTTCATCCTCTTCGACGCTCATCGTTTTCGCTTGGTATTTCTTTCAACTGAGATGGCGATGAGCCCCGACGACGTGGTCTCAGAAATCGTTGCCGAGGATTTGAGGAGGATTCACCAGTGGTATGGGATTCCCTTGGATGTCGTTCTGCGGGTGCCGGAGCCCGAGGATAGAGTTACTCGGGATTTAGAGTCTGGGGTTTTTGTCTATGAAGATAGTTTGAAGGCGGGTCTCCGTTTTCCTCTCCACCCCTTGGTGAAGGAAATCATGACCCACTATAATATCTGCCCATCGATGGTGGCTCCAAACAGCTGGTGAAGCATCGTCGGATTTATCTCGATGTGCCACCAGATTCAAATCATTGCTACTCTCCCCCTTTTCCGCACCTGCTACCACTTGATTCCTGGGAGGAAATCAGAGTGGCCCTACATCGGACCTCGGAGATCCTTCAACGTCATTGCGGATAAGACATCTTCCATCAAGGGGTGGAAGAGTCGGTTCGTTATCGCGGAGGGGAACATCGGTTCCGGCTTCCCTCGGAGATGGGGGGATTTTGTGAGGGATGCGGAGATGCATCCGGTATTGTCGGCATAGGAGGAGAGGGACTTGGACGTCCTTCGTAATGGACAGGTGTTTTCGGCCAACGACTTGCTATCGGAGGGGGCCCTTTTCGCAACAGGGCTCAGCCCCCTGGACCCGCAAGGTGAATCTCCTCTTTTAAATTTTTCGCTGTGCATTTTCTTGATGAATGTGCTTGGATCTGATCACGTATGTTTTGTTCCCTCAGCCCAGAGGTCGGCCTTGACGAGCCTCTCCAAGAGGAAGAGAGGAAGCGCCCTGGGGAGAGCAGTGGCGCGGATAGTGGCAGGCCCGAGAAAAGGGCTCACATCCCCGCAGGAAGCCCGCCGGGCACCGGTGCAGTCACGGCAGAAGTGCCGGGGGCGAAGGAGGATCCGGGGAGAGCGGTTGCGGCCCCCGGCCCTCTCGTGCTAGAGATATCGGACAGCTCGGACGAGGCACCGTTGACCCGTCCGACCGCGTCCCCCCTGAAAGAGGAACCAGCGATGGATTTGGGAGAGGCGGTTGTTGCCGAGGAGCCGCTGTCCCCGCGGGATCGGCCCCGGCTCTAGCAGGAGAGGGAGATGGGGCAGCTGCAGCCGAGAAGGTTCAGGGGGAGCCCTCTCTTGGCCTTTCTGCAGGGGAGCCCGGTAGTAGTGAGGCAGGTCAGACCGAGGCTTCGGGGGAGCCTGCGGGAGAGACGCAAGTGGTAGGACGGGCCAAGACCCAGGGGGGCCCAGTGGCGGAGACACAGATGGTGGTCACCGGGAAAGGTGCGTCAAAGGAGGAGACGCAGCAAGGCGGGAGCTCTGCATTGGGAGCTCCTTCGAGAAAGGTTTTGGGAAGGCTGGCGCTTGGGCTAGCCGAACTGTCCGAAGAAGCCCAAGCCAGGGCCTTGACGGAGGAGGCTGGGAAATTGGGGGCCTCTCAGGCGGAGGTTGCCCAGGTCGGTCCCTCAGGCGGGGACGGTCAGCCCAACAGCTCGAGCGCTGGCATTGAGAAGGCATTTTCCGCCTTAATGAGGTCGGCTTTATATCCGGGTGCAGATCCTTCGGCGGACAAGTTCGCGGACTTGGAGCTGGTCGATGCCGCGTTCGGTCAGCAAGGCGTGGCCGAGAGTATCCATCTCCTTCCTGACATTGATAATACGACCTTGATGAGGATGACTTGGGCTATGCCTCGTGGGTAAGTCATTTCCGTTGTGCGGTAGATGTCTCCCGAGTGACCGCGTCGTGGGCTTTTATTCATCTTTTGTCTTGTAGAGTGTTTTGCTTTCTCGGACGATGTGCTGGCGTTTGAGTTTGGCGACGGGGGCTAGCATTCAGGCCAGGAAGGATAATGCCGAGCTTCGATCACGACTGAAAGTGTCTGAGAAGTTCGAAGAGCTTATGGACATGACCGATAGGAGCTTGAAGGGAATAAGGGCGGCACACCAGGTCGCTCTGGCCGAGGTGTCCAAGCAGAAACGTAGGGTGGAGGAGTTGCAGGAACTTCTGGCAAAAAATGACAACGCGTGCTTGGAGCTGGCCAGGTCGAGTCGAAACATTCCGCGGAGATGAAGGCGATACGGAGAGAACATAGCGAGAGCATAGGTCGGCTAGGGAAGGAAGCTGCCGACGAGAGGAAGCGCCTGACCAGGATGCTCGACGAAGTGGAGGAGCGACTGAAGCGCCGCGACAGTGAAATTGTCCACTTGAGGGAGGGCGCTAAATGGCAACAGGGGTGATAGCTCGAGTGAACAACGAGCTGTCCCAAGCCCAGGAGAAAATCGGAGCCAAACAGTCGAGGATCAATAATCTGCAGGAGAGAGTCGAACTAGTCGGGGCTGACAGGATAAGGGCCAGGGGCGAGGCTGAGGAGTTGGCCAAGAGGTTGGCCAGACGAGAGGAGGAGGTACGATCTCATTCCCCCCCCCCCCCCTTTTTAGCTTTTTCCACAGGCTTCTCGTGATGCCGACTTACTTTGGCTCTTTCAGATGGCAAAGTTGGAGTTGGAGGTTCGGGCTCTTCAAGGCGAGCTTGTGTCTAGCCGCAACAAGAGCTCAAAATTCGAGACGCGGGCCGGCGAGTTCGAGGAGCAAAATGTCATTCTGCGGGCCCAAGTCGCGGAGGCTGAGAAACAGGCTGCCGAGGCTAGCATGCAGCTCGCCATACTCAAGGGGAGGCAGGATGCCATCAGTGTTGGCGCCTTCCAACATGGGCAGCAGGAGTGCAAAGAGAAGATATCCAGCGAGCATCCGGAATGGGATATCTCTTTCCTGGATGCTGAAACTTCCGATGAGGGTGAGTCCGAGGGGGAAGAAGAGGATGAATATGCCGATGTCTCAGACACTGACCCTGGTGTCGTCCCGGGTTCCAGCGGAGCCGCAATTTCTGGGGGACGGTCACAGACTTCCGCTGAGGGGGCAAAAATTAGAGAAGGGCGAGTCTAGTCACGCTTCTGTAGATGTAACCGAAAGTTCGGCCAGAGCCGATGTGGTTCCTGACCCTTAGGGGCCACTCTTGTATTTCGTTTTTCAAGAGTCTGTCTGACGTTTCTTAATGAATGAATTTCCGTTTTCACTCAAGTGTTTTCCTTGCGTGACCTTGTTATCGTTTCCGCCTTAATTGTGAGCGACCTATGGCTCACTGATGCTCTTAGGTCATCCTTATCTCGGGATTGAAGGAAATGTACTGGCTGGGGCCAATGGGCAAAACAGGTCGGCTTGGGTCGACGAAGAAGGTAGGTCGGTTGGGGCCGACAAGAAAAGTAGGTCGGCTGGGGCCGATGAATAGAATAGGTCGGCAGGAGCCATCAAGCGAAATAGGTCGGCTGGGACCGACAGGCAAAGTAGGTCGGCTGGGGCCGACGGGCAAAGTAGGTCGGCTAGGGCCGACGAAGAAGGTAGGTCGGTTGGGGCTGACAAGAAAAGTAGGTCGGCTGGGGCCGACGAATAGAATAGGTCAGCAGGAGCTGTCAAGCGAAATAGGTCAGCTGGGACCGACAGGCAAAGTAGGTCGGCTGGGGCCGACGGGCAAAGTAGGTCGACTGGGGCCGACGAAGAAGGTAGGTCGGCTGGGGCCGACAAGAAAAGTAGGTCTGCTGGGGCCGACGAATAGAATAGGTCGGCAGGAGCCGTCAAGCGAAATAGGTCGGCTGGGACCGACAGGCAAAGTAGGTCGACTGGGGCCGATGAGGGAGACAGGCCTTTGCGCTTTCTATTGTTCTGCCAATGCCCTGCTGTCCCGCAGGTGATTCGGTTTTTATTTCACCAGAATGGATGATACGACGTAGTGGGGAATCATAAAGCTGTAGCAAAGCTTTCCGGAAGGTGCTCTTTTCCCATGCAGGTTACTTTATCGTGCCGCGCATGCAACCGTCTACCATTGGAGAACGTTATTTTCCCAGGACGATATTATGAACCTGCCAGTTCCCGTAATGCCAGTGGTCAATCCTTCGCATTTAATGGTCGCGATTCGGTATCAGAGGGGAGATCATCGCGCGCGTCTCGATTCAAGCAGTGGGCTCAGCGCGCAACGAGTTGTCACGCCTATACTGAGGGGCCACGTGGAGGCATGGGCCGGATGTTTGGGTCTCGGGACTTACAGCTTGGGTAACTTTCCCGGTTTGTTTTGGCCTATAAAAAGGGGAAAATGGGGGTCATGCTTGGTCATCCCCAAAGTTTCTTTCCATTAGAGCTTCCATTATGCTCATTTTTCTGTTGCTGCGAGTGAGAGGACCGAGCTTTTCTCTTGCAAGCCTTTTGCCTCCGGATGGTTGGGGCGACTGGGGAGATGCCGAAGAATGGCTCATCCTTAGGGGATGAATCTCGGAGATCGCATGGAGAGCGCACATAGGGGGCGCAGAGATCGCACGGGGAGCGCACATATACCCTTCCTGTGTGATCTCTGTGGCCTGTTATGGGGGGCTTACGGTAGGAAGTGTATTGACACCCCCGTAGCACGCACAGACTCTCCCTCTTTCACTGGCCTGGGTTCCTATCCCTTCTCTGAGGGGAATCCTTGCCACGGGATGGGGAATATGGGAGCAACCGGGGTCCGATGGTCCCGAGCCTCGGTCGGGCGGCGGCCCACGATCCAGCACCCCCTCCTAGGGGAGCGGGTTGGCTCGTCCGAATCCTCAGAATCAGCATCCACAGGCCGTGCCATCTTCTGAATCTCTTCAGTCGGCGGGAGCCGTGGAGAGTCAGTTTTATCGACCATCCAGGCGGGCTGACCGTTTCGTGGTTTGCCTGATTTGTCAATCCGGACGTCGGAGCATCACAGTTGCCTAGGTCTGCCTTAGAGCAGTTGCCCAAGTTTTGTATTTGCCTTTATTTTATGCATTTCAATGCTCTTGTAACGCCTGTGAGGCATTTGTAACTGATCTTGATCGGCAATAAAGAGAGTTATATTCTATCTTTCGATCTCTATCTTTTCTGTGCCGAGTTTGCTGTTATTGTTGTTTGTGGGGTACAAAGGCGTCCCGCTCGTCCTTAGATGAGGATCCCACGCCGTCCGAACCAATCGAGGTTCGTGCGTGGCGGTTCAGAAACCATTCGGCAAAACATGCTCCTTACTTTGGTCGGAAGCCTGATATTTTTGTGCTTCGCTTTTACCGGAGCTCGGTTTATCGTGGGTCGGCTTTGGCCGAAGTTCAGGGAATCCATACTTTTTCCCTTCATGGTTCAGGGAACCCGTCACTCGGGCCAGCCGAGTTTCGGAGATATTTTGACTTGGCCCTGCCAAGGTTCGAAGATTCAGTCACTCGGCCCAGCCGAGGTTCGGAGAATATTTACTTGGCCCTGCCAAGGTTTGGAGATTTGTTGCTCGGCCCAGCCGAGGTTCGGAGAATATTTACTTGGCCCTGCCAAGGTTCAGAGATTTTGTTGCTCGGTCCAGCCGAGGTTCGGAGAATATTTTACTTGGCCCTGCCAAGGTTCGGAGATTTGTTGCTCGGCCCAGCCGAGGTTCGGAGAATATTTTACTTGGCCCTGCCAAGGTTCGGAGATTTGTTGCTCAGCCCAGCCGAGGTTCGGAGAATATTTTACTTGGCCCTGCCAAGGTTCGGAGATTTTGTTGCTCGGCCAAGCCGAGGTTTGGAGAATATTTTACTTGGCCCTGCCAAGGTTCGGAGATTTTGTTGCTCGGCCCAGCCGAGGTTCGGAGAATATTTTACTTGGCCCTGCCAAGGTTCGGACATTTGTGCTCGGCCTAGCCGAGGTTCGGAGAATATTTATTGGCCCTGCCAAGGTTCGGAGATTTCCTGTTCAAACAGACAGCTCGGTTGTGCCGAGGATTGGTAAGCAGTATCTGTTTCTTCTTGCAATTTATAGCAATGCAGTGCATAATGATTCATGCGACAGGTTTTGAGGAAACAGATAAGCAGGAACGTGTAGGGAGGCATGTGAAGATGAATTCAGAGAGGACATACCCTATTGATAATATTTACGAAGGTTGTCCGCGTTCCAAGTCCGGGGAATGGACTTCCCATCCAGATCCTGCAGCTTGTAGGTTCCCGGTCCAATAATCTCCGCTACCTGGTATGGGCCCTCCCAGTTTGGCACCAGCTTTCCTTGCTCCAGCGGTTGGAAACAGAAGCCTTTCGGAGGACAAGGTCGCCAGGCAGGAAGGCTTTTCCTCTGACCCTGGAGGCATGATAGCGGGCCACCCTCTGCTGATAAGCAGCCGTTCTGATTCGGGCCCTCTGTTGAGAAATTATTGAAACATAATTGCCCCAACTCTATTGATTTTGATGATTTCCAAAAGCCATGAATATTTAAAGAAACAATGAATTATTTATCAAATGAGTTTATTTAAAATGAAAAATATAAACTACTCAATGTTTAATTCAATGAGTTTTGAATCAATTAAAAAAAAAGAATTTTTATACTTTTTATATTGAGATTTCAAAAAGAATTCTAATACTACTCATTTGAATGATCAATCAATTCTATTCAAGTCACATTTATATTTAAATTTATTTGGGACGAGTTTTAAAGTCTAATCAGAAAATTTTCTGATTTTTGTATCGTTCCGAGCCGACTCAAGAGTTTCCGAGTCGACTCCCCAGTACAGAAATTCATGTGTCGAGTCGACACTTGAAATTTCAAGAGTCGACCCCTGATTCTGTCGAGCCGACTCCTGACTGTGCGAGTCGACTCCGCTCAGACACCAGAAGAGTGCTCATTTTTGAGCACTTTCTCGAGTCGACTCCCCATATTTGAGTCGACCCCTAACCTTTATGTTTCTATATTTGAAGACGAGCTCGAGCCGACTCGAGCCGACTCCAGAAATCTGGACGCGATTTTTTCACGATGACACATCAGCTCCAACGGTAAGATTTTCAAATAACGGCTATTTTTCCTTGTCTCTAACGGATATATTTTTGCAGAATCTATAAATAGAGGAGCTCTTTTCATATCAAAAAATTTGAATATCAAAAAGAGAGAAAAGAATATCTTTCAAAAAGAGGGAAAAACAGAGCTTATTGGAAAAATCTTCTAGCTCAAAGTAGAGTGATTCAAAAGGAGTGAAATCAAAGAGGAAGTTTCGTCTGCTCCAGATCTTCAATCCACAAAAGTCAAAAGAAAATCCAAGAGCTTTTCAAAGATCAAATCGAAGGATTTTCAACATTCAACAAAAGGAGAAAAAGCTTCATCTCAACTCCAAAGTTTCAAACGGTCAAGAATCTTGCTGAGGCCTGATTCAACACTTCAAGAGGAGTTAAAGAGGAGAAGGAAGAAAGCCAAAGCCACATCCATCTGCAATCTTATCAGGCTTTTCTAACCTTTTATACTTTATTTGTATATTTGCTCAAGGGGAGCATTTCATTTAAACTCTGTTATTTTGGATTGAATCAGTGGAGGTTATTATACCTCGTTGCAAGCCGGAGTGCTTGTGTTGGGTTAGTTGTGAGCCCGTGAAAAACAACGTGTAGGGTTTTGTGCTGGTAAGCCCGAGTAAAACCAGCTGGGTTCGTTGTGATCCCGGAAAACAACAAGTTTGAGTTGTGAGCTTGGAAAACAACTCGGCTGTAATCTGAGAGATTATAGTGTGGACCCAAGTGAATCTTGGGAGTGGACGTAGGTGTTGGTTGCACCGAACCACTATAAAATTATCTTGTGTTTGCCGTGCTATATTTCTCTCTCTCTATCTCTCTTTATTATTTGCTTGTGCATTGCTTCTTAGTTAATTCTCACTTGCACATCTTGCAAATCTGTTTAAAACATTAAAAAGTCTTAAATTTTTAAGAACCCAATTCACCCCCCCCCTCTTGGGTTGCCATCTGGGCCAACAATTGGTATCAGAGCAAGTGCTCATTTAGAATTTGATCTCACGATCAAGGGCTAAAGATCCTTATGGCAACACAAAGTGGTTCATGTTTTGCTGAAGGTCATTCTACGAAT
>UESW01005022.1:411650-469594 GCA_900491605.1 Calamus simplicifolius
TGGCCTAGGGCTTTCTCTTCCCCGGCCTCCACAATGGTGGTGTATCCGCGTATCTTCTCTCCGACATCGCCTATTTCCCCTCGAAGGTAAGATCTCTCTCTATGATCTATGAATATGGCATGTTCGTATCTGAAGACAGAGTGTTGGGAGGCCCTAGACCTCCCCGATCTCCGCTGGTTCGCATTGATTTGATCTCTGCATGTAAGTTTAAGGTTGCAGATATCTGATCCTCTTTTAACCCTCGAGTGGCAGGAGGCTTTTGCACCAGGCTTATGATTTAATTATTCATTTGACCCAGCAATTCTGTTTTTGACTCTCATGTGGTATGATAGCTGTAGTGTTGAGGTTCAGTATGCCTAGAGTTAATCATAGTTTACAACTAACACTACAAGAGATTTTAAATATTGCGACGCCCAAATGCGTCGCAATTGCATCGCTAAACATGATATTGCGACGCAATTGCGACGCAACGAGGGCATCGCTCAACTGTCCGTCGCAATACCCTTTTGTCGCAATTGCGTCACAATATTGCGACTCTCTGCGATGCCACATTGCGTCGCAATATTGCGACGCATGAAAATACGTCGCTAAATTTAAAAATAAATTTAGTTAGAAAAAAAATTATTATTAAATATTGCGACGCACTAATTTGCGTCGCAATATTTAAAATTAATTTTTTAAAAAAATTATTATTAAATATTGCGACGCTCTAATGCGTCGCAAATAAAAATTATTTTAAAATATTGCGACGCAAGGTAATTGCGTCGCAATATTTTAAAATAATTTTTAAGATAAAATAGCGACTCAATTGTAGTCGCTAATGCGTCGCTATTAAATTTATTTTTAAATTATTGCGATGCCAGGTCATTGCGTTGCAATATTTAATAATAATATCTTAAAAATATTAGCGATCCAATATCAGTCGCTAATGCATCGCAAATTTTGTTTTTAAAAATATTTAAATGATTAAAAATTAAAACGGTTAATTCAATTTCGCTAAATCTAAATATTGATACAAACATTTTTCACTCAATCCAAACAATAATATATTTCAAAAAATAATTTATATATTAAAATTTTGAAGTTTTTACAACATAAAAAAAGAAAAAAAAATACATCAAGAATCTGAACGATCACGTGGAGGCTGTGGAGGCTGAAGACTCTGCGACAAGCGTCTAACCATATCCCGCAAATAATGCATCTCATCTCGCATGTCTGCAACCTCCTGATCCCGGCCTCGCATACGATCCTCAAAATCCTGCTCGACCTCCTGCCGAACCTCCTCTGCAATAGATCTGCGAAGCTCCTGTAAACGCTCGGGAGGAAGATCAGCAGGAACTCGCGAGCTGGAGGCCTGATGGGGAAAAAATGTAGAAGCTCTAGTGCCCATACCATAGACCCTGCGGTCTCGTGGCTGGGCACCAACAGCCTCCAAAAACACACGTCGACTCTCCTCTGCTGAGAGTTCGACGGGCGTCTCCCCATCAGTAGAGTCGACCTGCGATGCCTGGGAGCGAAGCTCCTCGACTCGTGTCTTGAAAATTATGAAATCAACAATAAATGAGTTAATAAATTTCTCGAAATAAAATTTTAGAAATTAAACAGATACTACATAAATCTAATTTCTTACCGCAACCTCCCGTGATCGCGTGTCGACCCAGGAGCCGTCCCTCCTGGTGTGTGTCGCCCTGAATAGACGAAACTCACCAGGATCTCCGCCCTCCTGCTCAGTCTATAACAATAAAAAAATGATATTAATACAAATATTTGTAAATAACTAAAATAGTAATTAAAATATTTATGTTTTCTTACCATACGCCGTCTGTGCTCCTGAATCGAAATGGAGCCCGAAGTATGACGGGAGAGACCCGTGCCAGGACCGCCCTTCTCAGATCGGCGGTTCGTGCTGGCTGATGCGGACCTCCTGCGCCAGCCATCGGACTCCCAGGCCTGCTGCCACTCGTGCCAAATACCCTCTGGCACGTGCGCAGGACGCTGACCCGATGACCTCCAACGATGAAGCATGTCGGAGTATCGGCGTCGCGTCAGAGCCTCCCATGCTGCCCTAATGGCATCATGGGTGGCAGGATCCCACGTAAACTTTTTCTGCATTAAAATAAACAGTTAGTTTCTGAATTTATTAACTTTAAAGAATTATATATCACTGATAAATTGTATTTAATAAGTTTACCTGAAACTCAGAAAAATAAAACTCCCTCGTGGCTGGCGATACGTGGCGCCAATCGTAGCCACTGGGATCTGCACGCCTCTGAAAAACGGCGCTGATGTGGCTGGAGACATGATGCTGCTCAATGAATCTGTTAAAAAAATGCAAGTTTATAAGTAAATGACTTAAAAACATAAATAAAATATTTTTAATTAGTATATACTTACATCCCCTGAGCATCAAGTCTAAGTACAGTGCGGCCGCGATCGCGGAAGAACTCTCGGAGGTCTGTGCCGATCGGGTGGATGGTAATACTGGTGCAGAGATCGAAGGCTGCGCCTCTGCTGGAGATCCAAACTCTCCATCTCCGACGCTCATGTGATCTGATCTCGCAGGATCCAAACTACGTCTCTGCTCACCCAAACTGTCGTCGGTAGATCTACCTCTGCCCCTCATACTGAAAATACTAAAGATTCACACAATTAAATTACGATTAATGATTGACTATGTAAGAATTTAACACTTATAAAAAAAAGTTAAATTTTAAAAAACCTTTATGTTTAATCGGTGTCATTTGTTTCGTGAAATGTTGGTTCAACATCCGATGCCGTATCGGATTGCGAATCAGTTTCATTATCATCGGAAGGAAACCGAACATTTGCATCCGCAATTTGTTGGACATCACCACTTGGATCTCTAAGTGATGTTTCAGGAGCCCTTGTGTCATCCTCAATTGCATGCATTTCCATCTCATCCTCTTGAAATGCAGGGCACTCGGTTGATTGACTTGATGAACTCTCCTCTAATACGATTGTTGAACGTGGGACGATTTTAGAAACGGCCCACCAATCTCGCTTGTCGTTGCGCAAACTTGGATATCCGCAGTAAAAGACTTGCTGAGCTTGGGATGCAAGGATGAATGGGTCATATTTCTGTAATCTTCGTCGATGGTTCACTTCAACCAAATTATAGTCGTTATGAACCCTTTTGCCCACAGGAACTATCGGATCGAACCAATCACAACGAAACAATACGGTTCGTTTCATAGGC
Organism: Calamus simplicifolius; assembly: GCA_900491605.1. Classification (NCBI taxonomy): domain Eukaryota; kingdom Viridiplantae; phylum Streptophyta; class Magnoliopsida; order Arecales; family Arecaceae; genus Calamus; species Calamus simplicifolius. Next base: position 414,868 of record UESW01005022.1, read on the forward strand.
CAACCGGGATATTCAACTTCAACCACCTCTACTAACTTTCCATAATAATCCTGCATATTTGCTCCAACACTTTCTCCTTTTACACACACGCCCCAGTTCTGCGTGCCTCTTGAAGCTGCTAATCGTTCAATCTGAAATTTGTACCCATTTACAAAATAGCCAGTAGAGGTTGTTACGGTCTTCAATGGCCATTGCGATAGACATTTAATGAAAATATTGTCGGTTGTCGACCATGGACCGTTGACCTATAAATTAATAAGCTATTGACATCCAATTCAAAAAATAATAGCCATTATCGAAATTGATTGAGTGATACTACTCACAAATTCATAAAACCAGTAAGCAAACTCCGTTTCTAATTTCTGCCCAATTGCAACTTGACTGATGTCGGGATTCATCTGTCGTTGTCTATCACAAACATCCTTATGGGATGAAAAGGATGAAAACTACTGTTAGAAATTAAATATTATGGTATATTATTATATAAATTTAAATTTTCAATTTAGCATTGAAGTATACACTTACTCAATATATGGATCGACTTCTCGACAGTTCATTAGGATGTAATAATGTGCTGCATTATACTCCATATCGCTAAGATTTCTTGACTTCTGCCCACCAAATGAACGGCCGATAGCTTTAAAAATTGATATTCTACCGTCATTAGCTTCTGCTTCGTCCACACATACGTCATCGTTACGACCATGATTTCGGCTCCTCGTGTGGACGTGACCCTCAAAGTAATGTGAGGCAAAAGCTGAAACTTCTTCGACCAAGTGTGCATTGCATATAGAACCTTCAACCCTTGCCTTATTACGCACATTATTTTTTAACTTCTTAAGATACCTATATGTAAAGTTGCAACAAAAAATTAACGAATTTTTCAAGCAATGAAATAATATTTGAAATGTCAACATATCTTAATGATGTATATATTTACCTCTCGAAAGGATACATCCAGCGATACTGCACGGGACCAGCTATGCTCGCTTCGTATGGCAAGTGAACCGGTAAATGCTCCATTGAGTCAAAAAAACTGGGAGGAAATATTCGCTCAAGCTTGCATAAAATAATTGGAATTTCCTCCTCAAGCCTTGCCATGGATGCAGAAGTAATGACTGCGGCAGATAACTCCTTGAAGAATAAGCTGAGCTCCGTAATTGCCTTCCAGACATGTTGCGGAAGCAACTCACGAAAAGCTATAGGTAATAATCGTTGCATGAAAACATGGCAGTCGTGGCTCTTCATGCCGAACAACTTGAGCTTATGCATGTCCACACACCTACCGATATTTGAGGCATAACCATCTGGAAATTTTAACCCTCTTAGCCAGTTACATAAAACTTCTCGTGAATTTCTGTCAAGAGTGTAACATGCTTTAGGATAGGTCCCATCGGCACTCCTTCTCAAATCACCTCTTCTACAGTACTGATTAAGTTCTTCTCTTGACTTTGCAGTATCTTTTGTTTTTCCCGGGATGTTTAGCACCGTGTTAAATATGTTATCAAAGAAATTTTTCTCGATATGCATAACATCCAAGTTGTGCCGGATGAGATTTGTGCTCCAATAAGGCAAATCCCAAAATATACTTCGCTTCTTCCAGTTATGTTCTTTACATATACGGCTATTTATTCTATCTGCATCTGGTTCCCATGCATACATCAACCCCAAATGCTCTATAGAATCAAATAGATCCGTGCCGGACCTAACCGGTTCGGCAAATTTTGTGACTGCTTTGTTCTTCCGGAAGGCGATCAAGTTACGCCTGTAAGGATGATTTGGGGGCAAGAACTTCCTATGGTTATCAAACCATGACTGCTTACCACTCTTCTGCAATGTAAATGCATCCGAATCATACATGCAATGAGGGCATGCCAGACGTCCAGCAGTGCTCCAACCAGACAACATTGCATATGCCGGAAAATCACTTATTGTCCACATCAAAGCAGCTCTCATTAAGAAATTTTGTTTCATAGAAATGTCGTAGGCTACCACTCCTGTTTCCCACAACATTTTCAATTCGGCCACCAACGGTTGCAGAAAGACATCAATCTTTTCCTTAGGATTTGATGGTCCTGGAACCAAAACGGTTAAAAACATTGCAGGATCTTTCATGCACTTCCACGGAGGAAGGTTATATACAGTCAGTATCACAGGCCAACATGAATACTGTTGCCCCGCTTGACCAAATGGTTGGAAGCCATCGGTACAAAGACCTAATCTCACATTCCTTATATCTTCAGCGAAAACAGGATGATTTTCATTGAACTGCTTCCAAGCCTTTGAATCTGATGGATGCCGCATTTCATCCTCTTTAGATTCATGTTCGGCATGCCATCTCATATCAGCAGCTGTTGCCTCAGATCTGTATAATCTCTGCAGGCGTGGGGTAAGAGGAAAGTAATGCATCCTCTTGTAAGGCACACTTTTCCTCCTACTTGTACCGGCTCCTCCTTCGGTGTTTTTGAACCTCGATTGCCCACAAATCTTACACCATCTCAGCTCTGAGTCTTCACCCCAAAATATCATACAATTGTTCAAGCAACAATCGATCTTATTAACTGGAAGCCCAAGCCCACGCAACAACTTCTTTGTTGCGTAAAAACTGTCTGCGGCAACATTATCATTTGGCAGAATTTCTTTGATTAACTCAGCTACAGAATTGAACGCCTTTTCTGATAATCGATGTTCTGCCTTAATATTCAACATTCGAGCAGCTGTAGAGAACTGGGAATGACCCTCACACCCAGGATACAATTCTTGATTGGCAGCACTCAACATATCGTAAAATTGTTGTGCTTCTGGGTTTGGTTCTTCCATAAATGTATTCTGATTGAAGTCATTACCCGATGCATTCATAACCATTTGTTCATATGTGTTTAAATTCACAAATGGTTCTTCTACGGGAATTGACTCTTGTTCGCCTATAACAACTGCTGGAATATCCTCTGGTTCACCATGACAGTACCAAACATAGTAATCAGGAACAAAACCCTTCTTACACAAATGCACCTTAACAGTTTCCACATCTCTGTAGGCTTTATTCTGACACCTGTGGAAGTTGCATGGGCACCTAATCCTAGGCCCATCCATCCATTCAGGTTGGCTACATGCAAATGCGATAAACTCTTCCAATCCATTCAGAAAATCTGGATTCAGCAAGCCATCTTTTATCCTTGCATACATCCATGAGCGAGTCCCGCTCATTTTTGTCCGACTTATACAAAGTCTGGTAAAGCATTAATTAAAACCAAAAAATAAAACTATATTAGTATTAATAAATATATATCTAAATTATTTCTTGGGCACAACTAATTAAGGTTAATTACAACCAATTAAATCATTTATAAGTACGCAAATTTTTTTTAGATAAATAAGGACTACCATGCAAGGGCGAGCCACCTAATCCTTGCTAGCAAGGACCGATGCATAGGTTAATGGCTAAAGAGAGGGCTTGAGTTTGTGTCGGGCCATAAGGCGATGCGTTTAGTCATTAGACTTCACAAGAATTCAAGTGTCTTAAATAATTCTACCTTCACTCCATGTCTACAAGGTAAGGCCCTATCCCATTCAAGAATATTTTTTGTGATATGTTATTCTGCTATTAATTATCATCGATCGGCAACATTGAAATTTCGGCAGCATTTCCCCATATGTTCTCCTACATGTGTGGTATATAAGCCACACTAGGAGAACGTATGAGCAAATGCAAACCGAAATCTCACCCCACGATGATTACTAGCAGACTAACATGTCACAAGAAATATTCCCAAACTGTCCACCAGGACAATTTGAGAATTTGCAAGACTAAGGCTTACAAATTCTCAAACGGGTCTAAAGGTTAATTAAAGTGCTGTGATTATGAAAGTCCGAAGACAATCGAACTTATGCTTGTTATTCTTAACTTCTTGTGAATTATACATGTAATCACTAACTTTTTTAAGATTATTGTGTCAAATACAAATGTTTGCGAATACTAAAATGTAAATCATTGAAACTAGTAATTTGTTGCTGGAAATTAAATAATATAACAACAAAACATTTTATTTAGCATTTCAAAATGTAATGCATCATTAAGTTTGCAGCAGAATATAAATAATCAAGACATAACAAATGTAAATTATAAATGCACAAATACTATTGTCATAAACATTCTGCTTAAATTAATTATTGCATAAATATTATGTAAATTAAATAAAGCATTACCAAGGGGGGGGGGGGGGGGTTTCCCCCTCCCCCCTGTTAAAAAAATTTTTTTTTTTTCAGTGGCCTGGCCACCGTGGCCAGGGGCCGTGGCCGGACAAGAAAAGAAAGGGGGGGGGGGGTTTCCCCCCCCCCCCTGTTAAAAATTCACAGTGGCCTGGCCACCGTGGCCAGGCCACTGCCGGCCTGGCCGGACAAGAAAAGAAAGGGGGGGTTTCCCCCCTCCCCCCTGTTAAGGAAAAATTTTTTTTTTTTTTTTTTCACAGTGGCCTGGCCACCGTGGCCAGGCCACTGCCGGCCACGGCAGCGGCCGTGGCCGGACAAGAAAAGAAAGGGGGGGCGGGGGGGTTTCCCCCCTCCCCCCTGTTAAGGAAATTTTTTTTTTTTTCACAGTGGCCTGGCCACCGTGGCCAGGCCACTGCCGGCCACGGCAGCGGCCGTGGCCGGACAAGAAAAGAAAGGGGGGGGGGGGCGGGGGGGTTTCCCCCCTCCCCCCTGTTAAAAATTTTTTTTTTTTTTTTTCACAGTGGCCTGGCCACCGTGGCCAGGCCACTGCCGGCCACGGCAGCGGCCGTGGCCGGACAAGAAAAGAAAGGGGGGGCGGGGGGGTTTCCTCCCCTCCCCCCTGTTAAAAAAAAAAATTTTTTTTTTTTACAGTGGCCTGGCCACCGTGGCCAGGCCACTGCCGGCCACGGCAGCGGCCGTGGCCGCCTTGTCCGGCCGCGGCCACGGCCGTGGCCGGACAAGAAAACAAAGGGGGGGCGGGGGGTTTCCTCCCCTCCCCCCTGTTAAAAAAAAAATTTTTTTTTTACAGTGGCCTGGCCACCGTGGCCAGGCCACTGCCGGCCACGGCAGCGGCCGTGGCCGCCTTGTCCGGCCGCGGCCACGGCCCGGGAAAAAAAGGGGGGGCGGGGGGGTTTCCTCCCCTCCCCCCTGTTAAAAAAAAAATTTTTTTTTTTTTATTACAGTGGCCTGGCCACCGTGGCCAGGCCACTGCGGCCACGGCAGCGGCCGTGGCCGGAGAAGACGGCCACGGCAGCGGCCGTGGCCGCCTTGTCCGGCCGCGGCCACGGCCGTGGCGGCAAGAAAACAAAGGGGGGGCGGGGGGGTTTCCTCCCCTCCCCCCTGTTAAAAAAAAATTTTTTTTTTTTATTACAGTGGCCTGGCCACCGTGGCCAGGCCACTGCGGCCACGGCGGCCGTGGCCGGAGAAGACGGCCACGGCAGCGGCCGTGGCCGCCTTGTCCGGCCGCGGCCACGGCAACGGCCGTGGCCGGGAAAAAAAGGGGGGGCGGGGGGGGTTCCTCCCCTCCCCCCTGTTAAAAAAATTTTTTTTTTTATTACAGTGGCCTGGCCACCGTGGCCAGGCCACTGCCGGCCACGGCAGCGGCCGTGGCCGGAGAAGACGGCCACGGCAGCGCCGTGGCCGTAGGGAAATAAAAAAAAAAAAATTTTTTTTTTGATTATCGGGCTAACCTTGGTTGAGATGAGATCGCCGGGTTGCCGGAGTCGGATGCGATCGCCGGGTAGCCGGAGGACGGATGCGCCGGAGCTTTAGCTTCACGGCGGCGGCTAGGTCAAGACGGGAAGGAGGAAAGGAGAAAGGGGGCTTAAATATAGGGAATTAGCGACGCCAAAATTGCGTCGCATTTTCGTCGCAATTTTTTTTTTTTTAGCGACGCACTAGGGCGTCGCTAATCCATCATTAATACATGTTTATAATAATTTTCTGAAAACATAGCGACGCCAATAAATGCGTCGCTAAGCGTCGCTAAATTGGCGCCATCATCCTGGCGGGAAAAATATTTTTATTTTCTAATAATTGCGTCGCTAAGGCGTCGCAATATTTTTTTAATAATTTAAATTGATTAAAATAAAAACTTATTACAAATATTGCGACGCAATAAGTGCGTCGCAATTATTTTTTAAATATTTTTAAATGAAAATATTTAAATTTATTATAATAATTGCGACGACAAATGGCATCACAATTTATTTTATAATATTTAAATGATTATATTTATAATTAATGTTAATAATTGCGACGATAAATGGCGTCGCAATTTATTTTATAAAATTTTAATTACATAAACTTATTTACAAAAGATTGCGACGATCGGCGACGATCCAACGGTTGCGATCGATCCAAGCCCTGATCCCGATCGGCGACGACGATCGCGGACCGCGGCAATCGGTCCGATCGGCAAAGGTCCGACGGTTGCGATCGATCCAAGCCGTGATCCCGATCGGCCACGACCTATCTCGGACAGTTGCAATCCGTCCGAGATCGGACGATCCGACGTTGCGATCGATCCAAGCCCTGATCCCGATCGGCCACGACCGATCTCGGACCGTGGCGATCCGTCCGAGATCGGCGACGATCCAACGGTTGCGATCGATCCAAGCCCTGATCCCGATCGGCGACGACCGATCGCGGACCGCGGCAATCGGTCCGATCGGCAAAGATCCGACGGTTGCGATCGATCCAAGCCCTGATCCCGATCGGCCACGACCTATCTCGGACAGTTGCAATCCGTCCAGATCGACGATGATCGACGGTGCGATCGATCCAAGCCCTGATCCCGATCGGCCACGATTGATCTCGGACCATGGCGATCCGAGATCGGCGACGATCCAACGGTTGCGATCGATCCAAGCCCTGATCCCGATCGGCGACGACCGATCGCGGACCATGGCAATCGGTCCGATCGGCAAAGATCCGACGGTTGCGATCGATCCAAGCCCTGATCCCGATCGGCCACGACCTATCTCGGACAGTTGCAATCCGTCCGAGATCGACGACGATCCGACGGTTGCGATCGATCCAAGCCCTGATCCCGATCGGCCACGACCGATCTCGGACCGTGGCGATCCGTCCGAGATCGGCGACGATCCAACGGTTGCGATCGATCCAAGCCCTGATCCCGATCGGCGACGACCGATCGGGACCGCGGCAATCGGTCCGATCGGCAAAGATCCGACGGTTGCGATCGATCCAAGCCCTGATCCCGATCGGCCACGACCTATCTCGAACAGTTGCAATCCGTCTGAGATCGGCGACGATCCGACGGTTGCGATCGATCCAAGCCCTGATCCCGATCGGCCACGACCGATCTCGGACCGTGGCGATCCGTCCGAGATCGGCGACGATCCAACGGTTGCGATCGATCCAAGCCCTGATCCCGATCGGCGACGACCGATCGCGGACCGCGCAATCGGTCCGATCGGCAAAGGTCCGACGGTTGCGATCGATCCAAGCCGTGATCCCGATCGGCCACGACCTATCTCGGACAGTTGCAATCCGTCCGAGATCGGCGACGATCCGACGGTTGCGATCGATCCAAGCCCTGATCCGATCGGCGACGACCGATCATGGACCGCGACAATCGGTCCGATCGGCAAAGGTCCGACGGTTGCGATCGATCCAAGCCGTGATCCCGATCGGCCACGACCTATCTCGGACAGTTGCAATCCGTCCGAGATCGACGACGATCCGACTGTTGCGATCGATCCAAGCCGTGATCCCGATCGACCATGACCGATCTCGGACAGTTGCAATCCGTCCGAGATCGGCGACGATCCGATGGTTGCGATCGATCCAAGCCCTGATCCCGATCGGCCACGACCATCTCGGACCGTGGCGATCCGTCCGAGATCGGCGATGATCCAACGGTTGCGATCGATCCAAGCCCTGATCCCGATCGGCGACGACCGATCGCGGACCGTGGCAATCGGTCCGATCGACAAAGGTCCGACGGTTGCGATCGATCCAAGCCCTGATCCCGATCGGCCACGACCTATCTCGGACATTTGCAATCCGTCCGAGATCGACGATCCGACTGTTGCGATCGATCCAAGCCCTGATCCCGATCGGCCACGACCGATCTCGGACCATGGCGATCCGTCCGAGATCGGCGACGATCCAACGGTTGCGATCGATCCAAGCTCTGATCCCGATCGGCGACGACCGATCGCGGACCGCGGCAATCGGTCCGATCGGCGACGATCCGAGGGTTGCGATCGATCCAAGCCCTTATTCTGATCGGTCACGATCGATTTTGGACCGATCGCTATTTAACATAATTAATTTTTTTAAATATATAACGACGCAAAGGGTTGCGTCGTATTTTTTTAATATGATAATTATAATATAAAAAAATTAACTTTAATTCTAATAATTACGATGCAACAAGTACGTCGCTATATTAAAACATAATTTTCCAAATTAATATTTTTGCTTATTACATCGCTAATGCGTTGCTATTTAACATAATTAATTTTTTAAAAATATTGCAACTCACTGTGTTACGTCGTAATTATTTTTTCTCATATTTATAATTTATAAAATTTAATTTTATTTAAAATTATTGTGATGCAGTTATTGCATCGCTAAATTAAAAATAATTTTAATTTATTTTCTGGTTTATTGCGTCGCTAATGCGTCGCTATTTAAAATATTTAATTTTTTCCAAAATATTGCAACGCACTGGGTGGCGTCGCAATATTTTTTAAAATATTAGTACTGTAAAAAATATAATTCCATTTAAATTATTTGCGATGCAATTGTGTCGTCGCTAAATTAAAAATAATTTTCCTATTTTTCTAGTTTATTGCATCGCTAAGGCGTCGCTAAATCCCAAAAATTCACTTGAGTTACAAACTAACTCAAGTTCATCCCCAGAATAAGTACTACCACTAATGCCCAGTGCTAGCTAGACATTGCTAATACAAACTCCGTATTACCCATATGACCAAGTCCCACTTAGATTATGGGTTAAGCCTATCTCTAGGTTATCTGACTATGTGCGTAACTCCATAGGTCCGAATCTAAGTCGGTAGCATAGGAACACTTTCTATACCAATCGATGTGACCATCTAGCAATGGTACCCGATGTCCGAATAGACCGAATGTATGCAAAGCAATATTCATGAACCTAGGCTATGGTTACCGTATAATTCATCCCCTTGTCCAAATACTCAAGATGAATTTAGAGTTCACTACAAACTTTCAAAAACATCTAAGTGTGTTTCAACATGTACAATCCTGTGACTCCTCACATGGATTACCCTGGCCAAGGTTTTGCAAAATTAAAATGCAAACCGAGTATTAACAATAATACTTAGAGTGGACAATTCCATCTTGACTCATCACTGATTTAATAAGTACTTGACTATGCCCAGCAACCTTCCGTCACTGGATTAGAAATCCAGGTAGTCCAGCGCCTAAGTACAGTGAGTTGCTTACTATGTCACCATGATAGTCTCAGGTCAAAGGGACACTTATACCCATTTTTCTTCTGTGAGATACCCTTGACAGTAGAGTACTCAAAAGAGGTGAGCCACTGTTCAGTGAATGTACTCCTACACTCACCTGCATGCTATACTAATGTCATACACTCCTTGGTTTAAGAGGACAAACCAACATATATGGCACACAACGACCTATACTTGACTATGTTATTGTCCTAGGTAATAACGTATCATTTGGCCGCGAACCCATTTAATAATTACTCGATAATTCCTCCTTTCTCGAATAAATGTAATTCTAAGGACTACAATATATAAGAGTTCTATTGGAAGATGAAAAATATGTTGTACTGCCAAAATAACTTTTATTAATCAAATAAATCATGTACAATGAATCACAACCATCTATAGGCTAGACGATTTGCTGTAGGACATATTTCTTAACACATCCTGGCTGCTCTGAAACTCTCTGTTCATGCTTCGGTAACTATAAAGCGACGTTCCAAGGAACTTGGTACCTTCGATGAACTCTTTCCAAGTCCTCCAAGGTCATTATAGAAGCAACGTCGCTTGGGCCCTTCATATCTCCGAGTTGAAAGGAACAAGCTTCAAATGAGATCAGAAGAATCTGGAGGAGCAAACCTTTGGAGAAGAAGCAAGAAGATAATGCGATGGTGGATAACTTCTCTTAACCCTCTTTTTAAACTATCATTGCAGAAGGGCAATGCACCATCAGTGAGAATCCCCAAATTTTTGAATTGTCAGATCGGATACCTTAAGCGCCAGGACTTGCCATGTGTTGCTCTCCCAATCATTGTTCGCGAGAAATGAAGGATTTTTGCTTCATCCACTGAGAAAAATGATGGAGCGGCGCTGTGACATTTATGAAACCATCATTGCGCGCCTCTTCGAATCCTCCCGTCTGAATAAAGCCATTTAAGACTCTACTCTCTATGCTCAAACTTACACTTCGAACTAGGAAGTGGAGGGCATGTGATGAGGGGTAAAATCATCGTTATGTCAATATTCGTGCACATGATAAAAAGGTTGAGATCACTTTTGATTTCTGATTCGCCAGCTGTCACATCCGGAAAAGAATAAGGCTGATACATCTTGGCACAATCGAAGTGCTCTTATGCCACGGCCAAATCGAGCTATACTCATACCTTGGCAAGACCGAGCCACCTTCATACCTCGATCGGACTGAGCGATTCTTATACCTCAGCAAGACCGAGCTATTCCTATACCTCAGCAAGATCGAGCCACCTTCATACCTCGACCAGACCAAGCCATTCTCATAACTCGGTGAGACCGAGCTATTCCTATACCTCGGCAAGACTGAGCTACTCCTATACCTCAGCAAGACTGAGCCACCTTCATACCTCGGCTGGACCGATCCATTCTCATACCTCGGCAAGATCAAGCTATTCCCATATCTCGGTGAGATCGAGCTATTCTTATACCTTGGCCAGGCCGAGGTATTCCTGAACCTCTGCAGAACCAAGTGCAAAAAAATTCAAATTCATGATAATCCTACAAGATTTCAATCATGTGGATCTCCGATCGCTTCAAGTGAAAGAAAAAGCCAATAATACTAAACGTGGCCTAGAACCTACAAGGCTTCGAATCTCAAAGCATCAGCTAGCTCCACTAGCCGTTGATCTCTAACTAACCAAATTTAAAAGCTACTGGTCTTGTAACAAATTTGATTCAAATCAGATTTGAATCATGATGGTTTTTGATTCCCTATGACACATCTGAGAAATCATGTAGTTGTTTTCTATCATATCGGCAACCTATATACACCCTGTCCTAAAGTCTTCCAGGTACGCTCACTCTTTCACTAGAAAAACTTCATTGAAGCTTAAGCAGAGCTTCTCGGGCTCCTCGAGAGAGGCCATTGTTGAGGGACTCTTCTGCGAGAGCCTTGTCCTCATATCTGTTTACTGTGAATCTTCACTGACTTGGGCATCGAAGGATCTACCGAAGAAGGCCACCCTTAATGCTCTCTTCATGAGGACTGTCTTGCAGGTCCACCCAGGCGAGGGACATACATTCAATTCTAGAGGTGGGTGTTGGGAATTGTATCCTAAAGCCAATCATTTGATGATTGTGATAATGTAAATTACATATAAATTGACATATTAATAAAAGTTATTTGATAGTTTATTCATTGCAAGAACATCTTCTTAAAACTCATAATAGTAATGAAGCCCTCAGGATCTTCCTTCACGATAAAGGAGGATTTATCTTTGAAGGTCCTCAAAAGAGTTCGCGACCAAATGATATACTATGACAGGGCCATAGTACTATCAATTATAAGACGTTGTATATTATATTTGTTGGTTATCCTCTTAACCAAGAAGTGTAGAGACACTGGTATGACATACAGGTAAAAGTGTAGGAGTACATTTCACCGAACGTGACTCATTTCTGGATACTCTGCTGTCAAGAGTTAATCCGAGAAGATATGGGTATAAGTATCCTTAAGACCTGAAGATCACAATCGGTGACTTACAAGCAACTCATTGTACTTAGGTGCCGGACCACCTGAATTTTTAATCCAGCTATGAAAGGTTACTTGGTGCAGTCAAGTACTTGTGGTAGTCAGTTGTAGATCAAGATGAAATTTGGCCTATCCTGTTAAAAGGAGAAATGCATATGTTTCAATTTAGCAAGACCTTGGCCAAGGCACTTCATGTGAAGGTCACATAATCACTAAAGTTGAAATTGTAGGGAGAAATAAACTCCGAGGCATGCATATTTTTAAAATTTGATAACTATTATCAATGCGGAAGCTAAAAGATTACATATTAATCTATCTAATATGCATCAAGATTATATCTTTGCCTTATATATAGGATCGCTTGATCTAAAATATGCATATAAATAATCATCAAGATCATATCTTGATCCTCAATGTAAGAAGTCGTACTTCTTGCCTTGAATCATGCCTTAAGGTTTAGGGATCATATCACTTACCTTAAGGGTAGTTGGTAAATCCTTTTATGCTCTGCAGCCGTTCAATCGTCCGGCCTCTAGTATCGTCCACGCGAAGCCCCGAATGATCGGATTTCTGAGAGTGCTAGCTCACGAAAAATGACTTTGTTGATCTTGAATCCTCCCACTTGAATCTTCCTCCAAGATCCACCAAGCTTTTTCTAACACCAGAATACCAGGATTTTCTATTCTAACTTTTTAGAATTTCAATCCACGACATGTCGTGTGATTTTGTTCTGTGTAATCTGGTGAGGGATGTCCTCTATTTATAGTCCATTTCAGCCTGCCTATTGAATTCTGACATTAAGAATTCCGTCGTTTGGCAAAAAGTAAAGAGACGCCGAACCAAAGAGGCACGACGTTTGGTTAATTTCGACATTCGGTGAAAACCAAGGAGACGTGGCGTTTTGTTTAATTCCGACGTTCGTGAAAACAAAAGAGATATGAATTCTAATCACTTAGAATTCCATCGTCTCGTTAATTCAAAGAGGCACATTAATTCCACTTTAATTCTAACACTTAGAATTCCGAAGGAAATGATTTGGAGAAGATTAATGTTATACATTAAATTCTACATGTGAATTTAATCTCTCAGATTTTAGTTATCTCATCATGTGAGATACTTATGCGAGAGGTTTGGGTTAAGGTTTTGGTTTAAGCTGATCTGAATTTATTGGACTGAACCTACATAGATCATGGTCCTAGCCCAAATCAAATTTGGCTAGTCCTGAATCTATTTAAATCCAAATCAAGTCTAATTTCAAATCAATATTTGAAATTGACTAGTCCTTCTAATAGACTTAAACCAAATTGAATCTTATTCACTTGAACTTAACCCAATTGAGATAATTCAATCAATTAAATTGATTAATTAAATCATGTACGATTCTCAGTCATTGATCAACAAATAGACCATCCTAAGAAACTTCTATGCGTGTGACTCTCTAGGTTCGAACCTAAGCCGATAGCATAGAAACAACTTTCTATACTAATCGATGTGCCCATCTAGCAATGGAACCCAACATTCGGATAGGTCGAAGAGTTGCCGAGCAAACTCCAAGAACCATAAGAAACAGTTACCATGTAATTCATCCTCTTGACCACAAATGCTAAGGATGGCTTAAGAGCCTGTCAACTCTAAACAACGAATCCATAAAGTGATTTCAATTTTAGTGATCATGTAACTTTCACATGAAGTGCCTTGGCCAAGGTCTTGCTAAATTGAAACACAAGCATTTCTCCTTTTAACGGGATAGGTCAAATTCCATCTTGATCCACAACTGACTACCATAAGTACTTGACTGCACCCAGTAACCTTTCGTAGCTGGATTAGAAATCCAGGTGGTCCGACACCTAAGTACAGTGAGTTGCTTGCAGGTCACCAGTTGTGATCTTCAGGTCTAAAGGATACTTATACATATATCTTCTCGGATTAACTCTTGACAACAGAGTATCCAAAAATGAGTCACGTTTGGTGAAATGTACTCCTACACTTTCACCTGTATGTCATACTAGTGTCTCTACACTCCTTGGTTAAGAGGACAACCAACAAATATGATATACAATGTCCTATAATTGATAGTACTATGGCCCTGTCATAGTATATCATTTGGTCGCGAACTCTTTTAAGGACCTTCAAAGATAAATCCTCCTTTATCGTGAAGGAAGATCATGAGGGCTTCATTACTATTAGGAGTTTTAAGAAGATGTTCTTGTAATGAATAAACTACCAAATAACTTTTATTAATATATTAATTTATATGTAATTTACATTAGCACAATCATCAAATGATTGGCTTTAGGATACAATTCCCAACAAACTCCCACTTAGCCTAAAGCCACTTATTATGGTATCTAATACCCATCTTCAATTTATAGTCATCAAACTCCTTGATGTTGAAGGCTTTAGTAAATCGATCACCTAGGTTTTCCTTTCCATCAATCATCTGAAGATTTATGTCACCTCGGTCTACAATCTCTCGTATAAGATGAAACCGGTACAGTATGTGCTTGGTGCGCTGATGTGTTCGTGGTTCCTTTGCTTGAGCTATGGCACAAGTGCTGTCACTGTACAATAGGACTGGTCCATCTATGGAAGGTGCCACTCCAAGCTCGAAGATAAACTTTCACAGCCACACAGCTTCTTTTGCAGTATCTGATGCAGTGATGTACTCTGCCTCGCACACCGAATCTGCCACTGCATGTTGCTTGAAACTTTTCCAACAAACAGCTCCACCATTTAGGATAAACACGAAACCCTATACACTTTTGCTATCATCATGATCTGATTGGAAACTGGAATCAGTATATCTAACAAGTTTCAAATCAGACTCTCCATAGACTAACCACTGGTCCTTAGTATTTCTCAAATACTTAAGGATTATCTTAACAACTTGCCAGTATTTTTCTTATGGATCAGATTGGTATCTACTCACTACTCCTAGTAAGTATGCCACATCTAGTCTTGTACATGTCATGGTGTACATAATCGATCCAACTACTGAAGCATATGGAATTTGACTCATACGTTCTCTTTCATTAGGAGTTGTCGGACAATCCTTCTTAAAAAGATGAATTCCATGGCCTATCAGAAGATAGCCTTTCTTGGAATTCTCCATGCTAAACCTCTTTAGCACGGTGTCAATGTACATAGATTTGGATAAACCAAGCATCCTTTTAGATCTATCTCTATAGATCTTCATCCCTAGGATATATGATGCTTCTCCCAAATCTTTCATGGAGAATTGTGATGATAACCATGTCTTTATTCCTTGTAATGCAGGGATATCATTCCCGATTAAGAGAATATCATCCATAGATAATACAAGAAATACAATAACGAAATCATTAGCCCATTTATAAATGCAAGGTTCTTCTTTATTCTTAATAAAGCCATAAGATTTGATCACTTTATCAAATCGTATGTTCCAACTCCAGATGCTTGCTTAAGTCCATAAATAGACTTTTGTAGCATGCACACTTTAGACTCGTCTTCAGATATAAAACCTTCAGGCTGTATCATATACACATGTTCTTCTAAATCATCATTTAGAAAAGCGGTTTTAACATCCATCTGCCAAATCTCATAATCAAAGTGTGCTGCTATAGCTAGCATAATCCGAATGGATTTCAGCATTGCCACAGGAGAAAACGTTTTGTCATAGTCAATACCATAACGTTGACGTTACCCCTTGGCAACCAGACGTGCTTTATAGGTATCTACCTTTCCGTCTGCGCCTCTTTTTCTCTTGAAAACCCATTTACACCCTATGGGTTTTATCCCTTCGGGTGGGTCAACTAATGTCCATACATTATTGTCCTTTATGGAATCAAGTTCGGATTTCATGGCACCAAGCCATTTATTAGAGTCAGTCCTTTGCATAGCATCCATATAGATGATCGGATCTTCGTTGTTCTCATCGAGTTCAACAGGATCATCATTCTGGACCAAGAAACCTAAGTATCTGTCTGATTGATGTGGTACTCTACCAGATCGCCTTAATGGTGCATCTAAAATGGGTTTTGAGTTTGATCTAATCAACTCAGATTCTAAGGGTTCACTGGTTTGTGTTGTTCCTTCTACTTGATGAACTTCCTTAAGTTCAATATTAGAGCTATTTGTTCCTTCACTAAGGAACTCATTTTCAAAAAAAACTGTTTTATTACTAATGAACAACTTTTGTTCTTCAGTATTGTAGAAGTAATATCCTTTGGTTTCTTTTGGATAGCCGATGAAAAAATATTTGTCAGATTTGGGTTCAAGTTTGTCTGATTTTGCACATTTCACATAAGCCGGACACCCCTACACTCTCAGATAGGTGATAACCGGTTTATGTCCATACCACATCTCATGTGGAGTTTTAGAAACATACTTACTTGGAACCTTATTAAGAATATGATAAGCTATTCTAATGTGTATCCCCAAAATGATATTGGCAAGCTTGCAAAATCCATCATGAACCGAACCATATCTAACAGAGTTCGATTCCTTCTTTCTGACACACCGTTATGGTGCGGTGTTCCAGGAGGAGTCCATTGGGAGAGAATCACATTCTCTCTTAAATATGTCACAAAGTCATTGGAAAGGTATTCGCCTCTTCGATCTGATCGAAGGGTCTTAATACATATTCATGTTTGTTTTTCTACTTCTTTATGATATAGTTTGAACATTTCAAACGATTCAGATTTATGTCGCATAAGATAGACATAACCGAACCTAGAAAGGTCGTCTGTAAAAGTAATGAAATAGTAATATCCACCTTTGGCACAAGTGCTCATTGGTCCACATACATCAGTTTGTACTAGACCCAATAGCTCTTTGGCTCTTTCACCTTTTCCAGTAAAAGATGACTTGGTTATTTTACCAAGAAGACATGATTCACAATCATCAAATCGAAGGATGCCCTCCTGAGTTAACCTATTTAATCTATTCTTGTTGATTGACCCAGCCGATGGTGCCAAATATAAATGTCTGTGACATCAGTTGTTCTAGGGCGCTTACTTGATTTGTACACTACATTTACAGGCTGTGATAATATAAATGCCATTAGATAAATGCCTAGTCATTACAGTGACTCCATTCATAATGATATTCAAAGTAACATCCTTTATTGAAATTTCATAATGACTTTTGGCCAGAAGGCCTACAGAAATTACGTTCAACAAGAACGTTGGGCAAAAATGACAATCATTTAGTATAATGATATTTCTATTGAAAACTATTTCAAGAACTCCTAATGCCAGAACTGGAACTAATCTTCCATCGCCGACATTAAAGAATCTTTCATTGTCCTCAAATCTTCTAGTGACCTGTAGTCCCTGCAATGAATTGCAAATGTTAAAAGGACTCCCGGTATCCAATACCCAGGTCTAATTATCATATACAGAAAAATTACAAGGTGTTATCATATAAATACCTTGTTGAACAACATCTTGCCCCTTTTTCTTCTTAGGCCTATTTGGATCAAGTGTGGCAATGTAAAGAGGACAGTTCCTCTTCTAGTGCCCTTGCGTCTTGCAATGAAAGCATTCAGCTTGATTTTTATCAACTTTCTTCTTCTGCATCTGACCACTTATTGATGTCCTAGCATGTTGCACCTTTTTCTTATTCTTTTTTTTCTTCCCTTTCCCAAAGGGTTGATGCCCTACCTTAGATCCTTCAACCACATTAACCAAACCCTTAGAGAGCTGGTTATCCTTCTCAAAGTTCTGTAACAACCCCAACAAACCATGGTAGTTGACTACAGGCTTTGTCATTCGAAAATGAGTTAGGAAAGGTCAGAAGGATGGAGGCAAGGAATTCAGGATCGCATCTTTTCCCAACTGCTCATGTAAGGGAAAGCTGAGCTTGCTTAGGAGTTCTATCTTCTCGATCATGTACAATACATGATCAATGACAGGAGATCCATCCCTCATTCGAGCATTAAAAATAGCACAACTAGTCTTGTGCCTTTCAACGTCGTCGGGTGTGCCGAAAGATTCATTCAACGCTTGAATGATTTCTTCTGGCCGAACATTCTTGAACCGGCGATCGAATTCATCGTTCATTGCTGCTAGCATGATGCAACGTACGCTAGTTCTATCACTGAGCTACTTCTGATAAGTGTCTTTCTCAGAACTTTGGGTGTTTGCATTAGGTATCTTTGGTGCAGGATTATTCAGAATATATAGAATCCTCTAATGGTCAAGGACGATCTTAAGTTTTCTAAACCAGCTATTGAAATTTGAACAATTCAACTTTTCACTATCCAATAGGGACCTTAATGATAAATTAGTGGTCATTTTCTGCATAAGGAAAAACTAAAGTTTATTAGTATATAAATTGATTCAGTCTAAAGACTTGGACTTTAGTCTAAAGAATATCCCACTATTTTGTTCAAATTGGCAGCCTCTACATCCCAATTCGAAGAATTATTCTTTATTCTTTAGTGGGCACTAAGATCTGCATAGACTACATACAGGCCCAAGTGAAGCTTGGCCAACCCATATGCATCTAAGAGTATGTTCAAAACCAATTGTTTCCCCAAAACAATTCTTAGTGTTCAGTTTTGCCCCATGTTCCTCTTCAGCAGGCATGGAGTGCCTCCACTGAAAGTTCTGGTTAGGTCCAACCATTAAATGATATAATCAGTGTAACCTATCAATAGACAACCAAGCCCGAGTGAAGCTCGGCTTACCTGACTGTCTATTTAATAGTTACGCTGACTTATCATATAATGAATGATAATTCCGATGGTTGACAAGCACCAAGCATGGAGTGCCTCCAATGATTATCAAGACATCGGACTCATTATCACCCACCTTAATGGGAGGCTATGATCTAGTTATCATATAACTATTTTATTTTAAGGACCTAATAATTTTAGAGGATTTAATAATATGAAGATAAATTGACTAATCAAGTTCTCCCACTGAATCTATGAAATCAGTAGAATAAAATAAGATTAAGTCAGGTTAAGTGGCACCTAAATCAGTCAGACTGATTTCCTTACAGGCATGGGTCAACCAGAATCAGGTAAATGATCTGAATCATAAATGGTTCACCATATTGACCAGGTGAGCAAGATCGATGGGAGGGATATGCCATTAACTTGTTAAAGACGCATCAATACGAGTAGCTCCCAATTAAAAACTATTCGATCGTTGATCCTAGAGCAACTTGCCAACTCACCTTGACATCATATGGTTAACCAATTTTGATTTGACCATCTAAGAGATTCATGCTCAACCACGGAGCCTAATCTACTTCCATTTGGTTTAATCAAAGAGAAGGACATGATCACTACAACTATTGTTTGATTTAGAGCATTCTTAACCTAATCTAATTAATTTAGATTTGATCAAATACTCTTTTAGTCCAGTTGATTTAAACCTTAGGGTCTAACTCTTTATGGACTCGATTTAGCTAACCCAACATATTAAATATATTTCATGTATACATGTCATATATTTCAATTGAGCATCACTTGCATTATGTTACTACTCATAATTCCTATATTTAGATCATATCTAAAAAGATTATGAATTAATATTTGACATTCAAATAAAACTCTCATAAATATTTGTATGTTTCATAACATAGGCTACAAGCCATCATATCTCATATCTATGTTTTTATACTAAATATGCAAATATCATGCTTTTATACAACATCAATATAAAACATTTTTGAGAGTGAATGTAATCTATGTTTTGATGCCAAAGCTCAATTTAAATTTTCTTTAGACTAAGCATCGTTGATAAAACAATCGCACGGCAATATGTCATAGAATACCTCATTGAATGGGTAATTTGGATTTTTAATCCATCTGTGACCATATGGCCTTGTGATCAGTTTTAGCCATAATTATATAATTAATAAAAATATTAATTTACATGCAATAAATTAGATCAATATCAAAACCATGGCTCTGATACCATTTGTAGGGAGAAATAAACTGAGGCATGCATATTTTTAAAATTTGATAACTATTATCAATGCGGAAGCTAAAAGATTACATATTAATCTATCTAATATGCATCAATATCATATCTTTGCCTTATATATAGGATCACTTGATCTAAAATATGCATATAAATAATCATCAAGATCATATCTTGATCCTCAACGTAAGAAGTCATACTTCTTGCCTTGAATCATGCCTTAAGGTTTAGGGATCATATCACTTACCTTAAGGGTAGTTGGTAAATCCTTTTGTGCTCTACAGCCGTTCAATCGTTCGACCTCTAGTATCGTCCACGCGAAGCCCCGAATGATCGGACTTCGGGAGTGCTAGCTCGCAAAAAAATAACTTTGCTGATCTTGAATCCTCCCACTTGAATCTTCCTCCAAGATCCACCAAGCTTTTGCTAGCACCAGAATCATCAGGATTTTCTATTCTAACTTTTTAGAATTTCAATCCATGACATATCGTGTGATTTTGTTCTGTGTAATCTGGTGAGGGATGTCCTCTATTTATAGTCTTATTTCAGCCTGCCCATTGAATTCTGACATGAAGAATTCTGTCGTTTGGCAAAAAGTAAAGAGACGCCGAACCAAAGAGGCGCAGTGCTTGGTTAATTCCGACATTCGGTGAAAACTAAGGAGACGTGATGTTTTGTTAATTCTGACCTCGGTGAGAACTAAAGAGATATGAATTTTAACACTTAGAATTCTATCGCCTGATTGATTCAAAGAGGCACATTAATTCCACTTTAATTCTAACACTTAGAATTCCGATGGAAATGGTTTGGAGAGGATTAAATTAATACATTAAATTCTAAATGAGAATTTAATCTTTTAGACATTAGTTATCTCATCATCTGAGATACTTATGCGAGATGTTTGGGTTCAGGTGATGGTTTAATCTGATCTGAATTTATTGGACTGAACACACATAGATCATGGTCCTAGCCCAAATCAAATTTGGCTAGTCCTGAATTTATTTAAATCCAAATCAAGTCTAATTTCAAATCAATATTTGAAATTGATTAATCCTTCTAATAGACTTAAACCTAATTGAATCTTATTCACTTGTACTTAACCCAATTGAGATAATTCAATCAATCAAATTGATTAATTAAATCATATACGATTCTCAATCGTTGATCAGCAAATAGATCATCCTAGGAAACTTCTATGCGTGTGACTCTCTAGGTTCGAACCTAAGCCGGTAGCATAGAAACAACTTTCTATACTAATCGATGTGCCCATCTAGCAATGGAACCCGACGTCCGGATAGGTCGAAGAGTTGCCGAGTAAACTCCAAGAACCTTAAGAAACAGTTACCGTATAATTCATCCTCTTGACCACAAATGCTAAAGATGGCTTAAGAGCCTGTCAACTCTAAACAACGAATCCATAAAGTGATTTCAATTTTAGTGATCATGTGACTTTCACATGAAGTGCCTTGGCCAAGGTCTTGCTAAATTGAAACACAAGCATTTCTTCTTTTAACGGGATAGGTCAAATTTTATCTTGATCCACAACTGACTACCACAAGTACTTGACTGCACCCAATAACCTTTCATAGCTGGATTAGAAATTCAGGTGGTCCAGCACCTAAGTACAATGAGTTGCTTGCAGGTCACTAGTTGTGATCTTCAGGTCTAAAGGATACTTATACCCATATCTTCTCGGATTAACTCTTGACAGCAGAGTATCCGGAAATGAGTCACGTTTGGTGAAATATACTCCTACACTTTCACCTATATATCATACCAGTGTCTCTATATTCCTTGGTTAAGAGGACAACCAACAAATATGATATACAATGTCCTATAATTGATAGTACTATGGCCCTGTCATAATATATCATTTGGTCACGAACTCTTTTAAGGACCTTCAAAGATAAATCCTCCTTTATTGTGAAGGAAGATCCTGAGGGCTTCATTACTATTAGGAGTTTTAAGAAGATGTTCTTGTAATGAATAAACTGCCAAATAACTTTTATTAATATATCAATTTATATGTAATTTACATTAGCACAATCATCAAATGATTGGCTTTAGGATACAATTCCCAACAAAAATCACTTTATAAATTTGCTGTTTAGAGTTGACAGGCTCTTAAGCCATCTTTAGCATTTGTGGTCAAAAGGATGAATTATACGGTAACTATTTTTAGGGTTCTTCGAGTTTGCTCGGCAACTCTTCGGCCTATCCGGACATCGGGTTCCATTGCTAGATGGGCACATCGATTAGTATAGAAAGTTGTTCCTATACTACCGGCTTAGGTTCAAACCTAGAGAGTCACATGCATAGAAGTTTTCTAGGATGATCTATTTGCTGATCAACGATTGAGAATCGTATATGATTTAATCAATCAATTTGATTGATTGAATTATCTCAATTGGGTTAAGTACAAGTGAATAAGATTCAATTAGGTTTAAGTCTATTAGAAGGACTAATCAATTTCAAATATTGATTTGAAATTAGACTTGATTTGGATTTAAATAGATTCAAGACTAGCCAAATTTGATTTGGGCTAGGACCATGATCTATGTAGGTTCAGTCCAATAAATTTAAATCAGCTTAAACTAAAATCCAAACCTAAATTCCATGTGTGAAAAGAGTTTTCTCGCATAAGGATCTCATATGATGAGATAACTAAAATCTTATCTAAGAGATTAAATTCTCATGCAGAATTTAATGTATAACCTTAATCTTCTCCAAACCGTTTCCATTGGAATTCTAAGTATTAGAATTCATGTGAAATTAATGTACCTTTTTGAATTAATAGAATTCTAAGTATTAGAATTCACATCTCTTTCGTTTTTACGTCGGAATTAACAAAACATTGGAATTCTAAGTGTTAGAATTCATAGGTTTTCACCAAACGTCAACGTAATTCTAAGTATTAGAATTTATGTCTCTGGTTTTCACCAAACGTCAGAATTCTAAATGTTAGAATTCGATGGACTAAAGGCTAAATTGAGCCTATAAATTAGAGGACATTCTTCACTAGACAAGAACAACGATATGTTATGGATTAAATTCTAAAGAGTTAGAATAGAAAATCCTGGTGTGATTCTGGTGTTAGCAAAAGTTTGATGGATCCTGGAAGAAGATTCAAGTGGAAGGATTCAAGATCAGCAAAGTTATTTTTCCGTGAGCTAGCACTTTTTTGGTGTTAGCAAAAGTTTGGTGGATCCTGGAAGAAGATTCAAGTGGAAAGATTTAAGATCAGCAAAGTTATTTTTTCGTGAGCTAGCACTCCCGGAAAATTCGATCATTCAGGTTCACATGGACGATACTAGAGGCCGAACGATTGAACGGCTGCAGAGCACAAAGGATTTACCAATTGTTCTTAAGGTAAGTGATATGATCCCTAGATCTTAAGGCAGGCTTCAAGACAAGTAGTATGACCTTTTATCTTGAAAATCAAGATATGATCTTGATAATTTTATTTATATGCATAATTTAGACCAAACAATCTATAGTATAAGGCAAAGATATGATCTTGATGCATGCTACATAGATTAATATTTAATCTTTAAGTTTTCGCATTGATAATTGTTATCAAATTATTAAAATATGCATGCCTTAGAGGTAGTTTCTCCCTACAAATGGTATCAGAGCATGTTTCGTCTTGATCTAATTTATAGCAGTGGGCTACACCTGAGTCAAAGAATGAATTTCTATGGCAACAGGTTGAGTATATGAGAGCAAAACAAGAAAAGAATTATTAGGTTAAGTGACACCTACAAGCCCTACCATGTTAGTGCTATACAATATTTATTAACAATAATGATAAAGTTTTAGTTCCAAACTAGTTATAATTGATTGTACAAATATTTTTTTGCATTATGCTCAATTTAAAATATATTATTTATAATTTTTAATTAAATCAGATATTTTGTTATTATTTTCTCTTATATTATTTTTGTTTCATCTTTACATCTTTCTTTTCTGAATATATCAAATTATTTCTTCACATTAATATGTGTAGATATTCGAATTATATAAGTTCTTTCTTTCGATTTGATCTCAATTGATATTACTTTTATTTTTTTCATGAATAACTTTATTTATTATTTTATCTTTTTTAATTACCAAATATTCATTTCAATATTCTTATTTCAACCATATTTATATTGCATATATATAATTTTTTAACTATACAATATTTTATACTACAAAACATAGCTAATTTTATAATTATTTTATAAATTTTTCTTCAATTTAATAAATATTTTATAATTAGAGGTAACAAAAATATGATCCTAACCTACTTGTAAAAATAGAGCTATTGTTATGTCTTTTCAGATTTAAACTAGAAATGATTTGAAAAATTTTGGGTCCAATTAGACCATAGATGACACAAAAATTATATTTATTAAAATAAGCTTTAATCATCATTTGTAATTAATCATTGGCATATGAGGTTAAGATGTATTTTTAATTTTATTTATTTTAAATTTTAGATTTTTATTGGATAGGATCATATAATTTTATGGATTATTATTTAGATCATTTTTATGGTTGATATTTTAATATTTTATATTATTTGATATGTAGTGCAATTGATGCTAGTGGGACACAACCAATGATAGAGTTAAAGTAAACTTTTCAAAATTGAGTATTATTAAAGATTTGACGACAATAATTTTTAACACTCTTGAGAAGAAGATGACAAAATAGAATTGGACATGACTTTATCTCTTTTTAATAAAACTAAGCATATTTCTAACATTTCTTGCTTTGTTTTATAATCTTATTAACAAATTGAAACCAATATTTGTTTAATTTTAGGGCTTGTTTGGTTCATTGCATAGGATTAGAGTAGTATGAGATTAGAAAACATAATGGGAGGTGTGGGTTTGCTAATCCTACATTTATAGTTTTAGAATATTACTATAATGATCAGACTCATACCATTTGAATCCAAATTTTACTTTTCTAAACATAAGATTGAAGTGAGGATTGAGGTCGGAACCAACCTAATCAATCCTATGGGCTTCCAAAACCATCCAATCCCATGGGTTTCCAAAACCCAAGGGGGGCTGGCCATGGATTACTAATCCCTCCTTTTAGGTACAGTAAAAACCAATAGAAGGGTGGGGCATTTAAATCCAATTTTTACTTTTCGGAACATGGAATTGAATTGAGAATTCAGTCCAATCCCATCCATACCATCACACCAAACATGTCTTAAACGGGGATTCGGATAATCGGATCACCGTCAGGTTTGCGGTGGGATTGAAGTCAATGCAACCCATGAGCATTCAAAACTATGCCAATCCAGTCCCATGGGTTTCCAAAGCCCAAGGGGGCCTATGGATTGCCAATCCTACCATTTTAGGTACAGTAAAAACCAGTAAAGGTTGGAGCGCATGGTATGTGAATCCATTTTTTATTTTCCCAACATGGGATTGAAGGTGATCTAAACATTTTTATAAGTTATTGCTTAATGATATTATGTTAATGTTTTATGTTTATAACTTCTATTTCTATTAGTATATATAATCATCCTATAGTTTTATATTTACTTGCTCTAACATTTAGAAAAATGCATGGATTTAAAAAAAAAAAAAAAGAGAAAATTAATTATATTAATTATTAATAAATTAATAAAAAACATTATATTAAAATTTTAAAAATTAAAAATTAAGTCAACTCAAAATGATCGATAAGTTAATTCTAATATGATCGTTTAATGTTAGAGTTTAGCTTATATGATTCAAACTCAAAATCTCAAAAAAAAAAATGATGCCTTTAGCTGTGGGTGTACCATATTATGATCCAAAATACAAATACTAATATCAGTTGTTGCTCTGTTCAATATCATCCACTAATGGTGAATTGAAAAGTTCTGCAAACATGAATGCCTTGCCAACAATCCAAATCTGAAAGCGTATGCTTGAAGTTGAATTTGAAGGGATTAAAATAAGTTTTTTCTTCTCAAGACAATAAAAAAATATATATATGAAGGGAATCTGCTATTGTGTATTTGCTGCAGCTCTGGCTGCCCACAAGTAATCAATGTGCAGGTACTTGCATTAAAAATTTGTCATCGTGGGACAGTAATTAGAAATTCTAATGAGCATAAAGCAACGACTTTGGCTAATGATTACCTCAATGCTTTAGAAAAGATTGGCAGCAGAGGGACACATGGATGGAGGATTAGATCAAGTATTTGAGCCATTTCAGTGGTTGGAAACTTTTCACTGGAAAAGAGTAATCAATCATCATGTAGAGCTTGTCAGGCTGGACAACAACGATTAACACATGGTAGATCCATCAGAAAATGCAGTTGCTGTTTGAGATCAATCCAATACAACATCCAGTCATTGCTCATCTTATGACCAAATTCAGTGCTCTTAGATTTCAAAAAGATGTGAATATGATGTTTTTAAACAGTCTTACTGCTGCGATGCAGCAAGTATACATCGATCATACAAATTAATTATTCATATATATCAACGTGCATGCAATAATGCAATGAGTTTTATTACACATCAACATGCATCAACATACATGAGCAATTAATTCATACGATCGATGCATGCTTGCTGCGTAAAGAACAACAATCTTCTACCATAATGTTTATAAGGCATGAACATAGGTCAATGATACCGGCATTCACTCTGATAGGATAGATTTTAATGTTTTTAACATTATATTTTAATTCAAGCGATTAAAATGTATTATATTTATTAATATTAATTTGTTTATTTTAGAATCTTAATGCGGCGTGTCTGGAATCAAATGCTTAATAAATGCCGATATTGTTAATATATCCAAGCTGCTATTAAAATTCTGAATATCTCATAAAATTTAATTATTGAAGTCTTTAATTTATTATATTATATTTAAAAACAGCTGCACGGAGGAGAGAAAAAAAAAAAAATCATGCAGCATGAGTATATATTAATTTTATCAAAGTTTGGGTCAACTTTTTTTTTTAAGAACACTTAGCAACCTATTTGAATAAATCACGTGCGCGCACGTGCCCAAAATGGTAAGATTGCAAAACCAAAGTGGATTCGGGTTTTGATGCAAACGGGCAAGGGGAATCCTATGCGGTTCCCATCGCCTGCTCGTGGAGAAACGTCTCGGCCATCCTCGGTGAGGGAAACGGTTTTTGCTAACTACGGTTAAGAGGCAAGATCGGTTGCTAGGGATAAAATTAACTATAGTTGGCCTCGAGGGGAACCGACTAGGGTTTGGAGGATCGAGGAAGGCAACAAGGCCACCTCTCTCTCTCTCTCTCTCTCCCCTCCTTAATTCCCCAATCTTTCTAGCTTTGCTTTCTCTCTTTCTTTCTACTTTCTGCGATCTGGATTTGATTTTAGCCTAGGTTCAGATCGGCGATGACGACCCAATGGATCGCGGAGTATCCGCATGCCGCCATGGACAAGCGCCCCAGGAAGAGGCCCCGGCTCACTTGGGACGTGCCCCCTCCTCTGCCGCCTCCCAGGGTATTATGCCATCGTTTTTGGCTGTTTTTCCTTTTGGATCTTCTTTCTTGAATCGTTTTGGCGATGATTTCCGTTTTGGAGACCTGAATTTTGGTGTCCGACGCACTGGATCGTTTGGTTGATTGGCCTTTCCTCTTCTGGGAAGAGTTCAAAAAATAAATTTTGATTTCTTTGGAAATCAGATGTTAGATCATGCGAAAGTTACGATTTGGCGTTCACCGTGGGTGACAATTGACTTCTCGGGCGTTTTTGGTGGCGAAAAAGTTCAATGTTTGATGCTTTTTGTGATTCTTTGGTAGGGAGTCTTCATAGTGGGCCGGTAGATCGTGGGAGGATTTTTTTTTTCTCCTCTCGTAGCCAGCTCATGGCTAAGTTTATTTGGGTATTTTTTTAAATGAATCTTTTGCATAAATATGCAATTTTTTGTGTGCAAGTTGTTTTCTTTTTAATTCAAACATAAGGGTATGCAAATTTTTATAAAGAGGAGAATTCAAATGCTTTGTTTGTTTATCTTATGGAAAATCAGAAGCACGAAAATTTGACTGTATTGCCTTTGTAGGTCATTCCAGCGCTATATTGTGGACAGGGAGTTGTGAATGGGGCCAACACAAACCATTTGTTGTACTCATATCACTACGCTGGTGTTCCTCGTCCTGCATCTCCTCCATGGAGAGCGGATGACAAGGATGGCCATTATGTTTTTGCAATTGGAGAGACTCTGACCCCAAGATGTAAATGTTCTTTACCTCTTTCGTGTCGTTGTTTACTCGTGTGAATGGTTGCCTTTGACTCTTAGTTATTTCATCTGCTTCTTTCCTCCATGTTTTGATGGGAAATAATATCACTAACTGCATTGCAGTTTTTAATTGCTTATGGTTTCCCCCTCCTATTTGCTTTATGAAATTTTCTGGCAATTTTTTTAGGATTAAATTCTTTTTGTCACATATCCTTCATTTTGTAGTTTTTCTTTTTCATGCATTCCTTTTCTCTCTCTGGTGAATTTGGAAAAAATACCATTCTGATTAGATCATTGGGGGCACCAAGTCATTGTTTACCTTGTTCTAAGTAGTTTAAAATGCAGTGCCAAAATTACAAGTTAAAGTTCTTATATATATATATATATTATAAAAATCTTGTGGGCTGATGCATCTGCTTAACCATCATGTTATTTGGCAGAGTTCTTATAATTCTTTTTGGTGTTATTCTCGTCTATGTTGTTTCTCTCAACATTCTTACCAGTTATCCTTTCCATGCCCTGATATTGACATTTTTATTTTTGGGATTGTCTTCTGCAGATAAGATACTCAGCAAAATGGGTGAAGGTGTGATCTGTCTTCCATCTTCCATGCCGTATTAGTATTTATGTTTTTTTTTCCCTGTTTGGTTCTCACATGCTCTAATGGTTTCAAATTATTGAACTGAGCTCCAGCTTAGTTCTAAGAGATACTACATGAGCATATCCTAGAGGTTCTAGAGAAAATGATAGTAGTTGTTCCCAACTGAAAAGGAGCATGGACCTTATGATTTCCAAATATTTGATTTTAAAAGTGTATATCGTTACTGATTTATATGTTTATTTTGTATGCTTTGTAAATTGTGCAGGAACATTTGGACAAGTTTTGGAATGTTTGGACTTAGAAAATACAGAAACAGTGGCTATCAAAATCGTTCGTTCACTTCAAAAATATCGAGAAGCTGCAATGATCGAAATTGATGTGCTTCAGAGACTTGCAAAAGCTGACATCTGTGGCACACGGTAGGACAGTCATTTTATACTAAATTTGTCAATCCCTGCAGCAGTTTAGGTGTGTAAGATGAATATGTATAAATGGTTTTATTCCTGCAGTTGTGTGCAAATACGGAATTGGTTTGACTATCGTAATCATATATGTATCGTAAGTACATATGTGTTTATTATTTGATTTATTTGTGGTGGCTTTAGTTTTTTCTGACTTCTGTGACACTGGAGAGTTAAAATGTGCAATTTCAGGTTTTTGAGAAGCTTGGACCAAGCTTATATGATCTTCTCCGGAGGAACAGCTACCGCTCATTTCCCATTGACCTGGTCAGGGAGCTTGGCAGACAACTTTTAGAGTCTGTAGCATGTATGTGGGCGACACTTGCTCTATTTCTTCCTACTGTTTATAATGCTTGAATACTTTATCCAAGAAACTAAATATGAAGATTATTGTTGCTCAATTATTTATTCATCATTCGGTTTAGAGCAAAGAAGCATGAAATATATTTCTGCTTTTGAGAACGCACATGCTAGTCAGAACATAGCATTATTGATTTCACTGTCCAATAGTTCTTACTGCTTTGCTTCTTTCAGTTATGCATGACTTACGGCTTATTCATACTGATCTGAAGCCTGAGAATATTCTTCTTGTGTCGTCAGAGTGTATTAAGGTCCCTGATTATAAGGTATCAATTTTCTTACTCTTGCTAAGTTGTATTTTTATCCATTGAGTTAATGCATGAAGTATTTCAAGAGATAATTTATTCCTCACAGCATGTTTGTTACTTCTGGCATCCTTGATCTGAGGATTTGAATCATGCAGTTTTTTGATGCCACGTATGTATGGATTTTTTTCCTACCCTGTCTAATTTTCTTTTTTTAAATTGTCCGTGAAGTTTCTGACACGATCAGCTAAGGATGGTTCGTTTTTTAAGAATCTGCCGAAGTCCAGTGCTATCAAGCTCATTGACTTTGGGAGCACAACATTTGAACATCAGGATCACAGTTATGTGGTGTCAACAAGGCATTATCGCGCACCAGAAGTTATTCTTGGTATTCTTTTTAGATAAATTTCTATTTGGTACATTTTGGGCTCTTCTATTTTTTTACCTTAGTAATGAGAAAATTATTATTATTATTATTGTTATTGTTATAGTATTATTGCATCATCATCATTTAACAACTCATCTTCCATTTCTTCAAGGACTTGGGTGGAACTATCCTTGTGATTTATGGAGCGTGGGTTGCATTCTTGTTGAGCTTTGCTCAGTGAGTTTTTTATTTCCCTCCAACCAGTCTCTTATGCCAGTTATTATCCCCTAGATTAGTTTTATTTTGTAAATTCTTGATTGCTTTATTTTGATGTTGTACAGGGGAAAGTTTCAATGACCTTTATAATTGGTTGGTTAATTATTGTTAAGCTTCATTGGTATCCGTATTTGTAAAACTGGAGACTATTGTCCAGATGCTAATATGACTGCTAGAGTTTCTGGAGCAAGTTAAAATCCTATGCTTTCTTCCTTCAAAACATGCTATTTTGACTGACAAGTTACTTTCACATGCTAATGAAGTCATAGGCTGAACTGGTGTGGTGAAGAATGAGCATATAAAAGGCTCTTGTGTGTTCTTCCTCTTTGGAGTTATGCAAGCTTGGCCCTAATTTATGATTTAGCATGTAGATATTTTTGACGTCTGTTTCTCCTCTACATGGGTCTATTGCTTGTTATTATATCTCAACCCCATTCGATAGCCAATGGCTAGAGTATTTTGCTGGATCCAACCTATAATATCCTGGATTTTTGGACACATTGCAATGCTATCCATGTGATTGGTGGTCCCTAGGTGTTCAAGGATTGCAGATGTGGTCATGCTGACTTGTCTTCTCCTTATGCTTCCTCTTGTTAGATGAATCAAGGGTTACCCATTAACGCGTGAACAACAGTACAAAGCATACAGGATGTAACAAGTATAGCATGGTGGGGCATTTGTGTTCACCTCCCCTTAGGACATGGCAAGTCCAAGAATATTTCTTTTGAATTTTAAGTCCTAACAAATCAGGTACAAGATGGCCCTGAAAGTACTGCTGTGTTCAACCATGTTGTTTGATGTATTGATTGAAAGGGTGAAAAGTATTTAGAAAAGGTATTCTGACATTTGTTCGTTATCTCACTTCTCTCAGTTGTGAGGCGTAAAAGCTTAAATGGATTATTCACATGTAGAAATTTTGTTATCGCCTTTAAATTTTGAGATAAAATTTCTGGCCTCAAATTGAAATTCTAGAGTTGTCTTTCACAACAAATTACTGAATCTTGTTTTTATCTATTTTGTTTCATGTTATGCAGTGTGGAGAACTGTGATGGAAATATGCATTGGGTAGATGTTATTGAGTTTAGGTTTGTTTAAGCAATTTTAAACATTTTCTTTTTATCGTTTGTTGAAAACAGGGAGAGGCACTGTTTCAAACCCATGAGAATTTGGAGCATCTGGCTATGATGGAGAGGGTGCTAGGCCCACTGCCGCAACACATGGCCATTAGAGCAGAGTAAGAGCCAAAGTTGTTTTGTGCCTTTTCTGATGCATTTACGTTGCACAACCGTATTGCATGTTCAGATGGAAATGTTACTTGATTGGTGAACAAGGATTCATAAATCTGACTCTAAATTTTTAGGAAAATGCTTAGTTGTTTTGAGATTTATCTTTGTTCTATTGCATTGTTTTTCACAGCCGACGTGCTGAGAAGTACTTCCGGCGAGGACTGCGCCTGGATTGGCCTGAAGGGGCAACTTCAAGTGAAAGCATGAGAGCAGTTTACAAGTTGCCTCGCCTCCAGGTAATAAGCTACTACTTGTGTCTGTGAAGTGTGTAAAGAGTTGTTGTCTTTTGGCATTTGGTGTTTCAACAAGTGCCTATCTCCCAGTGGTTGTCTTTGTTTTGATGGGAAATTGGAGGAAGCAAGCTTTTTCCATATTATTATCTCCCAGTGATTGTCAAGTAATTGAGTCTTCTGTTGCAGAACCTGATTATGCAGCATGTTGATCATTCTGCTGGGGATTTGATTGATCTTTTACAAGGGCTGCTTCGCTATGAACCAACTGAACGTCTGAAAGCACGGGAGGCCCTTCGGCACCCGTTCTTTATGAGAGATTGTAGAAGATACGGTTATTCTTGTAAGTAAAAGCACTTGCTTTTCATTTGTTGATTGGAGCTGTGAGAACTGGGAGAAAGACGAGGGTGTGCTACAACAATCGATAGCTGGACCTTCTGACTCACTGCATAATGAATTGCAAGGTTACTGATGTACAGCAAAAGAGTTTTGTAACATTGAATTTATTGCTGAAGCAATGCAATTTGGGTTCTGCTGTATTTGTATCATCATGTTCTTTTGTCAATGTGCAGGCATTAAAACTACATTCAGTTTCACTCAAAAATTAAGCAAGCTGATGGATACTGAGAAATTTTTTTGCAGAAGCTTCAAGTGTACGTGTAGCAGTTCTTTAGGATGAACTTGGTGGTAAACTGGACGGAGGGTATGTATGGAAAAATCTGGTCTCTGGCTTTGGCGCCGTATGCCTTAAATTCTTTAATATGATGCGGTTTTAATTCCGATGTTTGTATGGGACAACTTTGTGGTCTGAAGCAAGGCAGCGGCACTGTTTTTCAACCAAATAGATTTGCAATCGCAATTTCTTATTTTGGATGAGAAGATTGTCATGATGACTGTGTTCGCCAGCTGAAGCATGCGTTGCGTTGTTGCCCATGCATGAACTCTGGTTCTAGATTATAGTCTGAAAAACAATGAAAGCGCTGACTCGGTGAAGAACTCGTTAGAGCATCAGTTTGTAGGTTGAGGCTTACAGGATTGGAAATGGATGCTCACTGTGTTGCATTCACCTCAGATGGTCATGTCACTTCCTTATCCAGTCCTTGTTCGAGCACGATATCTTGATTCTTGCAATTTTGTGGTGTGAGGAGGACAAAATATGCTTTATGTCTTTGTCAGTCTTTTGCAAATACCAGAGCTAGAGTCAAAAGGCTTCTTTCTTGGATATTTTTCTAACATCCTTTCTTCTTTAGTGTTCATAGATTGGTACCTGGAATCTGGATGCGTGTTAGGTCTTTGTCAACCTTTTGCATAAAAACAAATCAAGATAACATGATTCTGGAGTCAAAAAGCATCTTTCTTGAGTATTTTTCTAATATATCTGTTCTTGCCTACTATTTTTATATTGTTACTTCAAATATTAAACCGCTTGGGCTGTTAATAATGGATGAATTTTGGTCTGGCAAATAAATTTTATTCTCGCATTCCATACAATAGGAAGTACTTAATTAAATTTTTCTTGCCGTATATAGAAGTTAAAATTTGAGCAAGGACTAGCAGCTAAGCGGAATGTTAATCTTGGGTGTGCTCTGGTCTGTGGATAAATTTTATTTTTGCAATCCAAATGATAGGATTAAATTTCTCCTGACATGTATGGAAGTTAGAGCTTTCACGTTGAGGTTTTCTATTCTCAATTTTGTTGATCTAATGTATTGCAAGTTAAGTTGCAGCCATTGTGGGAGACCTCCAACGATCCAAGTTGCATCGAATCTGAGAGTTGCAGTTAACGTATCCTTGAACTGATACCTTGCTTTGTTATACTGTTTGCATTAGCTTAATTCATGGCAGGCTTGCATCTTGGATTTCTATATCATTTGGTACCGAAGATATCCTGATTTGTACATAAAGATTGACATTTAAACTTTCATGTACTAGTAGTATTTATGACAGTAGTATGAAATTTTTGAGATTTAGTTTCTGCTAGTATCATCTTGATTGTTACTGGTTTAGAAGATTTTGCATGCGCCATGCTGTGATGTTTTAGAATTGCAACTTAGAAAGGGGTTTTATTCAAAATTGGAATTACAAATATGATTTAAAGATGAATTAAGATTTAAATTTCTATAAACAAGAGACTTAGGGTTGGTCTAGAGGAAAGGAAGAGCAGCAAAGGTGGTGCAAGAAAGGTGAAAGAAGGAAGAGGGTGATCGGGCTTTGAGCTGAGAATCGCTTAAAGAAAAAGGTAAGCCACTATAATCATTATTGTTGCTGCTGCTACAGAACCATTTTATCCGGTCAAAGCGTGTTCACCATGTAAAATGACATTGAAAAACAGAGGATGAGCTTGCTGTGCATCCAGTTGGACTTGGATATCCTTTGTTCCATCTGGAACCTAAGATCCAAGCATGCTTGCATTTAAAAAGAAAGGGGAGAATAATCGTTCAACAGAAACTTTTACTCAAAGCTAACATTTTTTTGTTGGAGTAAAACTGAAGCATGGAATGAAATCTACCCTCTGATGACATAGCATCGGAAGGTTCCTGGTGTTAGCATTACGCTTCAGACTCTTAACAAATAAAATAAAAGATCATTAGCCTGAAAACTAATTAATAAACTTTTGTGGTCAGCAAAAACAGGTACGAGAAGAAATCGAAGAGTTATATTTTAAATTACAAGTCTCCAAAGGGAAGTTTCAAGAGGTTTTCATCTTTAATTACAATTGAAGGAAGTTTTCAGTATTTCTAAAAAGTTTATCAAAACAAAATTGAAAAAATAAGTAGTTTTCAGGCGTTCCTAAAACTAAACAGAACATTCACATAGGAGGATCACAAGCAAAACATTTAGAATATTTTTACTGTTTTCTAATTTTCTGTCCCTAATATTTCCTCACTTCAAGTCAATACTGATTCATTTATTATATTTTATATGTTTTAACTAATAAAAAATTCATTTGGTATGCTTTAGTCGGATCTAATCTTTATTTGCGAGCACCACGTGGATGCGGCCGCACAGTGTGACAACACGTCACGTCAACATCCTTCTGGAGCTCAACCTTTCGGCACCCCTTGAAGATCCTACACTGACGTACGAAGCTTAGGGGAAGAACCGTTCCTTTAGCTTTAGTTGTTGATGGTCTCCTAAAATAAAGATAAACGAAAGGGGGAGAGAGAGAGCAGCTTTCGTTTGATGCTGATGTTTTTGTTTTTTTGTTTATTTTTGGATACAGATCGATGACCATATTAATTTAATATGAATTAATTTAAATAAACTAAAAATTAAAATTTATGAAAAAATAAAAGAAATTTTTTTTTAATTTTTAATTCAAAAGTCATAGGTCATAAAGATCATCATTCAATCAGAATTAGCTTTTCGATAGATATGATGAAATTTTTTGATAGACATGATGAATATAACTATATGAACATCTTGAAGGATAAACCATATATTATATAGTAATGGATTGATAGAAATTTGATTGCAGCATTTCTTTCGAAGCCATCGGATGAGAGTAAGAGAGTTTTTCTTGATGAGAAGACTCTGAGCATGAAGAATTTGAATAGCATAGGAAATATCAGTTCAAGCTACATAAAGCTTAGTCAAAAGAACAAAGGAGTTTAGGAAGGTTAAATCATCATCATGAACATGCTAATTTTTTCGAACACTTTCATCAAAGTTGATTTTAACAAATCCTTGAGGGCTTCCAGAGATAAAAATTATATAACAGGTTATTGCTGAAACAGCAAGGAACCTCATTGGCTAGAGCTATTAGAACCGATAAAGATATAGCTTTTCTTGCTGTAATATGAAAATAGATAATATCATCAATAAAGATAAGTAAATTTTATGATAACTAAATCTAATAGGATGTAGAAGCCCAAATGGTGTCCTTCTTGCATGATTGCTTCTCCTTCAAATATAATAATTACAATATTTATTTTTTAAAATAATTTTTTTTTAACGATGAGATTTGAGGTAAATTTTTTAAACGATGAGATTTGAGGTAAAGTATTGGTCTCTTCCAAGCCGGACAACGTAGAGGAATTTTTTAAAAAGAACCCTCCACTTCCAAGATTTACCATGCAGTGACGTCCGCGCACGGCGGGCCAACGTTGAGGAATTTTTTCAAAAGAACCCTCCACTTTCAGAATTTACCATTCAGAGGCGTCCGCGTAGGACGGGCGGCCCTATCGCGCAACGTGCATTCCTCCCGCCAACGCGAGCACAGCGCGTGGCAAATGCCGAGGAGAACGAGGATGGTTGAGGCTCACCCACCAACCATCCTCGTGATTCTCGTGCTCCGCGAGCAGAAGTCAAACATCTAACAAGAGACCCGGAATCGGTCCAATTAAGAAATACCACGCGTTGCGATAGGTTTTTTAGTATTATTCTTGTTTCTCTTTGGTTGGGGTTACTGTTGCGAGTCCATGCCTTACGGCAGTCTCCGGTACATCAAGGATGGTATGGATAAAGCTTTCTTCCTATCGGCCTATCGGCCAAACTTCGACTTCCCGGTCTCGTTCCAAAGGTGACACCTAACGTGACCCCCGAATCACAGAGACACTTGAAAGCCGAGTAGTTTTTTAAATCGATGCCAAAAGGCATCGGCTTTAAAACAAATGAATGAAAATAAAAAATTTTATCAAAATAATATTAAAGTAAAAAATATAATATTTTTACTTTCACATTATCATTTCTTAGTTTGGTCCCATCAGCGGGGTTGGATAGAAATTGCTACTTGAAGTGGCGGTTTCAATTGAATAAAATCGTGACTCCAAATGATGATTTCATTTGAGTTGAAATCGCTACTTCGAGCGGCCTCTATGTGGCGATCGAAATCGCTATTTCATTCTATTGAAATCTATTGAAATCGCCACTTCATGTGGTGATTTCATTTGAGTTGATATTCCTGTTCGAAGTAACGACTTTCTCGTGGATGACTTAAATGCTACGAATCCCTTCATTCGCATAATCTTCTAGCATATCAAAAGAGGGATTAGATGGTGGTTAATGATTCAGTATCAATCAAAATTATCTTGTTATATCTATTATCTTGTTAATCAAAATTATCTTGTTATATTTATTATCTTGTTAATTAGAATTATCTTGTTATATCTATATTATCTATAACAAGATAATAGATATAATAATCAGAATTATCTTGTTATACCTATTATCTTGATAATAGATATAACAAGATTATACTGGAAGGCTCCGAGCGTTTAAGAAGGGATCGTGATCAGAAAAAAATCTATAGAAGAAGTGGCGATATCAACTGAATTGAAATCGCTACTTGAAGTGGTGATTTCACTTGGACTTGAAATCTTTGAAATCGTCACTTGAAGTGGTAATTTATAGTCATCCTATCAGCAACCCTATTGACGAGGTCAAATCAAAGAATAATGATGTAAAAATAAAAAATATTATTTTAAATGATATTTTTTA
Organism: Calamus simplicifolius; assembly: GCA_900491605.1. Classification (NCBI taxonomy): domain Eukaryota; kingdom Viridiplantae; phylum Streptophyta; class Magnoliopsida; order Arecales; family Arecaceae; genus Calamus; species Calamus simplicifolius. The sequence goes on from UESW01005022.1 coordinate 452,218, forward strand.
CTTTAATCCTATTTTGATAAAACCTTTTGCTCCCATCTTTTATTTTAAAACCAGTGCTTTTTTTTTTCACCGGTCTAAAAAAAACTACTCCTTTAAAGCCACAAGCCAAGCTGAACCCACGATAATGGCCCAATTGCGGTCCCTGGTTCCAAACGCACAGGCACGCACTAGAGGATACCATACAAGGATTCGGAAACACCGCACCGCCACGTGGCAGATATATATAAATATTGGTTTCGGGATGACGTGGTTGCGCTCGGAGGCAGCGGATCGGGCTGTCACCTTCCCCTGGGCGGCTGGTGATGGGCCCCGCGATTAAGTGGCCGAACGAAGTGGGCCCCGCCTGGTCCCTTTTTCCCTCCCAGCCTGCTACTAGCCCTTCCGGCGGGCCCACAGCTTCGGGTCATACACGCAATCCCGTCCGTCTACGCGCCCCGATACACCGCTTTATGCGTGGCTTCCCTGATCCCATCGCCCTCGCCATCTGCCACTTTAATGGCAGCGCCGCAGGGGAGGGGGAAGGAGCCCATGTGAACGTGCCATCCATCTCGCATCTTGGAATCGAGCCTTGTCCTAGGGTTTCGGAGGAGGAAGGGGAATGGTGGAGGCTGCGATCTCCGGCGCGGATGACGAGGGGACCGAGCTCCTCTTGCCGGAGTCCGGCGAGCGGGAGCGGGAGCGGTCGTGGAGGCTCAACTTCGACGGTTTCCAGCGGACGGAGCGCCAAGAGAAGCCCCCTCGCGGGCTCCAAGACTGCCTGGGCGTCTTAGGTTCTATTCACCTATTCAATTCTTTAACATTTGAATTCGATTACCTATTCGGAGTGACGTGATCTTGTTTGCTAATTAATTCCATTTCTTTATTGTCGGAAGTGCTGACCTAACTGATTTATTCTAATTTCTTTGTTATGATCATCTTAGTTTATTTGTTATTGCAGGGATTGAGAAAATTTTGTAGGTGTTTCTTCTTACGGATATAGTAGTCCTATTATTTCTGATGCGATGACTCTTTCTTGAGTGGCGTAGGAAGGATAATTATTAATTAACAATGTGAAATTGATGGAGAGCAATTAAAGAATCGCTCCCTTCCCTCTTTGTCGCAAAAGTTTCGTCTTTGTAACAAAACCATTTGCTATCTTTTCCGTGAATAAGTTATATAACTTGCAAAAGCTATTGATGGATTAGGCTTACCAAATGCTTAACGTAACAGAGGAAAACTTCAATGGTTAGTATCCTACGGAAGATATCATTGGTGAGTCCGGGACTCCATGCCTTGGCATGTGTTTCCCTGATTAAATGTTGAATAACTCATGTTCCCTAACAGAACTGCCAGTAGTGTTGATCTGAGATTCATCTTTGTTGGGCTATCTAAGCAGTACTCAGTGTATCTTAAATTGGTTTTAGCACTCAGATGAACTCTGAGTTTTTTTTATGGTTTCTTTGAGTGTTAGGTTTGTACTGAGCCAAAAGAAAGTCCACAAGAACACATTTGGTTTGATCTCATGGAACAATTCTCTTTATTAATGTCATTTCAATCCACAGAAACTCCTTTGTCTGTTCTCCATATGCATATATATATATATATTTTAAATGATAGTCTAGGTGCTGCCTTATTAACTACGGATTTTAATATGTATCCATCTAGATGGTTCTTTTTGTTCATTAGAAGAAATGCATTTGCATCACTCTGAACAAGTTAGATTCTTTGCATCGATCTATCTGTATCCATTTTGATAACAAAGTGCCTCCCTTGTGTGTACTTAGCAGGTTTGGATATGTTTGAATGAATACACTCAGATTATAATTTTGTAATGGTAAAGTGTCATTTCTTTGATAAATCGAGGTCAAATAAGAAGCCTTTAAAGCATTTAACTTTACTTCTTAAGGAATTTTAGACTTTGCTGATTATGATTAACTATGTGAACTCTCATTTCAAGTCACCAATCAAATACTTCCACACCAACTGGATTGAGAGTTGAGTAGTGCATTGATGGGTCTCTCAATTGGGGAAATTGATAGGGGAATGGTTGTTTCATTTGGAGATGAGCATTTTAATGCTGGTTGACAACATCCAATGTCGCCTGAAACTCCTGTTTTTCTAGGCAGAGCTATAACCATTTTTGAACACATTTGAGTTGGTGCTTGCTTGTAGGAAGATTCCTTGCTCCGAAGTAAAGTGTTTTTGGAGCTCCTTCAAAAGAGATTGGGATTACAGTAGAGTATGCCTTTTTTTTAACTTTTAAGATCCCTCTTTTTGGTAAGTAATGTATCCTCTCCCTCTGAATGTTTTTTCTTCACTTGGTATCAGAGCTATGATCAAACCTAGCCAGAATTATCCGCTAGATTGTTTCATCTTATTGCTGGAAAGCTGGTTGCCATTCCTCAATGGCTCTGATGCCCATCCGGTGCCCTAGGAATAGAATCTCTGTCTGTCCAAAGGAGCATTTCTCTTTCTTTACTTAGAGGAGGCAATTCTTCTTTAATACCTTAAATATGGTCAAAGAAATGCTAATGATTGCATTTATAACTTTCGTTTTTACCTTAGTGGGTGGTTATCCCTCTTCTTCTGTTTCAACAGGAAGCTTTTGCGAATCTATCCAAGGTGAGAAACAATTTTGTTGGGTCCGTGCATCTTCAGCATCCATGGGCTGAAATGCCTCCTGATCTTTGAAAATTTGACACCAGTTTTTTCCATTTGAATTAGTTCATGATGCATTCCATGAAATGATTGGCTTGTGATTTAATCTCCAGAGTTTGGAATTGCCCTTAATACATGACATTAACTGGAATGAATGAAGAACATTGATTTGACATTTTCTAAGTAAAAACCTGCTTGATGTGTGTAGGCACTGGAGATGTTGTGGCAGAATACTATCAGCAGCAGGTAGAAATGCTGGAGGGATTTAATGAAATGGATGCCTTGACTGATCGTGGTTTTCTTCCTGGAATGACAAAGGTTTGACTTATATGCCTATCACAGTCCTTTTTCTAGATGGAAAAAGGAAACTTCTTGGAAAACTGGGCTGAAGAAATTTTCTAGTTTCCAGCAGTAGTACATGGACTGACATGATAAGTATATCATGTAGGAAGAACGTGAACAGGTCGCCAGAAGTGAAAGAAGAGCCATCAGTATATCAAATTATGCAAACATGATTCTTTTCGCTGCAAAAGTTTATGCTTCAATAAGGAGTGGTTCACTGGCAATCATTGCATCTACATTGGATTCACTTCTTGATCTGTTATCGGGTTTTATCCTATGGTTTACTTCATTCTCTATGCAAACACCAAATCCTTATCAATATCCTATCGGGAAAAGGCGCATGCAGCCGCTGGTTCGTTTCCTTGCTTTATCATTTTACTAGTTGAGAATTATAATGTCCAATTTCTTGACTTGGCTCTTCTGACTCTTGTATATAAATCCTGGCTATTTAATATCTAATTGTTGTTGTATGTTGTTATGTGTCAAAATCTATTAACTTTAACTTTTGCCACTGGCGACAAGAATTTAGAACTGCTATCTGCATAGCAAGTTCATTTGGTTATTAGTTACTAAAAATAAAGGCATCTTTGCTTGTAAACTGAAGTTCTGTTATTTCTGGAAGTTTTGTACATATTTTAGAATTAAAAATTCTCTTGCATATTTGCTTGAGAGTTCACCTGAACGTGAATTGCTCCAAGTTTATGTTGCTTGAACTACAGAAATGTTTTATTTAAATGCAACATATGGTTGTCAGCTATCTTGTTGGACACCCTTATGTTTGGAAAAAGCATAGTAAATAGCTATCCTTCTCCTTCCCAACTTAAGTGGGGAAGGATCAGTGATTTCTTTACGTCTTGATGAAGTTTGAGGAGAACAGAGAAGATATTAGTGAAAAGAGGACAGCTGGAAAAAAGAAAAGAAAGATTATAAATGGATAAGTTCAACATTGTTACAACCAAACAATTTTGCATTGCTACCAATAATGTTTATCACAAGGCAGTGGGAGAAAGTTTTAGGTGTAAGGATTTCGCATCACTATTCCTCTTGAGTTCCAGAAGATCAGGATTTGTTGCTAATTATCTTATTCAGAAAACTGGTAAGGAAATATAAGGGTGAAAAATTACTATGGCAGTCCTCTAATAGATCCATTATTATTTATTGACGTTGTCATTTGAGATGTATTTCTTGATTTTATTCGAAACTTCTGTAATATCACTTGAGAATAAAATGGGCAAAATACAGTTGTCACTAAGTGCCATGTCAGGTAAAGAATTGGATTGTTCAAATTAAAGCAGGGCATTCAGGTTGTAAATTTTAGGATTGTAATTTTACTCTGACATTAACATTATATTTGCATATGTATTTGTATAAAACCTCTTCACTAAGAATTCGACTAGGGTTGTAATCGAGCTGAGTTTGGTTGATCTAGAGTCCAATCAAGCTTGCTTTGAACTTGAATTCAATCTTGAAGTCCAGGAACAAGCTTGATTTGTTTACCATTATTTTGAGCTTGAATTCCAAATCAGGCCAAATATGAGCCTACATGATCATCTTGATTATCCTATATTGCATCTCTAGATCAAACCAAACGTGGTTCAAGTTTAAATGAAGGCATGATTTTTTTGTTTCAAATTTTTGTCCATAGTTTGGTTCAGGTCTAAATTAACACTTAGTTGATCCAAAAAATAAAAGAATAAACCAATTATAATTTTAATCCAAGGATCCATCATATATGAAGAAAAGTATATATAATTCAAATACATCCAAGCCTTATTGAGCTGAGCTTGATCAAACTGGGTCAATTTTATGTTTGGCTTGAAATCAATTTCGAGTTTGTTTTGTTGGTTCAAGCCTGGCTTGTTTAGCTTTAAATCAGGCTTGATTCGAGCTTTTCTAAAACCTTACTTATGCTGCCTAGTTTGTTTGACACCTTAGTTGCGGCATGGTATTCTTCCATTATGTGGGATTTAAAATGAAGAAGTCCATGTCCCATGCTAATGAAACAGAATTAGGGTTTTCTTCATGTTCTGTCTCTATGGTTTCATTTAGGAATGGGGCTCAATATCCAGAGGGGTAAAAAAGCTTCTTAGACTGAAGAATACCCCTGATCATCTGCCCTCTAACATGAGATGAATTTACTCGTGGAGTTTCACGTTTTAGTCATATGAGAATATTTTAACTTCTCAATTATTCATATCTTCTGTGTTATATATGTATGCTTCCTAAATGCTCAAAGCCAATATCATGTGCAGGGAATTCTCGTGTTTGCATCTGTTATGGCAACACTAGGTCTCCAGATTATTCTAGAGTCAGTGCGCTCACTGATATCTGATGTAAGTGAATATCTTTTCTTGATTCCTGGACAAGCATATTTTTCACTGTTTTGATGTGTATGTTCCTTCTTGCAAATTTGTGATATTTAGTGGTAATCTGTGCTGAGTGTTTGTTGAGTTGACATTTATTTATGGATGATGATTAGCTCAGCCCCTCATAGGCCGTTCACAAACTGTATATTATTGAAGATTGACTACAAATGCTGACGTTAGTAGACCATTTATTGGTACTAGTTGATCATGATAGTCTAGCTGCCAAAATAAAAGAATCTTAAACAAGTGTTTAATGCAACGAATGTTGCCTTAGCAAATTAGCATCAATTCCCTACAGCAATGCTGCTGATTGAAATATTCAAGGCTACTTTTTCTGGCATCAGAATTCCATGTTACTTGATTAATTATGATCGCTCGAATGCAGGAGAATGAATTCAGCTTGAGCAAGGAGCAAGAAGCATGGGTGGTAGACATCATGCTAGCAGTGACACTCGTGAAGCTTCTTCTGGTTGTCTACTGTCGCGCATTCTCTAATGAAATAGTCAAAGCTTATGCACAAGACCACTTCTTTGATGTCATCACCAATCTCATTGGCCTTGTGGCTGCACTTCTTGCCAACTATGTAAAAGGCTGGATTGACCCTGCTGGAGCTATTATCGTAAGTATATTAATCATCATATCCTTTGTGCAGTCTTATTTTGGGACTGGCTTGGGCTTACAACAACCTGCATGTTGTAAGTTACCCTTGGTGATGGGTTGTCCAAAATTGCATTATTTTTCTTTACCATCATGACCGCTGCAACATGCAGGCATTGTGTTTGACAGGATGGTTAAAGAGCATGATTAGTCTGAATAATTTGCCCAAGTTTCAATGAAAAAATGCACATGTTAATATGTCCATTCGTGATACCATTCTTACACAATGCCTGTTGCTGCAGTTGGCGATATACACCATCCGAACATGGTCGATGACTGTGCTTGAAAATGTGAACTCCTTGGTTGGCCGATCTGCTGCACCGGAATATCTACAAAAGCTGACATACCTCTGCTGGAACCACCACAAGGCCATCAGACAAATTGACACCGTGAGGGCGTACACGTTTGGTTCCCACTACTTTGTGGAAGTGGACATTGTGTTGCCATCGGATATGCCCCTGAGGGAAGCACATGACATTGGGGAGGCATTGCAAGAGAAGCTTGAGCAATTGCCCGAGATAGAGCGTGCCTTCGTCCACCTTGACTATGAGTTCACCCATCGCCCTGAGCATGCCCAAGCCCATGATACGTAGCCTGCTGAAGTTGTTCATGTTATTAAACTGATTGTGGAAGAAATGCTACACTGTGAGCAGCATCCATATTATGTATCTGTGACATAACCCATCGCCTGGGTTCAATCTTAAATCACGGCAATAGTTATGGTTGGTTGATTTGTGATGCAATTTGTGAATTATGAATTATTAATACTTGCACTTGCAAAGTTTTCTTGAGAGAATTTGTACGTCCTAAATTATAACAGCTTAAGTTTTTCGAGCCGTCCTGTGGGATATAGATTGGAGAGCTTCCTCATCCTTGACTGAAGCACAACACGCTGAAATTTTTTTTACTGCTCGTTTACAAATTATAATGCTGCCTGGTGGGTGGTGATGGCTATTCTTTGCGCTGTTAATTAAGGAGGACAAATATGGGTTAAGGGATGTTACATAATGGGTCTGAAGATGGGACGGAAACCTTCTTTTGAGTCATGGAGATTATGCCAGAATTGTTCATGAGACAAGGTCTTCCGTGTAAATGAAAAAAGGTTGAGAGCAGCGGAGGCCATGAGGCTACGTGGGATAAGCGCCAAACTCCTCATCTACTACTTGGTTATCCCGAGTCTCAAGATGAATTGTGCGATAACTTCCATAGAGTCAACTTGCCTCAGAAAAGATAAGAAAGTTAAAAGAAATACCAACCCGTATGTATTGTTTTTCACGTACTTGTTTTTCACAACTCTCAAGATGAAATTGCGTAATAACTTGCATGGAGTCCACTTGTCCCTCTGAGTCAACTTGCCCCCTCTAAAGGTTAAAAAAGATTAAAAATATACCAACCTACATGTATAAGCAGTAGAAGATTACAGCTGGTAGATCTTTTCCTGGTAAAATTTATGGACAAAATAACCAGAACTGAGCTAAGAAAGTATCCTCTTGGACGATACGGCTGAGAAAATTGGCCTATCCTTCTTTGAAATAAGAGAGGCTCGGTCCATCATTTTCTTTTAAAAGAAAAGAAACTTGGTCTGCTAGAACTGTAACAGTCCACTAAATGAAGCTAAACATAGCTTAGACATGAATACACAAGATGTGATATATCTAATAACTTTAGAGTTTGATACCGAAAAGGTTTGACAAGCTCCTAGCATCAAATTTCCCAATAGAATAGAGAGAGAGAGAGAGAGAGAGAGATCAAACCATCAACTGCTTTTGTGTTACCACCAAACGACTATGAAATATAGAAAAAAGAAAGAAAATATAGTGAAGAAAATTCAACACATCTTGTTTATAAATATTGAAGACATCCCGAGTTGGAAAAAAAAAAAAAGGAGAAACCTGCAATTGGTTTTGATATGGTTGATCCAGCACCGTCAGGGTTAACGGTAAAGAAGACTGACGGTGTTCCGCTTCGGCCTTCGGAGCATCATTCAACCTCCGAAGCCCGCTTCGGTCTCCGAGACATCATTCAACCTCTGAAGCCCGCTTCGGCCTCCTTCAGCCTCAAGCTTCGGCCTCGGCCTTGGGCATCCATCATGGTCTGGCCCTTGGGACCAGTAGCTTATAGTTACGAGCCACCTGGCACGCCCACGTGGCCCACTACTTGCCTGCTACAGTGCATCACCATGCCCCATTAAGGGTATGGCCCACCATGCACCCGTAACAGTGTGTGGCCATGCCCCGTTACGGTGTACGATCCACCGCCTATGGCTGCATGTGGCCATACCTCATAACGGCATGCGCCAGGTGCAACCATAGCCACCCGACACACGTAATGTCGTACTGGCAAGTGGCAAATGAAGGAGGACACCTCTAACATGCTCACGATCCGTCACTATTAGCCTTGCCTTTTTGTTCATTATCGGATAACAGTATCTCGAAATCATGAACCTTCTAGAAGCATGAGAGAGGAAGATCTTTGAGCAGGTATAAAGGCCCACACTTACTATGAGGGAAGGATCCTGAACCCTAACTCTCTAGCTTTTTTCTGCTAGCTAACTCTTGTATATTCCCGAGTGACTGACTTGAGCGTCGGAGGATCCCCACGAAACATCCGGTCTCCGGGGACTTTTCTTGCAGGAGTCCGACGAGGAGGATCTCTGTTTCCCTGGCGTTCAAGGAAGGTTGCTTGGCGTCAACAGATTGGCGCGCTAGCCGCTAGGAAGGGGGAAAGAAGGAAAAAGCTTCGAACCTGTCATCAACCGCTTCTCTTTCCCCAAGCTTTCTTCTGCAATGGTGACAACCCGTGTGCGGGAGGTCTCCACCAGTCATGTTGGGGGGCAGCATCAAGGGGCTGATCCGCTGGCGGTTGGCCCCTCAGCTCCCCTAGCCGACGTCCCTGCACCACCATAGCAGCTTCAAGAAGACCGGCTTGCTGCCCTTGCCGCGCAAGACCAATCTTTGGCGACCGTGGTCCAAAGCTTGCAGCATCAAGCGGTGGCTGCTCAGCACTCAGAGCCTCTCCCGTCAGTGCCAGGGGTGATCCAACCCAGTCAACACTCTTCTCGGAGGAGATCTCCCATCCGAGAAGCCTTCGTCAGCATCGCCGCCACTCTTCCCCCTCCTCGGAATCCTCGAGGGAGGGGTCCTTTGACGGCAGAATAGCCCGCCGAGCTGAGCGTCGGCTCGATGAGTACAACCAGCGGTTGGAGGAGCTCAGCCGCCGGATCACCAACCCACCAGAGGCAGACTACGACAGCCGGCCATTGCTGTCCCGCCGGATCATGGAGGAGCCGATCTCAACTCGGTTCCGCCTTCCTCAGCTGGATCCGTATGATGGGACCACAGACCCTCTGAACCATTTAGAGAGTTACAAGGTCCTCATGCAGGTCCAGGGGGCAACCGATTCGCTCCTATGCATCGCCTTCCCTGCAACTTTGAAGAAAGTTGCTCGAGCTTGGTACTCCCGCTTGCCGCCGCGGAGTATCAACTCCTTTCGCCAACTAGAGAGGGCCTTCCTGGCCCATTTTGATGCCTATCGAAAATTTCAAGGGTGACAGACAGTCTCTTCTCAATCTAGCAAAAGAGTGGCGAGTCCCTGCGGAACTACGTCGCTCGGTTTAAGGAGGCAGCCCTAGAGGTCTACAACCTTGAGGATTCGGTGGCCACCTTGGCCTTGAAGCGAGGGCTCCGTCCCTCTCGCTTCGCATATTCCCTCGACAAGAAGCCGCCCGGCTCCTATGCTGAGCTTTTAAGCCGAGCCCAAAAGTACATCTGCACCGACGAGGCTGACTCCTCCCGGCGCGAGGCTAGCGGGAGCACCACCAAGAAGCCGACCCGCCCAGAATATGCTGAAGCTCGCCCCAGGAGGCTGAAGCTCGCCCCAGGAGGCTGAAGCCTCCTCGCCGACCAGACAATCGTCCCCAAGCTTTTGCACCGAGAGACGGGCCCTACACTCCTCTGCTCGCCTCGATATCACACATCCTGCTCAAGATCGAGGGCGAGCCCTATCTTCAGCACCCTCCTCCAATGAACCCGAAGATCCCCCGCAATAAGAGCCTCTACTGCCGCTACCACCGAGATCATGGCCACGACACCGACAACTGTCGCCAGCTGAAGAAGGCGATAGAGGACCTTATCCAGCGTGGCCACCTAGGAAAGTTCGTCCAGAGGAACAACCCGGGAGCTTCTAGCCCATCAGCGCCTTCGCCACCGATGATCGATAATGCTCCAACCGAGAAGATGGTGACGATGATTTCCTAGGGGGCAGGTGGCCCACCCAAGAGGCCAAGGGGGAGGGAGAGTCAGATTATGTAATCCCTTTTTCCAAAGGGGACATAGAGGGGGTGGTTAATAAAAATGATGATAGCGTCGTCGTGTCCATGACGATAGCTAAGCATCATGTAAAAAGAATTCTAGTTGATAGTGGGAGCTCGGTGGATGTTTTGAATTATGATGCTTTTGTTCGTATGAACCTGTCACCCGACCTGCTCCGACCTATCACCATGCCTCTGATGGGATTCATCGGAGATTCCATGAAGGTCGAGGGGGAGATCACCCTTCCTGTCACGGTTGGCACGACCCCACGTCAAAGCACAGTTTTCATGAGCTTCCTGGTGGTCTGGGTGCCTCTCGCCTACAACGCCATACTCGGAAGGCCCGGACTTAACCTCTTGGATGCCGTAATCTCCACCAAAAGGCTCCTAGTGAGATTCCCAACCAGCGAAGGGGTCAGGGAGATGCGGCGGGGAGCAGAACCCACTACTACTATGCTGCCACATGGCCCCTAGCCCTCAGGGGGTGATGCCCACACCTGCACCAGAAGCGATGGACCCCTGAGACTCGGAGAGGAGGAGAGAACCGGCCGAGCACCTGCTGGCTTTCCCCCTGGGGGAGGACCCAACGTAGACCATTCAAATTGGGGCTCTGCTTCCGGAGGAGGCTCGCAGCCAGCTCCTTACTTTCCTGCGAGCCAATGCTGATATCTTCACCTGGTCGGCATCCAATATGCCAGGCATTCTGGAGGAGGTGATTACCCACCAACTCAACATCAAGTCGGAGTGCCGACCAGTTCGGCAGATAAAGAGGAGCTTTGCTCCAGACAGACATAAGGCCATAGATGAAGAGGTGCGCAAGTTGACGACGGCCGAACACATTCGCGAGGTGCACTATTCCGACTGGCTGATGATGTTGTAATAGTCCGCAAGGCCAGTGGAAGTTGGAGGATGTGTGTGGACTTCACCGACCTCAACAAGGTGTGCCCCAAGGACAGCTTCCCGCTGCCTCGGATCGACCAGCTGGTAGATGCTACGTCCAGCTACAAGACCCTCAGCTTCATATATGCATTCTCGGGATACAATCAGATCAAGATGGACCCAGTTGATGAAGAGGCGACCTCCTTTATCACCGAGAAGGGGATATACTGCTACAAGGTGATGCCGTTTGGGTTGAAGAATACAGGGGCCACCTATCGAGGTTGATGAACAAGGTCTTCGAGGACCAGATCGGGCGCAACATGGAGGTGTACGTGGACGACATGCTGACCAAGAGCACCCACGCCACAGACCATGTTGCCGACCTTGCGGAGACCTTCGCCAACCTGTGCTGGTACCGGATGAGGCTAAACCCCCGCAAGTGCGCCTTCGGGTTGCGGCAGGCAAGTTCCTGGGTTTCATGGTGATGCAGCGAGGAATTGAAGCCAACCCAGACAAAATCTGAGCCATATTGGATATGAGGCCCCCGGCTAACAAGAGGGAGGTGCAGCGTTTGACTGGGAGGGTGACGGCCTTGAGCCGCTTCATGTCAAGGTCGACAGAACGGTGTCTGCCCTTCTTTAAGGCACTGCGCCTGGTCAACAGCTTTGAGTGGACGAATGAGTGTCAGGAAGCTTTCAAGGAGTTGAAGAAATTTCTATCCACTCCTCCGTTGCTGTCCAAGCTGAGGGGCGGGGAGGAACTCTTTTTGTATCTTGCAGCCTCCTCCGAGGCCATCAGCTCCGTGCTTATCCGTATGGATGCCGACGGGGTGCAGAAGCCAGTCTACTACACTAGCAAATGCTTCACGATGCCGAGACGAGATACTCTAAGACTGAGAAGATCATCTTCGCCCTAGTGGTCTCAGCCCAGCGCTTCCGACCCTACTTCCAAGCTCATCCAATCGTGGTGCTCACGAACCAACCACTTCGGACTATCTTGTCTCGTCCTGATACTTTCGGTCGGTTGGCCAAATGGGCCATCAAGTTGGGGGAGTTTGATTTATCCATTCGGCCAAGGCCTGCCATGAAGTCCCAGGTATTAGCCAACTTTTTGGTCGAGTGCACCTGGGCCGAAGAGCGCTCGGAAGAGTTGCACCCAGAGGCGCACATGGAGTCCCCTACGGTCGAGGGAGTGGAGAAGGAAGACTGGATCCTTCATGTGGATGGAGCAATAAATTCTCAAGAGAGTGGAGCTGGACTTATTCTTGCGAGACCCGAGGGGGAGGTGGTGGAGTATGCCCTCGGTTTCTGTTCCTGACGACCAACAACCAAGCGGAGTATGAAGCCTTGCTAGCAGGGATGAAGCTAGCCAAGGAGCTCAGTGTGGAGCATCTGAGGGCCTTCACGGACTCCCAGCTGGTCTCCGGGAAGGTCGCCGGAGAATATGAGGCTAGAGACCCAGTCATGTCTCATTACCTGAGTAAGGTGCAGTCCCAAGCCTCTCGGTTTTCATGTTTTTGCGTTAGCTACATTCCCCGGGCGGAGAATGCCAGGGCTGATGCATTGTCCCGCTTGGCCACTTCGACCTACGGGTCCTTGGGAAGGACGTACGTGGAGCATCTGCAAGTCCCGAGCATTGAAGCAGTAGAGGAAACACTGCCGGTCGAGCAGGAGCCCTCCTGAATGGATGCTATATCCGATACTTGACCGATGGCACTCTCCCTGAAGACCCGGCTGAGGCCAGACTGCTCAGGCGACGGGCCCCGAGGTTCCTGATGATGGATGGGAAGCTCTACCGAAGATCGTTCTCATACCGGTCCTCAAGTGCGTCGGGCCTATTGAAGCTGACTACATCTTGCGAGAAATCCATGAAGGCATATACGGGAGTCATCTGGGGGGCAGACCCTGCGTATAAGGCCTTACGGCAGGGGTATTATTGGCTAACCATGAGGAAGGATGCGGCCGAGCTTGTCAAGAAGTGTGATAGCTGCCAGTGCCATGCTAACATCCAGCGGCAGCCGACATCTCAGCTGACCCCCCTGGCGGCACCTTGGCCTTTCGCCCAGTGGGGTATGGACATCCTGGGGCCGTTCCCTCCTGCCTCGGCTAGCGTAAGTTCCTGCTGGTGGCCGTCGGCCACTTCACCAAATGATCGAGGCTGAGGCGCTTGCCAAGATCACTGAGAGTAAGGTGAGGTCCTTTTGGAAATCTATAATATGTCGGTTCGGGCTCCCGCATACCCTGGTCACCGACAACGGCCGGCAGTTCGACAACGCATCCTTCCGAGGATTCTGCGCTGAGCAAGGCATCCTTCAGCAATTCACCTCGATAGGCCACCCTCAGACCAATGGTACGGTCGAGGTGACCAACCGCATTATCCTCCAAGAACTAAGAGCCCGGCTCGATGACCACAAAGGCACTGGGTGGAGGAGCTTCCCAACGTGCTATGGGCCTACCACACAACGCCACGAGTCCCCACCGGAGAGACCCCCCTTTAGCCTCGTCTTCGGATCCGAGGCCGTCATTCCTATGGAGATCGGCACCCCGAGCCCCAAAGTGGAAACCTACAGCGAGGAAGACAACCCGAGCCAGTTGCGGGCCAACCTCGACCTAATAGAGGAGGTGCGGGATCGGGCGTGGGCGCGACTCCGGATGGCAGCCTACCGATAGCGGATGGCCAGGTATTACAACGCTCGCGTTTGCCTTAGAACCTTCTTGCCAGGAGATCTAGTCCTCCGGCGGGTTGAAGTCTCAAAGCCGATGGAAGGAGGCAAACTAGCACCAAACTGGGAGGGGCCCTACCAAGGCACTCCGTCATGGAGCATACAAAATTGAAGAGCTGGACGGAAAGCCACTCCCGTGGACGTGGAACGCCGACAACCTCCATCGGTATTATCAATAGTGTACCTCTCCTTACGTTAAATTTCATGTTTGCACTCTTTCGAGCTCTTGACCCTCTATTAATAAATACGAGTTCAAGCATCTCAGCTTCTCAACAAAAAGCCCGAGGCCAGCTCAGCATGGAAAGCCCAGTGTACCACTGGCAGACCGATACCATCGGCTCTCAACAAAAAGCCCAATGTACCATTGGCATCGAAGACCCGATGTACCATCAGATTCAAAAAGCCCGAGGCTAGCTCGGCATGAAAAGCCCAGTGTACCATTGGCAGACCGATGTACCATCGACTCTCGACAAAAAGCCCAATGTACCATTGGCATCGAAGACCCAATGTACCATGGATTCAAAAAGCCCGAGGCCAGCTCGACATGGAAAGCCCAGTGTACCACTAGCAGACCGATGTACCATCGGCTTTCAACAAAAAGCACAATGTACCATTAGCAGCGAAGACCCGATGTACCATCGGATTTAAAAAAGCCCGAGGCCAGCTCGGCATGGAAAGCCCAGTGTACCACTGGCAGACCGATGTACCATCGGCTCTCAACAAAAATCCCAATGTACCATTGGCATCAAAGACCCGATGTACCATCGGATTCAAAAAGCCGAGGCAGCTCAGCATGGAAAGCCCAGTGTACCACTGGCAGACCGATGTACCATCGGCTCTCAACAAAAAGCACAATGTACTATTGGCATCGAAACCCGATGTACCATCGGATTCAAAAAGCCCGAGGCCAGCTTGATATGGAAAGCCCAGTGTACCACTGGCAGACCGATGTACTATCGGCTCTCAACAAAAAGCCCAATGTACCATTGGCATCGAAGACCCGATGTATCATCGGATTCAAAAAAGCCGAGGCCCGCTCGGCATGGAAAGCCCAGTGTACCACTGGCAGACCGATGTACCATCGGCTCTCAACAAAAAGTTCAATGTACCATTGGCATTGAAGACCCGATGTACCATCGGATTCAAAAAAGCCCGAGGCCAGCTAGGCATGGAAAGCCCAGTGTACCACTGGCAGACCGATGTACCATTGGCTCTCGACAAAAAGCCCAATGTACCATTGGCATCGAAGACCCGATGTACCATCGGATTCAAAAAAGCCTGAGGCCAGCTCGGCATGGAAAGCCAAATGTACCATTGGCACCGAAGACCCGATGTACCATCGGATTCAAGAAACCCGAGTCATCCTCGGCAGTCCAAGACCGATGTTTCATCAGTGCTCAGAAGCCCAAGTCCCTGGGGGATGGACACAACCCATCTCCCTTGGCTCTCCCAAAAGGGTCCAGCCCTATATGGCTAAGTTGAAGTTACATGAAAATAAAAGCTGCCCCTCGGTGCCGACGAAGCCCTTAAGGGTCCCACGTCAGCAACCCAAGGACTCGGAGAAGAGAGCAATTAGAATTTCATTGAGGAAAAAATTATACTTCATTGATATCAATGTTTATAAAATGCCAACCAAGTCGGACTTGGTACAAAACAAAAATAAAGAATTGCAATAAGCTCAAGGGCCGGCCGTAGGCTCGTCATTAGAAGCGCCCCCTCAGATCCTTGATCTGGCTCGACATCCATGGCCTGGGGGAGGTTCAAAACTCGGGCTATCTTTTCCCTAGCATTGCTGAACCCCTGGATGTAAGAGTCCGCGTTGGCTTCAACTAGCTCATGGGCAAATGCTCCGATGCTTTAAACTCCTCCACGGCCGCGGCGGCCCTGGCCTCGGCAGCTGCCTCCACCTCAGCGGCTGGGCCTCCCTCTCCGCAGCCAGAGAGGCTACCGCCGCCCTCTTGGCCTCCTTGGCGTTCTCTGCAGCCTCGGCCCGCTTTGCCCGATCCTCGGCCGCCTGAATGGCCGAGTTCAAGTCGGCTATATGGAGATTTCAGGCCTCAATGGTGCCCTCGGCCTCTGTAAGGTGATTAAGTGCCGCTCGCAGTTGGTCGGCAGCGGCCTCCGCTCAGCTCTCGGCCTTCTTTATTTCTTCGACGCAGTCGGCCCACACCGACTCCAAGGCCATCTCAGCAGCCTCGGCCCGGGCCTGGGCGTCCTCGGCATTCTGCTGGACTTGGCGGGTGACAGCTTCCCCCTCTCCAATGGCCTCCCGAGTGAGCACAAAGGAGTTTGTCACCTGCGCTCAAGGTGTCAGCTATGCAAATTGTTTAAGCGCTCTAAATCAAGGGCAAGGGAAAAGCTACTTACTCGGACGAGGGCTGAGAAGACCTCTTGGAAGAACCTGTTCGCCCCCAGGGTTCGGAGCTCCTCCTGAATGTCAGGCTGAACGACATGGGATATAAGTTGTTCAGCCCGGCGCCCATCATTTATCAAAGAGAAACCGCGAGGGATCGGCCCGGTCCTGTTTCCCTCGGCGGTCTCGACATGCTTCGGCTCGGCGTGCAGAGGACTGCTCACCGATTTCTGCTCGGGAAGTAGACTCACCGCCCCTGATGGCCCTTCCCCCCAACTCTTGTCTGCTTCGGCCGAGGTTGGTTCGTGGGGAGCCTGGGGCTCCATTGCCGCCGGCTCCTTCGTCGTCGCCCCTTCGGCCCCCGCCCCTTCTGGCGGGGTGTCGGCCGTCAGGTCCACCTCCGGAGCTGGTGAAGACTCTCACTGCACGGGCGGCTGGGATACCCGCACAGTAAGACGCTTCGGGGCCGGCGCTTGCTGCCCCTCTCTCGGGCCGCCCCGGGCCCTCATCCTTTTGGCTGCGGCCTTCCTGAGCATGGCGGTCGGAGGCTTCATCGCTGCGCAATGTCAGCCGGAGTTTAAAAAAAAAAGAAGAAGTAGAAGAAGAGAAGAGGAAAAATGAAGTTTGGCTAAGTATTGGGTGGGATGCCTGTTACTCACCGCTTTGGGTGGTGAGGCCTGCCAGCCGGAGGTTGTGCTCCGATAGAAGCAAGTTGTATCTGGGGATGTCGGCAGTCAACAGTTGCCCTAGCGCTTCTTTATCTCCTGGGAGGACTGTGGAGTTCATGTTGGGTCAGAGGTCGGGATCCCCCCACTAAGGCTTGACTTGACCAAGGTCAACAAAAAAGAAACGTGATTTCCATCCCTTGACCGAGGAGGGGAGAAGTAACTTGAGGACGCGACCGGGTCGGGGCTGGAACAACCACCAACCCCTCTGCTGCTTAAGGGTGTAAAAACAGCGAAAGAGGGAAAGTCGGGGAGTGATTTGGAGGTGGTGACAAAGGATGAGAAAGGCGCAAACGGTCCGAAGGGAGTTCGGGACCAGCTGAGAAGGAGTCAAGGAGTAATAGTCTAAAAGATTGATAAAAAAGGGGTGAAAGGGTAGACGAAGAC